>CM033472.1:177324007-177924007 GCA_019447015.1 Hymenochirus boettgeri | reverse complement strand
GTACATTACTTCATTATAACATTACTATTTATTCAGTGCACTATGGTAGTGGGACGTACATTACTATCATATTACAACCATTACTATTTATTCAGTGCACTATGGTAGTGGGATTGTACATTACTATCATTATAAAATTACTATTTATTCAGTGCACTATGGTAGTGGGATTGTACATTATTATCATTATAACATTACTATTTATTCAGTGCACTATGGTAGTGGGATGTACATTACTATCATATAACATTACTATATTCAGTGGCACTATGGTAGTGGGATTGTACATTATTATCATTATAACTTACTATTTATTCAGTGCACTATGGTAGGGATTGTACATTATTATCATTATAACATTACTATTTATTCAGTGCACTATGGTAGTGGGATTGTACATTATATCATTATAACATTACTATTTATTCAGTGCACTATGGTAGTGGGATTGATACTATTTATCTTATAACATTACTATTTATTCAGTGCACTATGGTAGTGGGATTGTACATTACTATCATTATAACATTACTATTTATTCAGTGCACTATGGTAGTGGGATTGTACATTATATTCATTATAACATTACTATTTATTCAGTGCACTATGGTAGTGGGATGTACATTACTATCATTATAACATTACATTTATTCAGTGCACTATGGTAGTGGGATTGTACATTACTATCATTATAACATTACTATTTTTTCAGTGCACTATGGTAGTGGGATTGTACATTACTATCATAACATTACTATTTATTCAGTGCACTATGTAGTGGGATTGTACATTACTCATTATAACATTACTATTTATTCAGTGCACTATGGTAGTGGGATCGTTACATTACTATCATTATAACATTACTATTTATTCAGTCATATGGTAGTGGGGATTGTACATTACTATCATATAACATTACTATTTATTCAGTGCACTATGGTAGTGGGATGTACATTACTATCAATAACATTACTATTTATTCAGTGCACTATGGTAGTGGGATTGTACATTATCTATCATTATAACATTCTATTTATTCAGTGCACTATGGTAGTGGGATCGTACATTACTATCATTATAACATTACTATTTATTCAGTGCACTATGGTAGTGGGATCGTACATTACTATCATTATAACATACTATTATTCAGTGCACTATGGTAGTGGGATTGTACATTACTATCATTATAACATTACTATTTATTCAGTGCACTATGGTAGTGGGATTGTACATTACTATCATTATAACATTACTATTTATTCAGTGCACTATGGTAGTGGGATTGTACATTACTATCATTATAACATTACTATTTATTCAGTGCACTATGGTAGTGGGATTGTACATTACTATCATTATAACATTACTATTTATTCAGTGCACTATGGTAGTGGGATTGTACACTACTATTATAACATTATATTTATTCAGTGCACTATGGTAGTGGGATTGTACATTACTATCATTATAACATTACTATTTATTCAGTGCACTATGGTAGTGGGATGTTCGTACATTATATCATTTATAACATTACTATTTATTCAGTGCACTATGGTAGTGGGATGTACATTACTATCATATAACATTACATATTTATTCAGTGCACTATGGTAGTGGGATCGTACATTACTTCATTATAAACTTACTATTTATTCAGTGCACTATGTAGTGGGATGTACATTACTATCATTATAACATTACTATTTATTCAGTGCACTATGGTAGTGGGATTGTACATTACTATCATTACAACATTACTATTTATTCAGTGCACTATGGTAGTGGGATCATACATTACTGTCATTATAACATTACTATTTATTCAGTGCACTATGGTAGTGGGATTGTACAACTATATTTAACATTACTATTTATTCAGTGCACTATGGTAGTGGGATTGTACATTTATTATACATTATAACTTACTATTTATTCAGTGCACTGGTAGTGGGTAGTGATTACATATTCATTATAACATTACTATTTATTCAGTGCACTATGGTATGTGATTGTACATTTATCATATAAAGTACTATTTATTCAGTGCACTATGGTAGTGGGATTGTACATTACTATCATTATAACATTACTATTATTCAGTGCCTATGGTAGTGGGATTGTACATTACTATCATATTAACATTCACTATTTATTCAGTGCACACTGTGTAGTGGGATTGTCCATTACTTCATTACATTACTATTTTATTCAGTGCACTATGGTAGTGGGATTGTACATTACTATCATTATAACATTACTATTTATTCAGTGCACTATGGTAGTGGGATTGTACATTACTATCATTATAACATTACTATTATTCAGTGCACTGTGTAGTGGGATCGTACTTACTGTCATTATAACATTACTATTTATTCAGTGCACTATGGTAGTGGGATCGTACATTACTATCATTACAACATTACTATTTATTCAGTGCACTATGGTAGTGGGATTGTAACATTACTATCATTATAACATTACTATTTATTCAGTGCACTATGATGAGGATTGTACATTATGTCATTATAACATTACTATTTATTCAGTGCACTATGGTAGTGGGATTGTACATTATTATCATTATAACATTACTATTTTATTCAGTGCACTATGGTAGAGGGATTGTACATACTATTCATTATAACTTACTATTTATTCAGTGCACTATGGTAGTGGGTGATTGTACATTATTATCATATAAACATTACTATTTATTCAGTGCACTATGGTAGAGGGATTGTACATTACTATCATTATAACATTACTATTTATTCAGTGCACTATGGTAGTGGGATTGTACATTATTATCATTAAAATTACTATTTATTCAGTGCTATGGTAGTGGATTGTACATTACTATCATTATAACATTACTATTTATTCAGTGCACTATGGTAGTGGGATTGTAATTACTATCATTATAACATTATATTTATTCAGTGCACTATGGTAGTGGGATTGTACATTACTATCATTATAACATTACTATTTATTCAGTGCACTATGGTAGTGGGATTGTACATTTACATTATATCATTATAAACGTACTATTTTTTCAGTGCACTATGGTAGTGGGATTGTACATACATTATATCATTATAACATTACTATTTATTCATGTGCACTATGGTAGTGGGATTGTACATTATTCATATAACATTACTATTTATTCAGTGCACTATGGTAGTGGGATTGTACATATTATCATTATACATTACTATTTATTCAGTGCACTATGGTAGTGGGATTGTACATTACATCATTTATAACATTACTATTTATTCAGTGCACTATGGTAGTGGGATTGTACATTATTTCTATTATACTTACTATTTATTCAGTGCACTATGGTAGTGGGATGTACATTATTATCATTATAACATTACTATTTATTCAGTGCACTATGGTAGTGGGATTGTACATTATTATCATTATAACATTACTATTTATTCAGTGCACTATGGTAGTGGGATTGTACATTATTATCATTATAACATTACTATTTATTCAGTGCACTATGGTAGTGGGATTGTACATTACTATCATTATAACATTACTATTTATTCAGTGCACTATGGTAGTGGGATTGTACATTACTTCATATAACATTACTATTTATTCAGTGCACTATGGTAGTGGGATTGTAATATTATCATTATAACATTACTATTTATTCAGTGCACTATGGTAGGTGGATCGTACATTACTATCATTATAACATTACTATTTATTCAGTGCACTATGGTAGTGGGATTGTACATTACTATCATTATAACATTACTATTTATTCAGTGCACTATGGTAGTGGGATTGTACATTACTATCATTATAACATTACTATTTATTCAGTGCACTATGGTAGTGGGATGTAACATTACTATCATATAACATTACTATTTATTCAGTGCACTATGGTAGTGGGATTGTACATTACTGTCATTATAACATTACTATTATTCAGTGCACTATGGTAGTGGGATTCGTTACATTACGATCATTATAACATTACTATTTATTCAGTGCCTATGGTATGGTGGGGATTGTACATTACTATCATTATAACATTACTATTTATTCAGTGCACTATGGTAGTGGGATCGTACATTTTTTACTATTCTAACATTACTATTTATTCAGTGACTATGGTAGTGGGATTGTACATTATCTATCATTATAACATTACTATTTATTCAGTGACTATGGTAGTGGGATCGTACATTACTATCATTATAACATTACTATTTATTCAGTGCACTATGGTAGTGGGATCGTACATTACTGTCATTATAACATTACATATTTATTCATGTGCACTATGGTAGTGGGATTGTACATTACTATCATTATAAACAATTATATTTTATTCAGTGCACTATGGTAGTGGGATTGTACATCTTATTTATAACATTACTATTTATTCAGTGCACTATGGTAGTGGGATGTACATTACTATCATTATACATTAATATTTATTCAGTGCACTATGGTAGTGGGATTGTACATACTATCATTATAACATTACTATTTATTCAGTGCACTATGGTGGGGTAGTGGGATGTACTATTACTATCATTATAACATTACTATTTATTCGTGCACTATGGTAGTGGATGTACATTATTATCATTAAACATTACTATTTATATTCAGTGCACTATGGTTAGTGGGATTGTACATTACTATTCATTATAACATTACTATTTATTCAGTGCACTATGGTAGTGGATGTACTTCTTCTTAAACATTACTATTTATTCAGTGCACTATGGTAGTGGGATTGTACTATATCATTAAACATTACATTTATTTCACGTGCACTTGGTAGTGGGATTACATTACTGTTCATTATAACATTACTATTTATTCAGTGCACTATGGTGTAGTGGGATTCGTACATTATGTCTATTATAACTTACTATTTATTCGTGCACTATTGGTAGTGGGATGCGTACATTTACTCATTATAACATTACTATTTATTCAGTGCACTATGGTAGTGGGATCTACATTACTGTCATTATAAACATTAATATTATTCAGTGCACTATGGTAGTGGGATTGTACATTACTGTCTTTATAACATTACTATTATTCAGTGCACTATGTGTAGTGGATCGTACATATTTATCATTTATACATTACTATTTATTCAGTGCACTATGTATGGTAGTGGGTTGTACATTACTATCATTATAACATTACTATTTATTCAGTGCACTATGGTGTGGATTGTACATTAGTTCTTTTATAACATTACTATTTATTCAGTGCACTATGGGTAGTGGGATCGTACATTATTATCATTATAACATTACTATTTATTCAGTGCACTATGGTAGTGGGAGATGGTACTTATTATCATTATAACATTACTATTTATTCAGTGTGCACTATGTGAGTGGGATTGTACATTACTGTAATTGATAAACATTACTATTTATTCAGTGCACTATGGTAGTGTGATTGTACATTGTTATCATTATAACATTACTATTTATTCAGTGCACTATGGTAGTGGGATTGTACATTACTATCATTATAACATTACTATTTATTCAGTGCACTATGGTAGTGGGATTGTACATTACTATCATTATAACATTACTATTTATTCAGTGCACTATGGTAGTGGGATTGTACATTACTATCATTATAACATTACTATTTATTCAGTGCACTATGGTAGTGGGATCGTACATTATTATCATTATAACATTACTATTTATTCAGTGCACTATGGTAGTGGGATCGTACATTATTATCATTATAACATTACTATTTATTCAGTGCACTATGGTAGTGGGATTGTACATTATTATCATTATAACGTTACTATTTATTCAGTGCACTATGGTAGTGGGATCGTACATTACTATATAATGGAATAAATGTATGATCCCACTACCATTAGTGGCACTGAATAAATAGTAATGTATAATGAAATAATGGTATCGATCCCACTACCATAGTGCACTGAATAAATAGTATTGTATAACAAGATGTAAGTAATGTACAATCCCACTACCAATAGTGCACTGAATAAATAGTAAGGTTTAATGATAGTAAATGTACAATCCCACTACCATAGTGCACTGAATAAATAGTAATGTTATAATGATATAAATGTACAATCCCACTACCATAGTGCACTGAATAAATAGTAATGTTATAAATGAAGTAATGTACGATCCCACTACCATAGTGCACTGAATAAATAGTAATGTTATAATGATAGTAATGTACGATCCCACTACCATATTGCACTGAATAAATAGTAAGTTTTATAATGATAATTAATGTACGATCCCACTACCCATAGTGCACTGAATAAATGTAATGTTTATAATAAGTAATGTACAATCCCACTCACATAGTGCACTGAATAAATAGTAATGTATAATGATAGTATGTACATCCCCACTACCATAGTGCACTGAATAAATAGTAATGTTATAATGATAATAATGTACATCCCACTACCATAGTGCACTGAATAAATAGTAATGTTATAAAATGACTAATGTACAATCCACTACCATAGTGCACTGAATAATAGTAATGTTATAATGATAGTAATGTACAATCCCACTACCATATAGTGCACTGAATAAATAGTAATGTATAAATGATAATACTGTACATCCACTACCCATAGTGCACTGAATAATAAGTAATGTTATAAGAAGTAATGTACAATCCCACTACCATAGTGCACTGAATAATATTAATGTTTATAATGACAGTAATGTATCCCACTACCATAGTGCACTGAATAAATAGTAATGTTATAATGAGTAATATGTACATCCCACTACCATAGTGCACTGATAAATATAAGTTATAATGACAATAATGTACGAATCCCACTACCATAGTGCACTGAATAAATAGTAATGTTATAATGAAAGTAATGTACATCCCACTACTCAAGTGCACGTAAATAAATCGTAATGTTTAATGATATAATGTACAATCCCACTACCATAGTGCACTGAATAAATAGTAATGTTATAAGATAGAAGTACATCCACTACCATAGTGACTGAATAAATAGTAATGTTATAATGATAGTAATGTACAATCCCACTACCATAGTGCACTGAATAAATAGTAATGTTTAATGATATAATGTACATCCCACTACCATAGTGCACTGAATAAATAGTAATGTTATAATGATAGTAATAATGTACATCCCACTACCCCACATAGTGCACTGAATAAATGTAATGTTATAATGATAGTATGTACATCCACTACCATAGTGCACTGAAAATAAATATAATGTATAATGAAGTAATGTACGATCCCACTACCATAGTGCACTGAATAAATAGTAATGTTATAAATATAGATGTACAATCCCCACTACCATAGTGCACTGAATAAAATAGTAATTGTTTATAATGATAGTAATGTACAATCCCACTACCATAGTGCACTGAATAAATATGTAATGTTATAATGACAGTAATGTACGATCCCACTACCATAGTGCACTGAATAAATAGTAATGTTATAATGATAGTAATGTACGATCCCACTACCATAGTCCACTGAATAAATAGTAATGTTTATAATGATAGATAATGTACAATCCCACTACCATAGTGCACTGAATAAATAGTAATGTTAGAATAGTAAAAAATGTACGATCCCACTACCATATGTGCACTGAATAAATAGTAATGTTATAATGATAGTAATGTACAATCCCCTACCATACATAGGCACTGAATAAATAGTAATGTTATAATGATGTAATGTACGATCCCCACTACCATAGTGCACTGAATAATAGTAATGTTATAATGACAGTAATGTACAATCCCACACCATAGTGCACTGAATAAATAGTAATGTTATATGATAGTAATGTACAATCCCACTACCATAGTGCACTGAAAAATAGTAATGTTATAATGATGTAATGTACAATCCCACTACCATAGTGCACTGAATAAATAGTAATGTTATAATGATAGTAATGTACAATCCCACTACCATAGTGCACTGAATAAATAGTAATGTTATAATGATAGTAATGTACGATCCAACCTACCATAGTGCACTGAATAAATAGTAATGTTATAATGATAATATTTACAATCCCACTACCATAGTGCACTGAATAAATAGTAATGTTATATGAAGTAATGTACAATCCCACTACCATAGTGCAACTGAATAAATAGTAATGTTATAATGATTAATGTACAATCCCACTACCATAGTGCACTGAATAAATAGTAATGTTATAATGATAATAATGTACAATCCCACTACCATAGTGCACTGATTAAATAGTAATGTTATAATGATAATAATGTACAATCCCACTACCATAGTGCACTGAATAAATAGTAATGTTATAATGATAATAATGTACATCCCACTACCATAGTGCACTGAATAAAATAGTAAGTATAATGAAATAATGTACAATCCCACTACCATAGTGCACTGAATAAATAGTAATGTTATAAATGATGTAATGTACAATCCCACTACCATAGTGCACTGAATAAATATAATGTATAATGAAAATGTACAATCCCACTACCATAGTGCACTGAATAAATAGTAATGTTATATGAATAATGTACAATCCCACTACCATAGTGCACTGAATAAATAGTAATGTTATAATGATAGTAATGTAATGTACAATCCCACTACCATAGTGCACTGAATAAAAATAGTACGTTTATAATGATATAATAATGTACAATCCCACTACCATAGTGCACTGAATAAATAGTAATGTTATAATGATAGTAATGTACAATCCACTACCATAGTGCACTGAATAAATAGTAATGTTATAATGATAGTAATTACAATCCCACTACCATAGTGCACTGAATAAATAGTAAGTTATAATGATAGTAATGTACAATCCACTACCATAGGCACTGAATAAATAGTAATTTATAATGATAATAATGTACAATCCCACTACCATAGTGCAACTGAATAAATAGTAATGTTATAATGATAGTAATGTACAATCCCTCTACCATAGTGCACTGAATAAATAGTAATGTTATAATGATAATAATGTACAATCAATCCCACTACCATAGTGCACTGAATAAATAGTAATGTTATAATGATAGTATGTACAATCCCTCTACCATAGTGCACTGAATAAAATAGTAATGTTATAATGATAATAATGTACAATCCCACTACCATAGTGCACTGAATAAATAGTAATGTTATAATGACATAATGTACAATCCTCTACCATAGTGCACTGAATAAATAGTAATGTTATAATGATAGTAATGTACAATCCCACTACCATAGTGCACTGAATAAATAGTAATGTTGTAATGATAGTAATGTACGATCCCACTACCATAGTGCACTGAATAAATAGTAATGTTATAATGACAGTAATGTACGATCCCACTACCACAGTGCACTGAATAAATAGTAATGTTATAATGATAGTAATGTACAATCCCACTACCATAGTGCACTGAATAAATAGTAATGTTATAATGATAGTAATGTACAATCCCACTACCATAGTGCACTGAATAAAATAGTAATGTAATGACAGTAATGGACAATCCCACTACACAGTGTGCACTGAATAAATAGTAATGTTAATATGATAGTAATTACAACCCACTACCATAGGCACTGAATAATAGTAATGTTTAATGATAGTAATGTACAATCCCACTACCATAGTGCACTGAATAAATGTATGTTATATGATAAATGTACAATCCCATACCATAGTGCACTGAATAAATAGTAATGTTATAATGATAATATGTAATCAACTACCCACTACCAAGTGCACTGAATAAATAGTAATGTTATAATGATAATAAATGTACAATCCCCACTACCATAGTGCACTGAATAAATAGTAATGTTATAATGATAGTGTACAATCCCACTACCATAGTGCACTGAATAAATAGTAATGTTATAATGAAGTAATGTAATCCCACTACCATAGTGCACTGAATAAATAGTAATGTTTAATGATAGTAATGTACAATCCCACTACCATAGTGCACTGAATAAATAGTAATGTTATAATGATAGTATGTACAATCCCACTAACATAGTGCACTGAATAAATAGTAAGTTTATAATGATAGTAATGTACATCCCACTACCATAGTGCACTGAATAAATAGTGTAATGTTATATGATAGTAATGTACATCCCACTACCATAGTGCACTGAATAAATAGTAATGTTATAATGATATAATGTACGACATCCCACTACCATAGTGCACTGAATAAATAGTAATGTTATAATGATAGTAATGTACAATCCCACTACCATAGTGCAACTGAATAAATAGTAATGTTATAATGAGTATGTACAATCCCACTACCATAGTGCACTGAATAAATAGTAATGTTATAATGATAGTAATGTACAATCCCACTACCATAGTGCACTGAATAATAGTAATGTTATAATGATAGTAATGTACAATCCCACTACCATAGTGCACTGAATAAATAGTAATGTTATAATGATAGTAATGTACAATCCCACTACCATAGTGCATCTGAATAAATAGTAATGTTATAATGATAGTAATGTACAATCCCACTACCATAGTGCACTGAATAATAGTAATGTTATAATGATAGTAATGTACGATCCCACTACCATAGTGCACTGAATAAATAGTAATGTTATAATGATAGTAATGTACGATCCACTACCATAGTGCACTGAATAATAGAATGTTATAATGATAATAATGTACAATCCCACTACCATAGTGCACTGAATAAATATAATGTTATTGATAGTAATGTACGATCCCACTACCATAGTGCACTGAATAAATAGTAATGTTATAATGATAGTAATGTACAATCCCTCTACCATAGCGCACTGAATAAATAGTAATGTTATAATGATAGTAATGTACGATCCCCACTACCATAGTGCACTGAATAAATAGTAATGTTATAATGACAGTAATGTACAATCCCACTACCATAGTGCACTGAATAAATAGTAATGTTATGATAGTAATGTACAATCCCACTACCATAGTGCACTGAAAAAATAGTAATGTTATAATGATAGTAATGTACAATCCCACTACCATAGTGCACTGAATAAATAGTAATGTTATAATGATAGTAATGTACGATCCCACTACCATAGTGCACTGAATAAATAGTAATGTTATAATGATAGTAATGTACAATCCCACTACCATAGTGCACTGAATAAATAGTAATGTTATAATGATAGTAATGTACAATCCCCTACCATAGTGCACTGAAATAAATAGTAATGTTATAAGATAAATATGTACAATCCCACTACCATAGTGCACTGAATAAATAGTAATGTTATAATGATAATAATGTACAATCCCACTACCATAGTGCACTGAATAAATAGTAATGTTATAATGATAATAATGTACAATCCCTCTACCATAGTGCACTGAATAAATAGTAACGTTATAATGATAATAATGTACAATCCCACTACCATAGTGCACTGAATATAGTAATGTTATATGATAATAATGTACAATCCCACTACCATAGTGCACTGAATAAATAGTAATGTTATAATGATAATAATGTACAATCCCACTACCATAGTGCACTGAATAAATAGTAATTGTTATAATGATAGTAATGTACAATCCCACTACCATAGTGCACTGAATAAATAGTAATGTTGTAATATGATAGTAATGTACGTCCCACTACCCATAGTGCACTGAATAATAGTAATGTTATAATGAAGTAATGTACATCCCACTACCATAGTGCACTGAATAAATAGTATGTTATAATGACAGTAGTACAATCCCTCTACCATAGTGCACTGAATAAATAGTAATGTTATAATGACAGTAATGTACAATCCCTACAATCCCACTACCATAGTGCACTGAATAAATAGTAATGTTATAATGATAGTAATGTACAATCCCACTACCATAGTGCACTGAATAAATAGTAATGTTATAATGACAGTAATGTATGATCCCACTACCATAGTGCACTGAATAAATAGTAATGTATAATATAATAATGTACAATCCCTCTACCATAGTGCACTGAATAAATAGTAACGTTATAATGATAATAATGTACAATCCCACTACCATAGTGCACTGAATAAATAGTAATGTTATAATGACGTAATGTACAATCCCACTACCATAGTGCACTGAATAAATAGTAATGTTATAATGATAGATGTACAATCCCACTACCATAGTGCACTGATAAATAGTAATGTTATAATGATAGTAATGTACAATCCCACTACCATACAGTGCACTGAATAAATAGTAATGTTATAATGACAGTAATGTACATCCCTCTACCATAGTGCACTGAATAAATAGTAATGTTATAATGATAGTAATGTACAATCCCACTACCATAGTGCACTGAATAAATAGTAATGTTATAATGATAATAATGTACAATCCCACTACCATAGTGCACTGAATAAATAGTAATGTTATAATGATAGTAATGTACAATCCCTCTACCATAGTGCACTGAATAAATAGTAATGTTATAATGACAGTAATGTACAATCCCATCACTACCATAGTGCACTGAATAAATAGTAATGTTTAATGATAGTAATGTACGATCCCACTACCATAGTGCACTGAATAATAGTAATGTTATAATGACAGTAATGTACAATCCCTCTACCATAGTGCACTGAATAAATAGTAATGTTATAATGATAGTATGTACAATCCCACTACCATAGTGCACTGAATAAATAGTAATGTTATAATGATAGTAATGTACGATCCCACTACCATAGTGCACTGAATAAATAGTAATGTTGTAATGATAGTAATGTACGATCCCACTACCATAGTGCACTGAATAATAGTAATGTTATATGACAGTAATGTACAATCCCACTACCATAGTGCACTGAATAAATAGTAATGTTATAATGATAGTAATGTACAATCCCACTACCATAGTGCACTGAATAAATAGTAATGTTATGATAGTAATGTACAATCCCCTATACCATAGTGCACTGAATAAATAGTAATGTTTAATGACAGTAATGTACAATCCCACTACCATAGTGCACTGAATAAATAGTAATGTTATAATGACAGTAATGGACGATCCCACTACCACAGTGCACTGAATAAATAGTAATGTTATAATGATAGTAATGTACAATCCCACTACCATAGTGCACTGAATAAATAGTAATGTTATAATGATAGTAATGTACAATCCCACTACCATAGTGCACTGAATAAATAGTAATGTTATAATGATAACAATGTACAATCACACTACCATAGTGCACTGAATAAATAGTAATTTATAATGATAATAATGTACAATCCCACTACCATAGTGCACTGAATAAATAGTAATGTTATAATGATAATAATGTACAATCCCACTACCATAGTGCACTGAATAAATGGTAACACTATAAACAATGTACGATCTACTACCATAGTGCACTGAATAAATAGTAATGTTATAATGGTAATAATGTTACAATCCCACTACCATAGTGCACTGAATAAATGGTAACACTATAATAAACATGTACGATCTACTACCATAGTGCACTGAATAAATAGTAATGTTATAATGGTAATAATGCTATTAATATAATAGTAATACTATAATTATCTATATGTTGTGGTGGGCACAATGTGATAGTCTTATACATTTTGATTTAGTCTTCAGACCAGACCAGCATTTATAAAATATGTTATAAATATAATATTTGATTTTAATGCAGGAATATTCCTTTAAATCTAACCTGAAATTGGAATTGTGTGCCACCCCATTTACTATATAAGTATTAAAATCTAGATTTCTTTGTCACAAAGCAAAGCCTGGAGGATAACCCAAACTACACAAGGATAATTTACAGCTAGGTTTTATTTACTGACCCATCTGTGAGCAAAAGGGATAACACTTAATGCTGGTCCTTTTATTGACCTCTGAGGTTTGGGCTATGTAGCAGGGTTTAGGTTAATTGAAAGGGCACTTATATTTGCAGTTTCTTTAAGCAGCCACTGCTACTGAAAGCAGATTTGAAATGTTGGTTTCTGTATTTCATGTGTTCCATAAGAACATGTTTATTTTTTGTAAATTGTATTTGTAAGACATTGTCTGTCCTATTTACCAGTCACTACATTAATCAGGTGCACATTGAGCTTTGGCTAGTTGGGTGGGAGAAGAAAGGCCAATGGTTGACAGTATTTGCCAGAATAGACTGCTGAAAAATATCAGTAGATGCTGAACACATGCTAGATTGGCAACTAAAACAATTGTTCACCCTAGTCTAGTCTGACTATTCTCTATATTGTGTAAAATGCATTAGAGCATGCAATGCCATATTTTGGTTCAATCGACCATCCGAACCAATAATTTGGTGGGGGATTGGCCATCATTTTTTAAACAGCCATTTTCTGATGATTTCAGGTAAAATTTATTGAAAATCTAGAGCAGATCTATCAACAGACCTACTCATTCGGATATCAGATATTAAAGGAATTGTGCCAGAGTTGCATTGTGTGAACCAACCTTCATTTATATAGTTCAGGGTTTCTCAAAGGGTGTGTGGGGGGTGTAACTGCAGGTGTCCTACAAAATGTTGGTAGTAGAAATAGTTTCACACAACTATAACTTACATTTTATATGTATATATATATTATAATAAAATGTAAACAGTCAATGCAGTGCAGTTTTACACTACATTGATTTGAATACAATATGCACTGTAAAGTGCATAAAATATGGGAAATTACAACTTGAAGTCCAGCATTCAGAACACAAATGTGCCTTGAGAACACTGATGTACATCGCTGCTTATAGTTTTATTTTATATAAATCCAAATGACTAAAGCATTAACCTTAACCAGTTTGTAAAAACCAAGCCATGTATGGGCACAAAACAAGTACAGTAGGCAAGACAGGGCAGAAATAGCAATTAACAGACTACAAATCTCTTAAACAATTCTGAAAAATAAACATTCCACATTCTACTATAACGTGGCAAGGGGAGAAGTTAAGTATGTATCAATGGCCAGCTAGCGGGACTAGAGCAGCTAAAGACTTCATATTATTTTTGCCCAAAACCACTGGAGAGAGAGGTCAGAGGAGGGAGAGAGAGAGAGACGAGAGAGAGAGAGAGGGAGAGGGAGAGGGGAGGAGAAAAGAGAGAGATTTAGACCTAGTTACATATCCATTCAGTGAGACTGCAGTTGGTGTCTGGCAGGTGCAGTGATACACAGCAGTCTCTGGTACAGAACAGAACAGGGAGAAGGATCCAGCCTTAAAGGGCCATTTCCATCCAACATTGAAAATACTTAATACTTAAATACTTAGTTAAGCAACCGAAATGAAGTTTTTTCTCCCAGCATAGGGACAGAATTCCCTGACTAGTAGAAGGTGCTCTATGGTTGTTAACATTCCTGCTTACAGTGTTGTAGAGATGTATGTATGTATTTTGTTAAAAACCTTTAAATACTAAAGAGATTGTATTTTAAATAGCTTTTAATCTATCTGCTAGGCAAAGCGGGTGCTCCAATCCATTAGCCATGGTATGGCTGCTTCAGGGCTCCAGATAAGCTATTTCTATACAATAAGCTACTTTATCCTCTAGGGAATATGCAGAGATCTGACAAGGCAATGCTGATTGTTCCCCATTAGCACAGAGGAAGCACTCAGTGCAAAGCTCACATGAGTTACTGAGAACATGAATATTAGCATTTCACTGGGGTAATGGAAATAAATATATTTTGTTGGACCAACCCTTTGGTCCAGACACATATGAAGGGATGCAGTGCAGACAGACAGTCAATGGGTTAATTTAACCCAATGCATATGTGATACTGTTGCAGCTGTTTCACAATATGGGGCAATGGGGGGAATTAGGAACTGTCTGTCTCTGTGTATTGGGAACTGTAACATAAAATGCAGTGTTCCTTAGATATAGCTATTGTGCAGAACGTTGTGTAGAAATTAATGGCACTGAGGTTTGACATCCCCTTTATTATATACTCCTACTGAAAATATCCCTGATTGATTTAGTACCATGGGAAATCCATATCTCACTGGTGCTGCAATAAATTCTCCCAGGACTCAGCAAGATTAACCATCTGTCGCCAGTAGGATTTAGCTTGTTATTATTTATATAGTTAATTATTCATATCTTACTGTGCTCCTGCATTAAAGTGGACATGGCTTGTAGAGGTTGGTTTAGTAGGCTAACTAACACTGAACTGAAGGGCTGGCCTAACAGTGGCTGGTGAACCCTCCAGTTCAGCAAACACTATTGATCTGCTCTCCAGTTCAGCAGACACTGTTATGTCAGCCCTCCAGTTCAGCAAACAATATTAGGTCAGCCCTCCAGTTCAGTAGACACTGTTAGGTACAGCCCTCCAGTTCAGTAGACACTGTTAGGTCAGCCCTCCAGTTCAGCAAACACTATTATGTCAGCCCTCCAGTTCAGTAGACACTGTTAGGTCAGCCCTCCAGTTCAGCAGACACTATTAGGCCAGCCCTCTATTTCAGCAGACACTGTTAGGTCAGCCCTCAGTTGTAAACACTGTTAGGTCAGCCTCCAGTTCAAGAAGAACTATAAGCCAGCCCTCTATTTCAGCAGACACTGTTAGGTCAGCCCTCCAGTTCAGTAGACACTGTTAGGTCAGCCCTCCAGTTCAGCAGACACTATTAGGCCAGCCCACAGTGACTGTTACAAACAAGTTTGCTCACAGAGTCTAGTTTGCGAACTAGATGAGAGAGTTGCATAAGAGAGTGATTTTTGATGTTTGTGGTTCACCATAAACACACATACCTTTGGAGTGCGACTTTCTCATCTAGTTTGTACACTTTATCCTATACCCTTATGGGTAGGGGTTTGAGAGTTTGCACCCTACTAGGTGTGAGTGCATTTGGGACATTTGTTATATATTACATACAAGTTCGCCACAGTGACTGTTACATAAAAGTTTCCCACAGTGACTTGTACATAAAAGTTTCTCAGTGACTGGTACTTACTAGTTTGCTCACAGAAAAGGTACATACAAGTTTGCCACAGTGACTGATACATACAAGTGCCTACAGCGACTGGTACATACAGGTTGCCCACAGTAACTGGTGACATATAAGTTTGCCCATAGTGACTGGTACAGATAAGTTTGCCAACATTGAATGTGATTGTTACATACTAGTTGCCCACAGTCACTGGGACATACAAATGGCCCACAGTGGCTGGTACTGTGAGTTGCCCACAGTGTTGGTACATTATGTGTTGCCCATAAATGATGGTTACATACAAACTTGCACCACAGTAAGTGTGAATGGTACATACTAGTTTGCCCACATTGACTGATACATAGAAGTTGCCACAGTGACTGGTACATGGAAGTTGCCCACAGTGACTGGTACATAAAGTTGCCCATAGCGACTGGCATATACAAATTGCCACATTGAGTGTGATGGTAATACAAGTTGCCACAGGCTGGTAAATCAAGTTGCCCAAAGTGCTGGTACATTACAAGTTTGCCCACAGTGACTGGTACATAGAAAGTTTGCCTACAGTGACTAGATAAGACGTTTGCCCACGGTGAGTGTAATATGTACAGTATGTATGTATAGTTTATTTATAAAGTGCCACTTGGGGATGTAGAGCTGTACAGTAACAGTGCAACAAGGGAAACAAATACATAAGTAGTTCAGAACATTTGCCCCAGTGTCTGGTACATACAAGTTTGCTCAGTGACTGGTACATATACGTTTGCCATAGTGAATGGTACATACAAATTGCCCACAGTGAGTGTGACTGGTACATACAAGTTTGCCCACAGTGACTGGTGACATATAAGTTTGACTCAGGTGATGGCAGACAGGCACACAGAGGTTCAGGATCAGGAGACAGGAGAAACACAAACTGCTACTTCAGGACTTTTCCTGTGTGTGATCAATGCCCAGTTCTTGCTTTTTAACTGCCATCAATACAAAGGCATTGAAAGGATTCTAATGCTAGCCATACCCTAAATACTGTAGATACAAGTAAAGACAATTTGATGTTTGATTGCCCCCCCCCCCCCTTTAAATTACAGGGATAGCAAGGGTAGAGGAAAGTGTGTAAGATATTAAAGGGCATGTCATCCTTAAAACAAAAAACTGGTAACATGTGGTTACCTGCCCCCAACCCAAACTAATATATTCAGCACATTATTAGATGTGTTACTAACCAGATATTTAAGGATAATTATTGTTTCCATTCTTTCAGAGTAAGCTGGCTCCTCCCTCCATGCAGTTAATCAAGTCTATGACTGCTGGCATCACAACCAATGATTGCTCCTTTCCCCCTGCTCCCTCTACTTCACATGCTCAAGTTTATAAAAAGCTCTTTGAGCAGAGGGAGGAGGCAGATACTTTTGCAAGAAAGGAATAGAATTTAACATTAAATATCTGGTTACAAATGTATAATAAACTGGTAAAAATAACCAGTTGGGATTGTGAGCAGATAAACTGATAAGTCACCAGGGTAGAAATTCCATTTAAGACAACAATGTGTTAATATTGTTGTTAAACAGATGAAAATCATGTAGACACCCATAGTACCATATACTGGCACATATAAGCAAAATGAATACAATTCTTTACCAGTATAATGTATTGGACAGATATTTACAGTGTGACACTGACATTCAAAGTCAAATAATAAGGAGGCCATCACTGACACATTAGATTACTATATGAAGCAGCCCTAAGAAATGCAATACAACCTGTTACATGTAAAGACAAATCTAGTAGATGCTTTTAAGTATTAAACAGTGTGCACTTCTGCCTAAACAAATAGACAGCATTGATTAGAAGGGATATCTCCATAGCTTTAAGCAGTGTGTACACACAATGCAATATTTAGGGGCCAACTGGATGATAGTTCGGTCAAATAATTGCATGGGTTTTTGTACGCAACTGACCTTCGTCCGTCCAAATCGGCCAAATGGACACGTCCGAAAACCACTGCCAATGTGCATTTGCATTGACAGTCCTTCATTCTGACCAACGGTAGGAAGAGCAGAATGGTCAGTCTGGATAAAGGATCTCTTCATATGTACCATGCCTTAAGCAAAAGTGCAAAAAAGGCTTAAAATGCCCCTTGCATTAAAAGTGTGGTAGACCACCGCAGATTTGGGAGACTCCAGAAGCTGTCAGGAGGTTTGGGATATGTATTGCATGTTCGTGTAAAGCATGGAAATACCATGTAATTTTTTGGCCCGATCGACTGATAGTTAAGTAGATCGGTTGATTGGGTGGAAATAATGGCTATTGTTTTCTATGACATGAACAGGGACTGCACATCATTCACAGCAACACGTCAGCCGTGGCCACTATGCCTGGGACTGACAGTCCTTCCTCCTAGCCATACGGTCAGTCAGGAGGAAATGTTGCATGTGTGTGAGCTGGCAAATCAGATCCACTACCATAGTGCACGATAAATAGTAATGTTATAATGACAGTAATGTATGATCCCACTACCATAGTGCACTGAATAAATAGTAATGTTATAATGATAATAATGTACAATCCCACTACCATAGTGCACTGAATAAATAGTAATGTTATAATGATAGTAATGTACGATCCCACTACACTAGTGCACTGAATAAATAGTAAGTTTATAATGATAATAATGTACAATCCCACTACCATAGTGCCATGAATAAATAGTAATGTTATAATGATAATATGTACGATCCCACTACCATAGGCACTGTAAATAGTAATGTTATAATGATAATAATGTACGATCCACTACCAAGTGCACTGAAAAATAGTAATGTTATAATGATAATAATGTACGATCCCACTACCATAGTGCACTGAATAAATGTAGTGTTATAATGATAGTAATGTACAATCCCACTACCATAGTGCACTGAATAATAGTAGTTATAATGATAGTAATGTACAATCCCACTACATAGTGCACTGAATAAATAGTAATGTTATAATGATAGTAATGTACAATCCCACTACCATAGTGCACTGAATAAATAGTAATGTTATAATGATAGTAATGTACGATCCCACTACCATAGTGCACTGAATAAATAGTAATGTTATAATGATAGTAATGTACGATCCCACTACCATAGTGCACTGAATAAATAGTAATGTTATAATGATAATAATGTACGATCCCACTACCATAGTGCACTGAATAAATAGTATGTTATAATGACAGTAATGTACAATCCCACTCCATAGTGCACTGAATAAATAGTAATGTTATAATGATGTATGTACAATCCCACTACCATAGTGCACTGAATAAATAGTAATGTTATAATGATAATAATGTACGATCCCACTACCATAGTGCACTGAATAAATAGTAATGTTATAAAGACAGTAATGTACAATCCCACTACCATAGTGCACTGAATAAATAGTAATGTTATAATGATAGTAATGTACAATCCCACTACCATAGTGCACTGAATAAATAGTAATGTTATAATGATAATAATGTACGATCCCACTACCATAGTGCACTGAATAAATAGAAGTTATAAAGACAGTAATGTACAATCCCACTACCATAGTGCACTGAAAAAATAGTAATGTTATAATGACAGTAATGTATGATCCCACTACCATAGTGCACTGAATAAATAGTAATGTTATAATGACAGTAATGTACAATCCCACTACCATAGTGCACTGAATAAATAGTAATGTTATAATGACAATAATGTACGATCCCACTACCATAGTGCAATGAATAAATAGTAATGTTATAATGACAGTAATGTACGATCCCACTACCATAGTGCACTGAATAAATAGTAATGTTATAATGATAGTAATGTACAATCCCACTACCATAGTGCACTGAATAAATAGTAATGTTATAATGATAGTAATGTACAATCCACTACCATAGTGCACTGAATAAATAGTAAGTTATAATGATAGTAATGTACAATCCCCACTACCATAGTGCACTGAATAAATAGTAATGTTGTAATGATAGTAATGTACAATCCCACTACCATAGTGCACTGAATAAATAGAATGTTATAATGATAGTAATGTACAATCCCACTACCATAGTGCACTGAATAAATAGTAATGTTATAATGACAGTAATGTCGACACATACCATATGTGCACTGAATAATTAATGTTATAATGATAGTAATGTACGATCCCACTACCATAGTGCACTGAATAAATAGTAATGTTATAATGATAGTAATGTACAATCCCACTACCATAGTGCACTGAATAAATAGTAATGTTATAATGATAGTAATGTACAATCCCACTACCATAGTGCACTGAATAAATAGTAATGTTATAATGACAGTAATGTACGATCCCACTACCATAGTGCACTGAATAAATAGTAATGTTATAATGATAGTAATGTACGATCCCACTACCATAGTGCCCTGAATAAATAGTAATGTATAATAGAATAATGTACAATCCCACTACCATGTGCACTGAATAAATAGTAATGTATGATAGTAGTACGATCCCACTACCATAGTGCACTGAATAAATAGTAATGTTATAATGATAGTAATGTACAATCCCTCTACCATAGCGCACTGAATAAATAGTAATGTTATAATGATAGTAATGCGATCCCACTACATAGTGCACTGAATAAATAGTAATGTTATAATGACAGTAATGTACAATCCCACTACCATAGTGCACTGAATAAATAGTAATGTTGTTATGTAGTAATGTACAATCCCACTACCATAGTGCATGAAAAAATAGTAATGTTATAATGATAGTAAGTACAATCCCACTACCATAGTGTGCACTGAAAATAGTAATGTTATAATGATAGTAATGTACAATCCCACTACCATAGTGCACTGAATAATAGTATGTTATAAGATAGTAATGTACGATCCCACTACCATAGTGCACTGATAAATAGTAATGTAAATGATAATAAGTACAATCCCACTACCATAGTGCACTGAATAAATAGTAAGTTATAATGACAGTAATGTACAATCCCACTACCATAGTGCACTGAATAAATAGTAATGTATAAGATAGTAGTACAATCCCACTACCAAGTGCACTGAAAAATAGTAATGTTATAATGATAATAATGTACAATCCCACTACCATAGTGCACTGAATAAATAGTAATGTATAATGATAAATGTACAATCCCACTACCATAGTGCACTGAATAAATAGTAATGTTATAATGTAATAATGTACAATCCCTCTACCATAGTGCACTGAATAATAGTAACGTTATAATGATAATAATGTACAATCCCACTACCATAGTGCATGAATAAATAGTAATGTTATAATGATAGTAATGTACAATCCCACTACCATAGTGCACGAATAAATAGTAATGTATAATGATAAAATGTACCATCCCACTACCATAGTGCACTGAATAAATAGTAATGTTATAATGATAGTAATGTACAATCCCACATACCATAGTGCACTGAATAAATAGTAATGTATAATGAAGTAATGTATGTACAATCCCACTACCATAGTGCACTGAATAAATAGTAACGTTATAATGATAATATGTACAATCCCACTACCATAGTGCACTGAATAAATAGTAATGTTATAATGATAGTAATGTACAATCCCACTACCATAGTGCACTGAATAAATAGTAATGTTATAATGATAGTAATGTACAATCCCACCACCATAGTGCACTGAATAAATAGTAATGTTATAATGATAGTAATGTACAATCACACTACCATAGTGCACTGAATAAATAGTAATGTTAATGATAATAATGTACAATCCCACTACCATAGTGCACTGAATAAATAGTAATGTTTATAATGATAGTAATGTACAATCCCTCTACCATAGTGCACTGAATAAATAGTAATGTTATAATGATAATAAGTTACAATCCCACTACCATAGTGCACTGAATAAATAGTAATGTTATAATGATAGTAGTACAATCCCTCTACCATAGTGCACTGAATAAATAGTAATGTTATAATGATAAATAAGTACACATCCCACTACCATAGTGCACTGAATAAATAGTAATGTTATAATGACAGTAATGTACAATCCCTCTACCATAGTGCTGAATAAATAGTAATGTTTATAATGTAGTAATGTACAATCCCATACCATAGTGCACTGAATAAATAGTAATGTGTTGTAATGATAGTAATGTACGATCCCACTACCATAGTGCACTGAATAAATAGTAATGTTATAATGACAGTAATGTACGATCCCACTACCACAGTGCACTGAATAAATAGTAATGTTATAATGATAGTAATGTACAATCCCACTACCATAGTGCACTGAATAAATAGTAATGTTATAAGATAGTAAGTACAATCCCACTACCATAGTGCACTGAATAAATAGTAATGTTATAATGACAGTAATGGACGATCCCACTACCAGTGCACTGAATAAATAGTAATGTTATAATGATAGTAATGTACAATCCCACTACCATAGTGCACTGATAAAATAGTAATGTTATAATGATAGTAATGTACAATCCCACTACCATAGTGCACTGAAAAAAAGTAATGTTATAATGATAACAAGTACAATCACACTACCCATAGTGCACTGAATAAATAGTAATGTTATAATGATAATAATGTACAATCCCACTACCATAGTGCACTGAATAAATAGTAATGTTATAATGATAATAAGACATCCCACTACCATAGTGCACTGAATAAATAGTAATGTTTATAATGATAGTAATGTACAATCCCACTACATAGTGCACTGAATAAATAGTAATGTTATAATGACAGTAATGTATGATCCCACTACCATAGTGCACTGAATAAATAGTTAAGTGTATTTAATGATAGAATGTACAATCCCACTACCATAGTGCACTGAATAAATAGTAATGTTAAATGATAGTAATGGACAATCCCACTACCATAGTGCACTGAATAAATAGTATGTATAATGACAGAATGTACGATCCCACTACCATAGTGACTGAATAAATAGTAAGTTATAATGATAGTAATGTACGATCCCACTACCATAGTGCACTGAATAAATAGTAATGTTATAATGATAGTAATGTACGATCCCACTACCATAGTGCACTGAATAAATAGTAATGTTATAATGATAGTAATGTACAATCCCACTACCATAGTGCACTGAATAAATAGTAATGTATAATGATAGTAATGTACAATCCCACTACCCTAGTGCACTGAATAAATAGTAATGTTATAATGATAGTAATGTACAATCCACTACCATAGTGCACTGAATATAGTAATGTTGTAATGATAGTAATGTACAATCCCACTACCATAGTGCACTGAATAAATAGTAATGTTATAATGATAGTATGTACAATCCCACTACCATAGTGCACTGAATAATAGTAATGTTATAATGATAGTAATGTACAATCCCACTACCATAGTGCACTGAATAAATAGTAATGTTATAATGATAGTAATGTACGATCCCACTACCATAGTGCACTGAATAAATAGTAATGTTATAATGATAGTAATGTACGATCCCACTACCATAGTGCACTGAATAAATAGTAATGTTATAATGATAATAATGTACAATCCACTACCATAGTGCACTGAATAAATAGTAATGTTATGATAGTAATGTACGATCCCACTACCATAGTGCACTGAATAAATAGTAATGTTATATGATAGTAATGTACAATCCCTCTACCATAGCGCACTGAATAAATAGTAATGTTATAATGATAGTAATGTACGATCCCACTACCATAGTGCACTGAATAAATAGTAATGTTATAATGACAGTAATGTACAATCCCACTACCATAGTGCACTGAATAAATAGTAATGTTATGATAGTAATGTACAATCCCACTACCATAGTGCACTGAAAAAATAGTAATGTTATAATGATAGTAATGTACAATCCCACTACCATAGTGCACTGAATAAATAGTAATGTTATAATGATAGTAATGTACGATCCCACACCATAGTGCACTGAATAAATAGTAATGTTATAATGATAGTAATGTACAATCCCCACCATAGTGCAATGAATAAATAGTAATGTTATAATGATAGTAATGTACAACCACTACCATAGTGCACTGAATAAATAGTAATGTTATAATGATAATTAAGTACAATCCCACTACCATAGTGCACTGAATAAATAGTAATGTTATAATGGATATAATGTACAATCCCACTACCATAGTGCACTGAATAAATAGAATGTTATAATGATAATAATGACAATCCCTCTACCATAGTGCACTGAATAAATAGTAACGTTATAATGATAATAATGTACAATCCCAATACCATAGTGCACTGAATAAATAGTAATGTTATAATGATAGTAATGTACAATCCCACTACCATAGTGCACTGAATAAATAGTAATGTTATAATGATAATAATGTACAATCCCACTACCATAGTGCACTGAATAAATAGTAATGTTATAATGATAGTAATGTACAATCCCACTACCATAGTGCACTGAATAAATAGTAATGTTGTAATGATAGTAATGTACGATCCCACTACCATAGTGCATGAATAAATAGTAATGTTATAATGACAGAATGTACAATCCCACTACCATAGGCACTGAATAAATAGTAATGTTATAATGACAGGAATGTTACAATCCCTCTACCCATAGTGCACTGAATAAATAGTAATGTTATAATGACAGTAATGTACAATCCCACTACCATAGTGCACTGAATAAATAGTAATGTTATATGATAGTAATGTACAATCCCACTACCATAGTGCACTGAATAAATAGTAATGTATAATGACAGTAATGTATGATCCCACTACCATAGTGCACTGAATAAATAGTAATGTTATAATGATAATAATGTACAATCCCTTACCATAGTGCACTGAATAAAAAGTAACGTTATAAGATAATAATGTACAATCCCACTACCATAGTGCACTGAATAAATAGTATGTTATAATGACAGTAATGTACAATCCCATACCATAGTGCACTGAATAAATAGTAATGTTATAATGATAGTAATGTACAATCCCACTACCATAGTGCACTGAATAAATAGTAATGTTATAATGATGTAATGTACAATCCCACTACCATAGTGCACTGAATAAATAGTAATGTTATAATGACAGTAATTACAATCCCTCTACCATAGTGCACTGAATAATAGTAATGTTATAATGATAGTAATGTACAATCCCACTACCATAGTGCACTGAATAAATAGTAATGTTATAATGATAATAATGTACAATCCCACTACCATAGTGCACTGAATAATAGTAATGTTATAATGATAGTAATGTACAACCCTCTACCATAGTGCACTGAATAAATAGTAATGTTATAATGACAGTAATGTACAATCCCACTACCATAGTGCACTGAATAAATAGTAATGTTATAATGATAGTAATGTACGATCCCACTACCATAGTGCACTGAATAAATAGTAATGTTATAATGACAGTAATGTACAATCCCTCTACCATAGTGCACTGAATAAATAGTAATGTTATAATGATAGAATGTACAATCCCACTACCATAGTGCACTGAATAAATAGTAATGTTATAATGATAGTTGACGATCCCACTACCATAGTGCACTGAATAAATAGTAATGTTGTAATGATAGTAATGTACGATCCCACTACCATAGTGCACTGAATAAATAGTAATGTTATAATGACAGTAATGTACAATCCCACTACCATAGTGCACTGAATAAATAGTAATGTTATAATGATAGTAATGTACAATCCCACTACCATAGTGCACTGAATAAATAGTAATGTTATGATAGTAATGTACAATCCCACTACCATAGTGCACTGAATAAATAGTAATGTTATAATGACAGTAATGTACAATCCCACTACCATAGTGCAATGAATAGTAATGGTATAATTAGACAGTAATGGACGATCCCACTACCACAGTGCACTGAATAAATAGTAATGTATAATGATAGTAATGTACAATCCCACTACCATAGTGCACTGAATAAAATAGTAATGTTATAATGATAGTAATGTACAATCCACTACCATAGTGCATGAATAAATAGTAATGTTATAATGATACAATGTACAACACACTACCATAGTGCACTGATAAATAGTAATGTTATAATGAATAATGTACAATCCACTACCATAGTGCACTGAATAAATAGTAATGTTATAATGATATAATGTACAACCCACTACCATAGTGCACTGAATAAATGGTAACACTATAATAACAATGTACGATCTACTACCATAGTGCACTGAATAATAGTAATGTATATTTAATGGTAATATGTACAATCCCACTACCATAGTGCACATGATAAATGGTAACACTATAATAACAATGTACGATCTTACTACCAACCATAGTGCACTGAATAAATAGTAATGTTATAATGACAGTAATGTACAATCCCACTACCATAGTGCACTGAATAAATAGTAATGTTTTTTTAACAATTTCTTCCCTTTTTGTAAGTTGGTTCAAGGCCGATGGTGAGTATATATGAAATAATATGCTCCTAACAGTGTAATATAAGGGTATTACATCAACAAGAAGTTTCCTAATCATATTAAAGCATGAGGCTGTAGGCCGAGTGTTTTATACAGGGCAGGGAACACCAAGTTGACTTTATATGTTTATATTTTAATGTAATTGGGGTGTATTATTTAAAAAAACACACAAGGTATTTATTTAAAAAAAAAACAGTCTTTGGGATGTTTTTTTTTTTTTTTTAATCTGTTCCTCTTATTTACTTTACAGCCAGTGTGTCTCCCTTAAATTCTAATGAATTCTGCAAATTCAGTGTAAATAAACATAGGGCAAAGACCTGGTTAATATCTTTTAACAGTTCTAAGCAGCCGCGGGGCTAATCTTCATCCGTTTCACTAACTTGTAATTTACAGGATGATAGTATTCAGCCAGTTGTGAGAGACCCGGATGCCTTTCCTATGAGCCTGCTGCCTTAATAATATCAGCGCGTATACTACAAGATAAAAACATATTAACCAGGTCTATGTTTATTTAAACTGAAATTACAGAATTCATAAGCTACGTAGCTAAGAGGTTTTCATAAGAATATATTTTGCTGTTGCTCTCCCTATAGCTTTATGTATTATAGGTATATAAGTGTAGTAGTAGAGAATTGTACCATATTGGCCATTGATGAAAGACATCTTGGATATAAAATAATACTTGTTATTGGCTAATATCACACAAATAGACTGTAAGGAAGGGGACACCACGCAGTGAAGTTACTGCAACTGGATGCAGTAGCTACACTGCGTGGTGTCCCCTTCCTTACAGTCTATTTGTGTGATATTGCTTGTTAAAACTGCTGGGTACGGAGCAGTGGGAAGGCGAGGACCCTAAGAAACCCTGGAATATTAGGTGACATTTATATATTACTTACCTGTGAATGTTATTGGCTAAGTTTACATCCCCATTCTAAGCTCTCTTTATGGGATCTTAAATTTCCCATGAGCACTGTGACTTTTAGTTCTTTCAGGCTGTGTCATTGGCTGCAGAAACGGTATTAAAACACAAAAAACATCTCTGGTTGGATTTAAAGTATACTGAAACCTCTGATACAAAATACATCTAGTTATATACATGTTCATGTTGGCCAATTCTGTTTTTCTGTAAATTAGTTTTTGTTAGAAAATTAAATAATTTCTCTTTTCGCCGTGATTCAAGACCACGCAATGAATACGGTAAGATGTGCGCCAGCGACATTGCCGTATTCATTGCGTTAAGTCTGGTATTGTGGCAAAAAGAAAGGATATTAATATCGCCGTGGCAATACTTTACGCCTAAAAACACCTGGCTTTATAAATAAGGTTAAAATAACAATCTTTGCCATTGCAGTTTCCAGTGATAGCAAAATGGCGAAAATAGTGATAGATTATAAATATACCCCATAGTGTGTTTGTGGTAGGTCATGTTTGTCCTTAGTTATTTATCAAGGTCGGAGCCATCCTGGTTCTTACCAATTGAAATATACACATGGATTGTCTTATAATGTCCTCTGTGTTCAGACTTATACATATGTTATTTATTACATAAATGATCAGTATGGGGGGAGGGAGCAAGAATCAATATGTACAGTAATGTCACTGTGAAGAGATTTTGTTTTTAAGATCTTAAATACAATTAATTTTGAATATTTTGAGGAATGCAAGTCATCATTAAATCTCTGCCCAAGTTAAAATTAATCACAGCATTAGGATCCAGAAGCGATGACATTTCTTTTATTTGTAGGATTGCTTAGTAATGTTTATCATAGTAGTGAACATTATGCCAGCTGTCTATTTTTCTCCCAGTTGTAATCAGTATAATTCATCACAACCTTTGCTGTACCCTCTTCAGCTGGTTTTATGGTAATCTCCTTATGGTGACTCAGGTTTAAGTGCATCAGTCTTCAGAATTATAAGGTTCAATGGTGTGTGACCATTCACTGTTCGTGGCTCCGGTCATCAGTAAAAGTGGACATTTGTTATTATGTATGGGGCATGTACTGTCAGTCAGGATTAACATCTACATCATCCATTATGTGATTAGCAACCAGGGAAGTGTAGTAAAGTAATTGTTACAAAAATAACACCCCTATAATCTTCATAATATCTGGACACACCTTCTATACAGTCAACAAATTAATGTTGGTATTACTAAGACCATTTATGAAGGGTGGATATTAATTGCGCTTTCCCATCTGTCATATGTTGATGCCTCCCTTTTGAATTTGATAATAAAAGTTATTAAAATAAAATGAATTAGAATATAAACCTCAAATTATTTCTGTATCCATAACTACAAAGTCACATGAATCTTACGTGAATTTGTCCATTATTTTTAGGATTTCTTCATAAGGGAAATTTCAGTTAATGGTACAAGCAGCATGGTTATTTGCTATTCATTTAGTGTACTGGAATGACATAACTAATGCATGAATGATGGTTCACAAATCACAAGATAAAAACAAATTGGCCAATATTAATTTCCAGCAACCAATCAGATGTTAGCTTTTTACTGGACTACTGCAATAAGATAATATCTGATTGGTTGCTGCCGAATAACAGCACAGGCAAACTTTTGCACCTTTTATTGCATCAGGCCCTTTATCTTTTGCATAAAAATGAACGGATATTGGTCTCTTGGCGGGGTGGGGTGAACCATTGTTCTTACCCCTAACTTTAACCATATAAAAGATTCTGTCTGTCATCTTATACATATACTATAAACTTCTTAAAACTTGAGTAAGCCAGTCTCCTATACTCTGTGTAGAAAAAGTGCTTTCCATCATTTACTGATGCCTCAATAGAGTAAACAGGATCAAAAGAGTCACTCAAATGTTTAGTTTGTCTTTGTTAATGTGGTTTCCCATTCTGTCATGTTTTTTTTTTTACTAATTATAAAAGAAAAATAATAATATAGCTTAAAATGCAGCAGTATATCACTGAGATAATTGCTATAAAATCACTAAAGCAATGCAGAGAATGTCAGATTACTTGCAAGTCCAGTGTTACCATACTTTCACTTTAATGCAGGGGGTGGAGCGGCACTGCAGGAAAAACAGGTTTTGTACCAGTCTAAGCATTGCATGTTTGCACTGAGGATTGCGCTGCAACAGTGCCCAGTGGTGAATTAGTCTTGAATTTTTTTCTGGGTAACAGTTGGGTTTCACTTGTACAAAAATATGGCAGTTCTTTAATTTAGCTCATGTGGACATTTTACATTTCACGATAATGCAGTCTGCAATTAACATCTAAGTATTGTACTTTAATTGAAAATACCCCTCATTTTAATTAAAAACAATTGGTAATTTTAATGCCATGTTGTTTCTACTGAAAAGTTTTTTTCTCTGCATGGAGCATCCTTCCAGCACAATTAAAAAGCATTAAATGTTTTGCTGGCTCAGCCAGTTAGTTTACTAGACCGTGGTTCATGTCTTTAACCCCTTCATGCTTAATTTTCCCAATACGATAGCTTTAAAAATGAGACAACAGAAAAGGAAATCTTGGTATAATAATTAGTGTTCAGCTATGCTGTTAACAAGTAATGCCTATATAATAGCCTTCTGTTACACTAACGGGGCTAATATTGCAAAATAATTTTTACTGGTCCATCTGGGGACAGAGTCATTAAATATATTCCCATAACTCAGCAGAGAGAGGAGTCATGTGACACAATTGGGATTCATGGGAACAAACAGTAACTGCCTTATTATTATTTATCAAGGTCTATTCAGAATTTTTGACTAATGTAAAGAAAGCACACAGACCCCTTATTTCCAGTATTTTTTTTTTTGTATGTTTCACCGATATTCTTTTTTGCATAATACACAATTGAGTCACTTGGACGGTTCTGTTCTTTCTCTGTGTATTAAAAAGGACAACATGCTACTATGTACTATGCATTCTAATAAATTATACTGAAGTCAAAGATGTTCTGTTCCTAATGTTTTAGGGTTTTTTTCCCCATGTAAATGAAAGCAGGCACTACATCTGAATACATGAGGTGAACCAAATGTAGGAAAAAACTAGAAATCAACCTCCAGCATGACTAGTTTGCATGGTAATGAGATCATTAATCAATTTCCGCACATTAGCTAAATCAACTGAAAGAAACAAAAGGCTTCTGTGCTGGTAATTGTAAACAGTAGAACAGTGCAAAGTATAATAGCTTTAACAAAGCAGCACTCTGGAAGTTTTATCACGAACTACCTAAATTAAATAGTTGAAAATAGGATTATGTTGCCATCTAGTGGCACAGATTAAAAATTGATTTACAAAGACATATGAACGTGTTTGCAAATACATATGGCAGAGTCCATATGCTGCCTTTATAAATAAGCATTTTTTCCTTAACTATTGCAGTGTATATAAAAACCATTTCAGAATTTTTTGTATGTGAAACAAAACCTGTGTGCAATTATCTACCTCACAACGGGCATTTTTAAGTCATAATTTTAATTTTTTTCAATTTGTTACTCACCTCTCTGCATTACCTGAACCCCAGAATACTTACATTTCACAGACATGCTTCTTCTCCCGGTCCTCACCATCTCTGTAAGCTCAAAGAGCTTTTTCAAAGGAGACGTTCAGGGCCGAGGAGGTGTGGCCGAATGCAGTCTGTCAGTCACAGCCAAGACTGAATTCTGCATTCCAGAAAAAAAGCTGGCATCAGTGTGGCAGGTAAGTATGGCATTTTATTCTGAGGGTATAAAATGCCCTTTAAACTTTCTTGATTCATGTAAATCACAAAGCACTTAAGTTTGTTGCTCACAATATCAATGACAGACACAAAAATACAGTTGTGTTTTGCAGCACTAATTTGTGGGTTGAAATCCATCCACGGCCATATCTGCAAAGAATTTGAATATTTACCCTATGGTTGCATGGATTTTCCCTGGATTCTCGGATTTCCTTCCACCATCCAAATGCTGATATGTTGATATTTTGTGATAGGGTAAATGTGTGCAGGGCTCTTGTGTTAATAGATAAATAAATTGTGTTGCCACTAAGGAAAATAACTACATGGATAGGGACATTTATCTGTCTGCCAGTAGAGATCCTCATTTCTTGTAAGTTGAATTATAGTATAACATATTATGTTGATCTTAAAGAAAAGGAGTTGTGAGATTTTAGTATTTTACAATTATATGAATTTAATGGGAACTGTGGTCTCCATAGAAGTGGCCTTTATTTTAAAGGGCACATTCCTACCTTTAGGAGGAATCATGCTTCTAGCTTCAGTCTATCCAAAGTTACAGCAGTATAAAGGGGTCTGCCTACAGGTTTAAGGTTGGAGCATGCCCATTGCTGGGAAAGAGCATCATCAGCTGCATCACAAGCCCCACCCCATAACTTCTAAATAATTTTTAAAGGGCAAGTACACTGTAAAAACAACTTTTTCTTACTGGATAGCTGTGGTTGTTGTAAAGGAGTTGTTTTCTTTTTTGTCCTATTACCCTCTCATACCTTTAGTGCTTGGATGTTGCTGGATTCCTCCTCCACTCTTGCCCTTCGCCAGATAATGTTGCGAATGTTTGAACATGAGGTCACACGTGCACTCTTCATATGGCCACGCTATTATATGGCAAGGGGCATGTTGGAGATTTGGAGAATCTCATGGGGGCAGTCCTAAAAATGTGATTAGAGCGGAGGAGGAATCCAACAACATTCAAGCACTAAAGGTAAGGTATGTGAGGCTAATTGGACAAAAAAAAACAAAAAACACACAATTATATTAAAAGCCACAGCTATCCAGTAAGATACAGTTGTTTTTACAGTATACATGCTTCCAAACGCGTAAAAGGACTCGATGCCGCATCTCCCAGAATATCAACAAACGAACGGTGAGGCCAGATAAAATAAAAGCCAATCTTTATTGCTACAAATCACAGCACATGTTTAAAATCGGAAACAGGAGTAGTGGGTCTGACGTGTTTCGGACAATACCGCGTTTTTAGTCTTAGACTTAATACTATGCTCTACATAGGTTCCTTTTAAAGGTGGATATTGCCGGAGAAACTCTTTACCTGAATGGTAACCCTGATTCTGTTGCAAGTGAGAGCAGGTGCATAGCATTAAGTTTCAAACACTACTGCTTCTTAGAATAACTAAAAGCTTAAGTGAATATAAAAAAAGAGGGGGAGGGGGAACACCTTGGAAGGGGAGGGAAAAGAAATTAGGGACAAAAAGTATATACATTGATAAATATAAAAATATATATGTATAAGTTAGCATTCCTTCGATACCGTATTTAATATGACAGTGCTTAGCGTATCCCTATACAAATTTACAGCACGTTGGATCATGTACCATAACATATACACAATAGATATTATATATACAAGGGCAAATTCCTTCAAATTTAACACGACTTAATGCATGTGCAATAACCTATAAATATAGAGAGATGTATTAACTAGGTAAGTTTACAGTGTTTTCTTTCTCTAATATGTTCATAGGAAAGGATCATGTGACTGTCAAAGAGACTTTGACAGACAGGACAGACCAGGAACTGTAACTTTCCAAGCCTATAACTTAAGATCCAAAAAAGCGACACATGATCCTTGGCTTGTTTGATCTCTGTAAAATAGAGAGCACTTGTATGGAGACCACAGTTACCCTTTAAAGGATAGTAATTTCACATTTTCTTTGATATTAAACACAACAGTGACAAGAGTGTTTTTTTCATTCAGTAGTCAGTGCAGGGGGAGTAGTAGTACATCAGTCTTCATGTCTGATAGGGTAATAGAGCTTATACATATTACAGCCACAAGCTTAATTTTTTTTAATGCACATTACTAACCAACCTAGCAGAGATATAGGCTTAATGGAAAAGATAACATTTTTTTCATACTAGAATCATTTTTCTGTGTGGAAGTTACAGGACTGAAACTCTCAGCCACAGCTGATCTTCCCCCAATCAATGCACTGTTCATTTGTGCCTATTGCCAGATTATACTTTACTGCATCCTGCTGGTTGGATCAAAGATCATGAAAGCAATGGTCCTGGCCAGCTAAATGTGAATAAGGGCTAGGCCCCACTTACGGAAGAATACTAGTGGAAATCTTTGCAAGATTCCCTGGCAGTGTGTTTTTACTGAATATAATATATGAGAGTTAGACATGGTCATAGAGGAGATATACTTCAGAGAAAGGCATAATGGGATTCATTTATCATGAAGTCAGCAATGTGATTTCATCTATGCAGCAAACAGTATGCCAAATATTTCAGTGACTGAACTCTGCATTGTCAGCTACTGTCAGCACCATCCCTCTTGTAATGGTTAGGGCTATTCTGTTTTACACCTGTCTTGCAATCTGTGACCTAAGAATAGCATTAAATTATCACCCGTGTTAACGTAAAGACAGGTCAGTTTTACAGGGCTAAGTTTTCAATAGATGGACAGTGAGAGTGAAAAACAGCACAGAGGAAAGTTTTATTAAAGGAATAGTTCCTATTCCTTTAATGTATTGATTAAAGACCGGGAGGTTAAGGAACTATTCCTTACCTTCCGTTCTTCAATCAATGCCTCCACTGTCCCACTGAAATTTCCGACCACTTCCTGATTCTGATTACTGTAGCGAGCATTATCGTGCATGCAAGCCATAGTTAATCAGACCTGTCAGTGCTACTGCGGTGGATCGCGTGAAAGGTAAGTTTCTTCTATCTTCGATTCTGACTCCACAGGCATTGATTGAAGAACAGAAGGTAAGGCGTATAGCTCCTTGACCACCCTTCCTACAATCAACGCATTAAAGGAATAGTTTACTTTTCCAGTGAACTATTAATTTAAGTGACAGACAGTAATATGATTAATGCTTTTAAAACTGCACATTAAAATTGGGTGTTGGTAAGTGTATTTGTACTAGTGGATTATACTCATCAGGGGTATTGCTGCCATTAGTATTTGGTAAATAACACATGCTATAAGTCATCTCTGTTTATCTCATGCTCCGTTGATCTTAACCTTTTTTAATTACCAGTGTTTATAAATTGTTCATGGAAGGCAATTTATACATAATGATATCACTCAGCCCCAGAACCAAATGGTGTAGATATTGCAGTCTGAATCACCCTGGTCTAAGCTAAGATTAAAAGGTTAATGAAGTACATTTATCATCACAAAGACATTTTTATTTTCTGCCTCTGAGCAAAGTGAGATATTGTTGAGAGAAACTATTTTAGAATAAATTCTAAAAGTAAATGATTCAATAAGAGAAGAGTTGTAAAATATGAGGAAATGCAAAATACATTAGAGGAAATAAATTAAGGGCAGCTAACATTCTACACTGTTTCAGCCATCTAGATGTACCAAAGCTATGGCAGCTCTTGGAACATTCCAACAGTCTTCTTCCATAGGACTTAACTGGCAACTGTTTGCAAGGAAATAACACAAAAGTGCTCCTATATATTTGATACATCAGTTATGTGTTGTAACAGTATTGTATTGCAGATTTTTTGGCACAACAGCAAATTCTGTATATAAAATAGAAAACACCGTGGGGAGCTCATGTCACCTCACACAAGGGCACTAACACTGCTAAAGAGCCACCATAAAAATTTTTTTAGCCATACAGTATAGCATCACCAAAAAACTTACATAAAATCAATACAGTACCCTACACTAAAAAATGGGGCATCCCCCATACTAAAAATAGAGGCTAGGAATCCCTGGAGAATCGTTCTTAGGTCCCCTACTTCACAACGAGTACCCTCAGTTTACAATTGGTTAATCGAGACAATAACTGTGGTACAATGAACATGTTTAGAACTAGACCATACTACCATATCTGCAGGCAGGCTTGTATCATTCGCCTTCCCCCTGGTTTGTGCTATCATCTCTCTATGTGGGATCCTGATGATGGTCCCTTATATATACAGGGGTTGGTAACCTATATGGGTAAGGGGTGGAAAAGACAGGGCTCTAATCTCACTACACTATGCCCCCCACAGTAAAAACATGCAGTAAATTAATAGAATTGGAATTCTCTGTCCAAAAATCCCTCATTACCTTGTGGCAATACCAAGCCCCTTAAAGCATTTAGTTGAGGAAAAACTAATGTGGCTAACAGACATGAGTGCTACAAATGTACAGGATGCCAGACATGCTGCTGTGTAATACTTGGCACAGACTTCCCACACCCCCATAACAGGCATAGGATCAAAATAAGGGAAAGAATTACTTGCCTTAATACCCATGTTATAACCCATGTTATTTAAATAACCACCTGCCCTTGTGGCCTTTACTAAACCTGTAAGACTATTACAACTGTGAGCAGGGACATAACTACCAGGAGAGTAGACCCTGCCACCACATGGGGGGGCCTAAGAGCAAGAGGGGGCCATCTTCTTACTTTCCCTATGACAGATACCGACTCCCCCAGATAACTGCTGTAGATTATGCAGGGAAGGAGCCCCATCATAGTTTTGTCTAGTTACGCCACTGGTTGTGAGGGATAAAATGGCCAATCATAGGCATAGAAAATTACTTGTGTCATATTATTTCAATATATAAATACTACAAAAAATAAAAGTACTGTGATACTTTTTCTAAGGACTAACAGTTTATTTAGTTAATAAGCGTTCGAGGGCTATACCCTTTTCATCAGGGCGCAGAACGGATTTTAACAAAGGTTTAACAGAAAGTAAAAAGCTAATTCAAAGATAAGGGAAAAAATTGTGGGGGGAGAGAAGGGAGGGAAAAAACTAGTTAAAAGGTATCTATTAATACCCTTTATTAATCAAATTTTCTAAAATGATTTAGAAGCTCCACTACCTCAACACATTTTTCAGATTTGAAATCGGAGCTGTAGATTCTCAGAAATCTTTATTTTAAATAACAGCATGTACAGGGAAAGACCTGTCACTCAAACCAGGTACCATATATACTCGAGTATAAACCAACCCGCGTATAAACCGAGACACACACTTTTCCTCAAAAAAGGAGTAAAAGTGATTGACTCGAGTATAAACCGAGGGTAGAAATTATGACCACAACTGCCTTCTGATTCTGTATTGTTTTGAGGCTTTAATTGCCCTTTAAATAGACAGCAGAATTCCCATACAGTAATAGCAATAAATTCAGTATTGCTATTACTGTATGGGACTGCTCTATAGGAATTTTGCTGTCCATTTAAAGGGCAACTAAAGCCTCAAAATATAATACTAACCAAAAATATACTAACCATATAATAAGTAATATCCTAGTAATATCATAACCATATAATAAACTAGTTATATAATAAACATATAATAACCTAGTCATATAATAACCATATAATAACCTAGTCATATAATAACCATATAATAACCTAGTCATATAATAACCATATAATAACCTTAATTAAATATAATTCATCTTGTGGTAATCTGCACCAAAAAAAGAAAGAGGTCTACCAGTTTCAAGCACCTCTGCTGCAGTCACCTCCTCTGTGGTCCTCGTGGCTGTCTGGCAGGAAGAGGGTTGGGCCTTAAATAGACTCCTATGAGGAGTCTGACTCGCTGCCATTGGATGGACAAGTTACGTGTTCTAAATCTCTTCCCTGGTTGGCTTACCAGAGAAAAGGCTCCTTCCAGGCTCAGCTCTGTATGATGGACCCAACACATGCATTCAATGGATTACAGGAAAAAAAAAAAACGTGCCAGAACGGGAAAACGGGTCATTTACTGCAATCTGGGACAACCACAAACGGATCCAGGACAGCAGGAGACAGGGTAAAATCCGTGATTGTCCCAGACAATCCAGGGCAGTTGGGAGGTCTAAAATGTTTAGAGAGATAGAATAGTTAAAGGGCAATTCCAGACCCAAAATGAAAACTTACATACAGGTAAATCACCCCCCAAAACCTGTAATGCTTGTGAAGGTTCTCATTCATCCAGGTCATGGTATATCTGTTGTATTCAATTAGATCAACTGGACTTGAAATGTAGTTCTTGAAGACGTTTCGCTAGTCATCCGACTGGCTTTCTCAATTCAGAATGACTTGTACAAGAATCTGTGGCAATTATGTACCCTGGAAAATCCCAATTAGCATATCACAGCCAGGTGTTAAGGGTGTGATTGGATAGTGGCTAAGAGGTGTTATAGGAACGCCCAGAGTAAGGTGTTAAAACAGCATTGTACATGGCAGACAGTTGGTGTCGAACCCCCCCACCTCTATTTAGGCTTGGTTTCTTTATTTTCACATAAATGGCCTCCTTAACACCTTTCTTGAACCAGTCACGTTCCTTCGCCAGTATATTAACATTACAATCTTCAAAGGTATGTCCTTTATCCTTAAGATGCAGATACACGGCTGAGTCCTGACCCGAGGAATTGGCTCTTCTGTGCTGGGCCATACGTTGATGCAGTTGCTGTTTGGTCTCCCCCACATACAAATCAGAGCATTCTTCACTGCACTGCACTGCATATATGATGTCGCTTTTCTTGTGTTTAGGTATTGGGTCTTTCGGATGTACCAATTGCTGCCTCAGTGTGTTGTTCGGTTTAAAGCAGACAGGGATACGATGTTTTTTGAAAATTCTTCTTAATTTCTCGGAGATCCCTGCTACATATGGGATGACCATGTTCTTCCTCCTGTCTTGCTTTTCCCCTTCACTGTTGATATTTGTGTTCTTTTCTTTCCTTCTACTTCTTTTGACAAAGGCCCAGTCTGGATATCCACAAGTTTTAAGGGCTCCTCTGAGATGTTTAATTTCTTTAGCCTTCGCCTCTGTGCTAGTGGGGATGTTCTCGGCTCTGTGTTGCAGGGTTCTGATGACACCCAGCTTGTGATCTAAAGGGTGGTGGGAGTCAAACATCAAATACTGATCTGTGTGTGTTGGTTTTCTGTAAACCTCTACTTCCAGTTTACCATTTTCCTTAACTTCTACCAAGCAGTCCAAGAAAGCCAGTTTGTTGTTTTGTACCCCTTCCCTTGTGAATTTAATGTTTTGGTCTACCGCATTAATGTGTTCTGTGAAAGCTTGTACTTCCTTCTGGTGGATTTTAACCCAGGTGTCATCAACATATCTGAACCAGTGGCTGGGTGCTATGCCCTTAAAGGTATTAAGCGCCTGTTTTTCTACCTCCTCCATGTAAAGGTTGGCCACAATGGGTGAAACTGGAGATCCCATAGCACATCCATGTTTTTGCTTATAGAACTTATCCCTGTATTTGAAATAGGTGGTATTCAGGCACAAGTCCAACAAGGAACACACCTGTTCTGGGTTGAGATCAGTTCTGCTGGTAAGAGTGCTGTCTTGGCCCAGCCGTTTTCTCACCATGTCAACAGCCTCCTTGGTGGGTAAACAAGTGAAGAGAGATGTCACATCATAGGACACCATAGTTTCTTCTGCACCAAGTACTATATCTTCAATCTTGTTGGTGAAATCCTGAGAGTTCTGGATGTGATGCTTAGAACTTCCCACCAAAGGTCCTAAGATGTTAGCTAGATATTTTGCCACCTTGTATGTTACAGAGCTGATGCTGCTGACTATAGGTCTTAGTGGGGCCCCTTCCTTATGTATCTTTGGGAGTCCATATATGCATGGATGTGCCTCACCAGGGTAGAGGCGATGATACATTGCTCGGTCAATGGCTTTATCCTTTTGAAGCTGTTGTAGTAAGTCTATGACTCTTTTCTTGTAACGGCTGGTGGGATCCCTTGTTAAAGCCTCATATGTGTTGTTATCGGCCAGGAGCATGGTCACCTTATCATGGTAGTCTGAGGTGTTGAGTACCACTGTGCATCTTCCTTTATCTGCCGGTAGAATGGTGATACTGGAATCTTTCTTGAGGGATGTTAAGGCTCTTCTTTCCTGTGTAGTCAGGTTAGATGAAGGAGTTTTAGCACTGGCTAAGGCTGCAGATACTACCATAGTGCACTGAATAAATAGTAATGTTATAATGGTAATAATGCTATTAATATAATAGTAATACTATAATTATGCTATATGTGTTGTGGGCACAATGTGATAGTCTTATACATTTTGATTTAGTCTTCAGACCAGACCAGCATTTATAGAATATGTTATAATATAATAATATTTGATTTTAATGCAGGAATATCCTTTAAATCTAACCTGAAATTGGAATTGTGCCACCCCATTTACTATATAAGTATTAAAATCTAGATTTCTTTGGTCACAAAGGCAAAGCCTGGAGGATAACCCAAACTACACAAGGATAATTTACAGGCTAGGTTATTTTACTGACCCATCTGTGAGCAAAAAGGGATAACACTTAATGCTGGTCCTTTTATTGACCTCTGAGGTTTGGGCTTATGTAGCAGGGTTTAGGTTAATTGAAAGGGCACTTATATTTGCAGTTTCTTTAAGCAGCCACTGCTACTGAAAGCAGATTTGAAATGTTGGTTTCTGTATTTCATGTGTTCCCATAAGAACATGTTTATTTTTTGTAAATTGTATTTTGTAAGACATTGTCTGTCCTATTTACCAGTCACTACATTTAATCAGGTGCACATTGAGCTTTGGCTAGTTGGGTGGGAGAAGAAAGGCCAATGGTTGACAGTATTTGCCAGAATAGACTGCTGAAAAATATCAGTAGATGGCTGAACACATGCTAGATTGGCAACTAAAACAATTGTTCACCCTAGTCTAGTCTGACTATTCTCTATATTGTGTAAAATGCATTAGAGCATGCAATGCCATATTTTGGTTCAATCGACCATCCGAACCAATAATTTGGTGGGGGATTGGCCATCATTTTTTAAACAGCCATTTTCTGATGATTTCTAGGTAAAATTTATTGAAAATCTAGAGCAGATCTATCAACAGACCTACTCATTCGGATATCAGATATTAAAGGAATATTGTGCCAGAGTTGCATTGTGTGAACCAACCTTCATTTATATAGTTCAGGGTTTCTCAAAGGGTGTGTGGGGGGTGTAACTGCAGGTGTGCCTACAAAATGTTGGTAGTAGAAATAGTTTCACAACTATAACTTACATTTTATATGTATATATATATTATAATAAAATGTAAACAGTCAATGCAGTGCAGTTTTACACTACATTGATTTGAATACAATATGCACTGTAAAGTGCATAAAATATGGGAAATTACAACTTGAAGTCCAGCATTCAGAACACAAATGTGCCTTGAGAACACTGATGTACATCTGCTTATAGTTTTATTTTATATAAATCCAAATGACTAAAGCATTAACCCTTAACCAGTTTGTAAAAACCAAGCCATGTATGGGGCACAAAACAAGTACAGTAGGCAAGACAGGGCAGAAATAGCAATTACAGAACTACAAATCTCTTTACCAAATTCTGAAAAATAAACATTCCAACCTTCTACTATAACGTGGCAAGGGGAGGAAGTTAAGTATGTATCAATGGCCAGCTAGCGGGACTAGAGGCAGCTAAAGACTTCATATTATTTTTTGCCCAAACCACTATTGGTGTTTAAATTGTATAAAGAGATCTTTACCAGAGGTAAGTGTTTCTAAGATCACTAGGGATCACTGGGCTAGAAAATGTTGGTCTTAACCTGCCAAATTCTATGCAGGCAAAAACTGAATAAGTCTCCTGGATGCTAATGAGATGCCTTCTAGAAGAGAGGACTTAGTTGTTCAGGTCATTGAGTGTCAAATTCAAATGCCATGTTCACAGCATTGCTGAATAATGGTATACCTGAAAAAAGAGTTAAGGTCTGCCACTGGTTCACTTTAGACCTGTGATAAATGCTCCTCTGTGGTTATTGATAGTTGTAGGGGTAATTGTCAGGAAATGAGGATTATCGATAAGTCTATGGCTAGCTTACAAGAGATGCACAGTAAGCTAGAATACACATCTGGGTTTTTATTAAGGCTTTTAGTGACTTAGTCCCACAGCTATATGCAGTGTTAGGTATACTGCAAGAACGTGTCAGCAGTTTGCAAACCCATTTGCTGTCTCTGTGACTTATTTTCCCCAGTATATGGGAGGGAAGCTTTGGCCAGGCTCATCCTGCAGTTAGGGTTTAGTAATGCAGAGGCTTTACAGTTTCTTGGTTTTCACATATTCTCATCACTTTTCTACATCCTATAACTAAAGTGGGTAATAATTGCAAAGCAATCTATCTGATAAAGCCATTACTTCTGGGTACAGTGTTCAATGTGTGGGCCTGTTTGATATAAGAATAAGTAGGATTCCAAACAAATAGTATATAGAAAATGTATAAAAGAAGAATGTATTTCTCTTCATCCAGCAAAAAAGTACAAATGGAATTTCCCGTAGAACATTCTTATGAGAAAGATCAGACAAGCACTTCAGCTGTATTGAGTTCTTTTAATTTATGGAAATAAGATGCACATATTTGTAATTGCTTCTAATCGTTTCATAGAAATTCACAGAGCTTGCTCAAGTAATATGCAATGCGGCGTCTTTTAGCTTCCAGTGTCTAGGATTTGATGGTATTCTGAATAACAAATCAGCTTGAGTTGACTACATATTTTGAATATAAATATATATAAACCTATCAGGATTGCAGGGGTGAAACTGAAGGGTGTGCCCCCCACATCTATTAAGGCAGGCCCCTGACACACCCCCTCTTCACAGCAGTCTCCTGCGACCAGCAGTTATTAAACAGTAGATCACACGTATGTATGTAAAGGTGTGCGCGGTCAGCTGTTTAAAACTACTGGACTGGAATGGCAGTAGTTTTAAACAGTTGATCGCATGCACCTTTACTTTAAAAACCATTCATTGTGGTAAATTGGCAGGCTCTCGTAGCCCTCGGTTCCCCCTGCTGTCACGGGGGCTGTAGTTACACCACTGCAGAATTATACTATAAATTATTGTAAACATAGGACAGATTAAAGGCCGAGGCCACACTGAATGCGTGTGCTGTGATCACTTTAATATTCGTCTATTGGAGCACATTCCGATAATCAGATCGTAGTGCAACAGGCACCAGACCAATTGGCCAAGACCAATGTGCACTTTTAACGACGCATTAAAACGCTGTGGTGTGGCCTAACCCTAAGTCTGTATTTTTATGACTGATTCCAATGAAAGTGTTTCAGAGACAGGGGATCAGGCAGGCAGCCTATTGCTTCTTACCTCAAAGCTTGTCTGGCCTTAAGGGTTCGTCTGTGGCTGCTAATGCAGACAATCATTTTATTTAAATATGTAATTTAACCGAATCAGTAAAGGCAAAAACACATCCGGACACTATGTGTCGTGAGTGCCCATTTTGCCAATTAGAACAGTTACCTAGTGTTAGAACAGCCCATGTTATTATTAGTAGATTACCCTTTTACCCTCTGTATGACCCCCTTACTGCTAATGTATATATTCCATACGGAATTTCCTTCTGATAACAAGTCATTATATTTAATGCTACATGTTAATTCCTAATCTCTGCATAAGTAGATCTGCAGCAAGGATTAATTTTTATCCTAATCTTTCAATTATCTTGGAAAACTGCGTAATTCAACTGTATATTCTTATCCCTTAAAGAATTATGGGGGTGGGGGCATTTAGTAAGATGAAGAGATGCAAAATATTGACAAAATTACATTTTGGAGAACTTGTATGAAACACACTTGGCCAGTGGCCTCTGAAATCCCATATTTCCTATTATTGCTTACAGAAAAGGTGATATACTGTTTTAATCTGTGGTTTCTCAGCAAAAACCCAACATGAAAAGTGCTTTAGACCTTAGTTGTCCTTTATAAGGACATTATTCTGATTATACATTTGGATGACTATTTTTTGCAGCTCTGCCTACTAATTATGCCTGAGAAGTGTTGCATACAGAAATATTGCTTGGTAAATCTGAAATTTTGTAATTGGTAGTCCAATTGGAGCTAATTGATAAAGCAGTAATAAGCTAGTCATACACAATTACATATGGCCAATATATTCAGTTAATGCCGTCAGATCCTGGATCCAATAGGATTTGGCCATGTTAATGTGAGCATATACTTTTATAGGGACCTATCGGACCAGATGGAAAATTTCTGTCAAATCATTACCGGATCCCTTAACTAAAGTAGAGGTTGAGTTGATAACATCATAAAGTTATTTTTCCATGTTTCAATGGAGTCCGCCATCAATTCACATGTATATGGATGGCTGTAGAATAGGGCTGACACCTTTCCCTTTAAGACCCAAATAAGTATACTTGTAAAATCTTCCAAGTTTGTATTGCACACTGCCCTCAAGGGGCCATATTTATTAAGGTGCGGTAAAAAAAGATGGGAGAAAAGATGAGGAAGTGGATCAAAAAAACCCCGCATCTTCATGTTTTATACATATGTGTATGTATGTAAGTTCTCCATTTTTACCCATCTACAAGCAGGGCAATTTAGTTGTGCAGAAAGGGGGGACCCTATACTTGGAAATTACTATCTTGGTATTGGGGATGGTGTTAAGATCTGCAGCACTGCAGGCATCCCGCCCCACCCTGATAGTTCCGGGAGTCACCCGGATTCAAGGGTGGCCTCCTGCAAGACCACCCCAAACTCCCGCTAGAGCAGGAAATCCCGGAAGACACATAATTGCTGGGGGGGGGGGGAGAATACCAATGAGGCTGCAGGGGGTCCAGGGGAGGGGTAACAGGGGGAAGGCCCAGAAGGCACTTTACCACAGTGGGATATCTGGAACTGACCAATAAGGTCTTATAAACTTACAGCTATATACACTTTGTATAATCTACATTGTGATTTTCCTGATCTGCAGGTTATCAGATTCTACCAAAAGTTTATCAATTCTGCGAACACTTCTAATGATCAGGCGCTCCATTTTATCTACAGTATAAGGAGATTTCTAGCTTTTTACTTGGAAAAGCAGTGAAATGAAATCTGCTCTTGTCTCCTTATGAAAATATAGCACCCGGCTAGCTTAGCATGCGTGATTTATGTAAAGTATTACTGCTACAGAGAGCTTTTAATTTAATTTCCAGACCAATTAGCTGACATCAAAATTAACTATGCTCCTTAGACAGCCAATGATAAACAGCAACTTTAGATGGATAGCACAGATGGAATTTCTTTAAATATTAACACAATAAAAAGGCCAAATGCTTAGAGAGAAATGGAAAATAATACACTGATAGGCACTACATCCATGAAAAAAATAAAGTTAATTAACAAGATTTACCTTTTGCTGCCTACGAGACATCTGGCAGGTTGGGACAGCAATGATATTGGACCTACTCTTCAAGGACATTTACAAACCTGCCCTGCTAAAATAAAGTTGGACTGTTAAAATGAATGTTAATGAGAATCTGTTAATCTGTTTCTTAGCAGTACGATCTGCCCTTTGTAAATACACCTACTGGGTGTTTTGAACTAATCATATAACAAGTTGCGTTGTATCACATACTGCTGCATGATGACCTAGACTCTTCATTTCACATTATCAGTTAGACAATTCAGACCCCCAAGGACAGACAGGTCACAGAAGTTTCCTTTTCATAGAACCTACAACATACAAAATGGAATGTTGCCTTTCTTAGCAATTCCTAACCAAATATATACCTATTTGAAATCAGTAAAATCTTTACTTTTTGATCTCCCCAGTGGGACAGGCATGGTCATTGTGATTTACTAGTGAGAGACTAAAATGTCCAATTAGCTGCTTTTTATTTCCTTGCTCTAGGAGGACAAGTGGGTAAAATAAAATAACTGTGGAGCTTGAGTTAGAGAAATATTTACTGGCATAAAAATATTTTTGCTTAGGAATCAAGTAGAAAGCCATGTGATACTTTATAATAATTCTTTAAAACGTATTTGCCACATAATTAGCATATGGGCATTTCAGCTGGCACCCTATTAGCATATTAAGGTGATAATAAAAAAGATAATATTCAAACTTGCCTAACCCACCACAAGACGGATTGTAACAGGAATCAAGCTGGGTACACACAGTCCAGATTTATAGCAGATGACAGGTTCAATTGGATACTGTCTGTCATCTGCAATGAAAATGTCTACACACATTCCCAAAACATTCCCTGTATGTTCTCCCTATACTTTGGAAAGTGTTCAGGTGGCCAGTCACTGCTATTAGCTTCCTATATTATAGGGCAAGGATTCTCAAAAGGTGGGCCTCCAGATGTTTGAAACCTCAAATCCCAGCATTCCCTAGCTTCCCCCAGTAGTTTAGGAATGCTGGGAGCTGTAGTTTTCAAACAGCTGGAGGTACTCCTTTTGAGAACCATGTTATAGGGGCAATAGAAATTTTTGCTCATGGCAGAGCAGGAGTGGCATTTTATCTGTTTGACATTTTGACATTTTTTCTAAGACTTGGAAAAAAATCTCTATTTCTGAATGGATCTCTGATCCATTCACAAATACTATATAGTAAGCTGTCAGTGTGACAGCTTACTATATAGCAGGTACTGACGGAACTGTGATCTAACAGCTGATCACTGTGCAGTATATCCACTCTACCACCAGGGTACTCCTGCTCTATTTGTGAATGAATCTCTTTGATCCATTCACAAATACTATAGTAAGCCTGTGTTCAATTTAACAGTGCTGATCGCAAGTTCACATCCTTCACTAGACCACCAGGGCTGTTTGGGGGAAGTCCCCAGCATCAGAGGAAGTCCTCTGATGTCATGGGGACTCCCTTAATGCTGCAGCTCTGCAGGGGAACAGGCTCCCAGCATTACAGGGGTAAATAGCTTTTGGACAAAACCGATGGGGGATCAAGGGGGCAAGAGGGGCTTGAAACAGTGATTTAAATGATAGTATCTTTGAGTCTGCAAAATCCTTTGGTATTATTTAATGCATAAATGTAATTACTTTTTATTGACTCTAGGGGGTACCCCCAAAATTTATGTAAACATACCCAGTGTTTAACATATCCAATGCTCCTTTAACAGCAAATATAAGATGGTATTAATAAAACTTTGTTAATGTAAAAACAGAATCTCAAAGATTTGAGACTCATTAAGTGATTCTGCAGTCATCCAACTGTCTAGAAATAAACTATATATTTATTGCCTATTTGCACTATTCTCTTACTGACTAGGGTTATGCCTTGTGTATTTGGGGGCTCTGTAGGGGACTCCAAATCACCCACCTTTGCTAATAGACCCCAAGGTAAGGACATAAACCATTGGGTCCTTATCCCTGAGTTTGCCATAGGCAGAGCCGGGTCAGTGCAATTAGCTGGACTTTCAAGGCGCGGAGACGGAGAACTAGTGCAAAACAAGGGGTGAAGACCTAGAGTTTATCAGCCAGTGTCCTATTAGAGATGTGGGGGTAGTTTGGGCCAGTACTGTTGTCGTTAAAATGGGTTATATTTTGAATTTTTAATTGAATAGTCTACCTCACTATTGACAATATGGTCATTAACCCATTTTCATCTGCACACTGTCTTAGAGTTAGCTTTGACTCCTCTCTTTCCTTCCATCATCATTAACAATGTCACTAGGACGTGTCGTTTTCTCCTTCGCAATATTGCCAAGATTCACCCCTTTCCTCTCTCACTCCACTACTAAAATGCTCATGCATGTCCTTATATTCTCCTGTCTTTACTACTGTAACATTCTGCTACTTGGGGCCCTATTTATAAAAGATCGGTATCGTTATCGTAAAATACCGATCGTTATCGTAAAATAACAACCGTTTTTTACCGATAACGACCGTTATTTACCGTTAATGGCCGGTATTTACTGATAACGACCGGTATTTAGTGATATCGTTAAATACCGGTCGTTATCGGTAAATACCGGTCGTTATCGGTAAATAACAGTCGTTATCGGTAACGATCGGTATTTTACGATAACGATACCGATCTTTTATAAATAGGGCCCTTGGTCTCCCGGCCTGTCTTCCTCTCCAGTCTATTTTAAACTTGGCAGTCCAGATCCGTGTTTCTCAACCAGGGGTCCGGGGACCCCTAGGGGTCCCTGAGAGGTTGCATGGGGGTCCTCAAGAGATTGCCATAAATTTATGGATCCAGCATTTTGATGAAAACAAGATATATTTTTCTTTAGATTTATCATTCTGTGTTTTATGTTCTGTATGAATTATGTGTTTGGTGTTGATGTCTGAGATATAAATAAAAATAACTAATGTTATAATGTAAGGGTTCCCACCCTGATGTGAATTTGAGTGCATTTTTTACAATAGAGATGTATTTATATATATATATATATTTGTATAAATTTATTGTTTAATTAAGTTATTGATCATTTGATGACAAAGAAAAATAATATATAATCATAATTTTATGTAGAGGTCCCCAAGACACAAATATATAAGTCTAACCTGAAATCCTGCACAATGTCCTGTTGCCCCTGTTTCTGATTCCTGGTTCTTTCAGTTAGTAACTGTCAGTTATGGATTTGACAGTTGACGTGACAGCCAATGACTGAATGTTAATCCCCTGTCTGCCTCTTCTGAGCATGCCCAGGCTCAGTACAGGCTCAGTACAGGTCACTAAATTGCTCAGTTTCCATGAGGCCTCCAGAAGCATAGCAGGCATACAGTAATAAATATATCAACATATTTTAAAGAGGCCATTCTTTCTAAAAGATGTTCTTATGAGGGTGGAGTTGTCCTTTAAACCATTCTCTCTTGCTGCTCCCTACCTTTGGAACTCTCTCCCTCTCTCATTTCACCAGGTGACATCCTTTAGCTCTTTTAAATCTAAACTGTTATCCTACATTGCTGAAAACCAGCACTATTAATATTAATAGTTAGCTGTCTGATGCCATGCCATCATTGATAAAAATAAATGCATAAAATAATTAATCTGCCGATAGCTAGGAAGAATCAAGGTAAATATGGCTTTTCAAAGAGGGTGTGTTCTTCTGAAAGCATAGACAGGTACTGCATACCACACTCTCTATTAATGTGTCCTAGAAATGTTTGTGGAATATTGGCTATTATTTAGGACATAAAGGGAGATTCATCCAGAGTTGCAGGTGCTCTCGGCAAATCTCCTGAAAGGGCATTTTCACCCTTAAAAAAAAACTGGAAAAATGTCAGTTACCTGCCCCCAATCCCAACTGATATATTCAGCACATTATTCGATGAATTATTAACCAGATATTTAAGTATAATTATTGTCTCCATTCTGGAGACAGTAAGCTGGCTACTCACTTGCAGTCAATCAAGGCTATGACAACTGACATAACCAATGACTGACTGCTATTTCCCCTGCTGCCTCCACTGCACATGCTTAAGCTTATAAAAAGTTCATTGAAGTAAGGGAGGAGGCAGATACCTTTGTCTCCCAATATTCCCAGCATCCCCTATGAAATCAATCATTGATCAGAGTTAGACACAAAACATCTTTATTAAAAACAACACAAGTTCCCCCTGCCTTTGTTACAGTAGTGTGGGAAGAGGGTTTTAACTTTTCCTCCCCTGTCTCTCTCTGCATGATCAGCTGTAAATATGAACTTAGAGAGTCAGGGAGGCAAGGACTTTACTGCAGCCAAGTGGGTGTGTCTGCTACCATGATGATGCACATTGAGTGACAGCACTCGTCTCCCAGCACAGGGGAAGACACACCCCCAGGAGCTAGCACAACTTTCCTGTGCTGCTGCAAACAAACAAAGGGGATATATAAAAAAAATGTAAGAGGAGGGTTGGGGGAGAGTGTACTTTAAAATAAAAAAAAAAAATGCTTTTTCCTCAGTGGAAGATACCCTTTCAATTTTTGTTTTGGTGGTGGACATGCCCTTTAAATATCTGGTTACAAATGCGTGGAATAATAAACTGGTAAAAATAGCAGTTGGGATTGCAGGTAGATAACTGAAAGTCACCGCTTTTTTGTTTTAAAGACAGCTGCTATCTATGAATAGGCTGGAGCCCTTGTGCGAGTGCCTCTTGCAATACTGGCGCAACTGCTGCACCCTGGGTTAAGGCATACTAATCAATAATGAATCTGTTAGCGTGAGTTTAACCCCGTACGCGTGCACTGTGGCTGGCAGTAAATCCAGTCTTTCAACCTTTAATAGAATCTCCTTCTCTGTGCTCAACTTTGTTTTATTGTTTATTTTCCTTTTTGTGAAAATAGAGATTCCACGCTGCTCTGGGTGTAATGAGCATATTCTGGACAAATTCATCCTGAAGGTTCTAGATCGCCACTGGCACAGTGCCTGCTTAAAATGCTTCGAGTGCCAGGCTCCACTAGCAGAGCGTTGTTTCTTCCGGTCTGGAAATGTGTACTGCAAAGAGGACTTCTTCAAGTGAGTAGAAATCAACCTTATTGCTGTGTTTGTCTACTGCATCTTCTCTTTCCAGTCTAAATTCCCCACTCCATGCAATCAGCTCCACTGTATCCAATCTGTTACCTTTCTCTATTAAAGGGCATCTCCACCCTTAAAACAAAAAAACTGGTCACTTGTCAGTTACCTGCCCCTGACCCCAGCAGATAGATTTAGCAATTTCTTAATTTTCAAAAATATCATCATTTTAATCACAGCATTTACAGGGAAAAACCTGTCAATCCAGAAGCAGAAATTGTAATATGTGACCCATTAATGACCTCTTACTAGGATCTTTAGCTGCCTGCCAGCACACTTTCTGCAACATTTAAGAGGATCAGCAGAGAAAGGAAGGAGGAGGGAGGGGGAGATGTGTAAGCAGAGCAGGGTCTGTGGTGAGGCTGTGCAGAACTTACAAGTGTCGCAGACACTAAAAGACACTAAAAGTAGGCAGTGAGTAAGGGAGGGTGGGGGGAATTAGGAGTACTCACTAAATATTAATAATTTAATGACAAAGCACAGATAAATATGTGAGTACCACCATTTTACTTCTCTCAAATTGTAGTTTCAAAAAATGTAATGTTTCAGTGAGTATAGTGACCCTTTAAATGTATTACCAACCAGAAATTTAAGAATAACTATTGTCCCCATTCTGGCAGAGTAAGATGCCCCCCCCCCCTTCATGCAGTCAATCAAGGCAGTGACTAGTGACATTACAATCAATGATTGGCTGTTTCCCCTGCTGCCTCCTCTGCGCATGCTCTATCTTATAAAAAGGGAAGAGGACGATACTTTTTCCAGAATGGAATAGAACTTAGATGCATGTAATAAACTGGTAAAAATAGCCGTTGGGGTTACGGAGAGATAACGGACAAATCACCAGTTTATTGTTTTAGGCTGAACATGCCCTTCAAATCTACTTTCCTCAATCAATCGGTCTCTTCTCCATCCAATATGCTTCCTCCATACAATCTTCCAATTCAACCAGTTTCCTCTGCATCTAATCTGACCCCTACATCTAATCAGTCCTATCTGCATACATACAATCTGCCTCCTTCACCCAGTCAGGTCCCTCCATTCAATCAGTCCCCTCTGCAACCAGTCTGCCTCCTCATCTAATATGTCCCAGTAGCATCTAGTCTGCCCCCTCAATCTAACCAGGCCACTCTGCACCCAACCTGCCTTCTCCACCAAATCTCCTCCCTCTCGATCCAATCAGCCCTATAGCATCCACTCTACTGTCTACACCCAGCTTTTCACCTTCTATTCATTCATCCCCTCAGCATCAAATGTGCCTCCACCCCAAACCTTCTCTTCCTGATTCTCATTCTCCTGTCTCTCCTCTCCCTCCAAGTCTGACTTGCAACCAGTGTGACAGGGGTGATGCAAGATGTGACATTAATGATGTCTGCAGGGGGTGCAGTGTGAGTGTTAAAACTCCTGGCTCTGTATGTATCAATGCATTTCCATTCATACTCATCTGTGAGCTGGGGTATGTGTAACAGTGTAGAGCTGATACTTGTTTGGCTTCATATTCTAAAGCCAATTAATACTTCTACACAAACAATACTGATACATTTTGCCACTTGTTTAATCATTTGCATTTTAATGTAAAGTATTTTAGATGTTAGCTCATCTTAAGAATAAACAACACACATTTGAAAACCAAAGAAACTATAAGTAAGCCATATTTCATACAAATACAATATCTATTTATGTCCACCCTCACAACTTAATCTTACTAGCAGCTAAAGGCCCCTGCCAAATACACAAATTTAACTATACCTACTCTTAGCAAAAATGCTTCTATCATTACCCACAATACACAGCATGATCCCTTGCCATTCCAGTTCCTGGGAACTATAATTCTTTTTTTACTGTAACATATTTTTTTTTTGTCCGTAGATATCCAATCTGTACATCTTATATTTATGCTGTCAATTAATTACCTTCTTATCATAAACTCTTCTGCTATATACAGCTTTGTTATAGTTGGAATGGTGACAGCTGGTATGAATGAATTGCATGGTGGGAAATTCCCTCTCCCAGTGCTGGCTCATAGTGATAACTCAGAATGCTTGACTTCACAGAAAGCCAGGTCAGCTGGAAACATGAGTCAAATTGGGGGAGGGATACTTAAGGTGGGTACACACCTTAAGCCACGAGCAACTTCCTATACTTTTAGTACAGGAAGATGACAGTGGCCAAGGGAAATATTTGACCAGTTCCGAGCCATGCCGAGGCTGATAGGGAACATTCTTCAGCCTTGGGAATGTTCTGAACTGTGGTGTACACACTAACGATAAAGAGGAAATCCAGTTGGTATCAACGGGATCAAACCTTTATTGGTATTGTGAGTACCCAGTTTAAGTGTGAGCAAAAGTACTGCATTGAAGGAATGCAGCAACACAAAAATCTCAGAGTAAAGGACTACTTATATGTATTTCTTTATAGATTAAGATGCGGCAAAGCAATTTTTTTAAAACTCGTTTATTATTGTAGGTACATAAGATGTGCATTACATTACAAAATAATACAATAAAGATTAATATCCAATCTTTTGGTTGTTTGCATTTTATAAACAGTTTTAAATAAAACTATATACATAGTTTTTATAACTATGCTTTTACATATATCAATATTTTTACATAAATGAAAAGAACATTGAAAACATAAACCTGGTTTGGGTTAGGGGTAGGGGGTTTAGAGAGAAGGCCAGCCATTGCATTATTAAATACATTCAGTGGTAGTGCTATATATTAGCTTTTGTTTAGATGGTACATTACGATAGTGATGGTTTTTATATATACCTTTACTGAGGTATATTCAGTCCCATAGAATCATACCATGGCGTCCATATTTTCTTAAATTTATTAGGACAACCTCTTCCTATATATATTAATCTGATATAGGATGTGGATGTATTAATCATTTCTTTCATCCCTGAGATCTAGGTTGTCCAGCAGCTCTATGATATGCTTCAGAATGGATTTAGTCTCCTTGAGCATAACATTTCAGTCAAGAATTTAGACATTGTTTAGTTATCTTGCTATTTCCAAGGATAAATCTTGCATAGTTAGCATTGCACTGTCAAGGCTGGTCTATATGTCTAAAGGCTACCAAGAATATCTTAGCTGAAATATCCAACCAACATCTCCAGCAGCTATTTGTTGCATTTCAGCCTTAATGAGCTGTGATTAGAAAGGTCAGGGTGACCATCAGTAAAGAAGTACAAGAGAAGGGCATGCAGATTGTATTTAATATTCTGTGTCATAAGGCACAGATGAGCAAAAACTCAAAGAAGCGCCATTTGCTTCTTTTGTATGTAGGTGAGAGGGCAAAACACCCCCTGAATGCTTCTGTATGCAATATATCCTTCACATTTACATAACAGTGAATACACTGCTTTGTAGGAATACATCACAAGGATCAACTAATGCAGCACACTTATAATGCAGCAGCAATATATTAACTTTATGATTGCTGTCAGGTCAGTTTGTCAGTCTTTCACAGCCAAATAAAACTACCTAGGGAAGTGCAGATTTTATTGCCGCAGCCGTTAGCCATTGCTTCTGCCATAGCGGTAAAGATCTACTTGTTATACTTTAAACCATTTCTGCCTAGAATTCACATTAATATTTAGATTCCCCATAAAATAGCTAAATAGCTGCCTGTGAGTTTCAGGGGGGGGACTGCATAGCTTTTTAAGCCATTTTCAAAAAATATTCTACTATATAGATTTCTGCCTATCACTGGCCTGACTGCTAGTAAATTCGATTAACATGGAAGTGGAATCTTCATCCTAATGAGTTAATACCATGCATTCAATAATACTGTGCTATACAAAGGTAAACAATTGTCGAAGGCTAATAATAGGGACATCCTACAGATCCAGAAGCTACAGATACCAAACAGACCGCCACTCACTACAAACCCTATGATAAAGCGAATATGTGCATTTAAGAGTATCACTGAGATGCACCGTGTGAATAAACATAAGGGATATCTATTAAAATGGATGTGGGATAGTCAATACAGCAAATACTAGGAATTGAGGAAGGATTGTAAGTAAAAATTAAGCATGCAGAGTAAACTTAGTATTTTTGCACAGATGGCTGTGTGGATTATGATTAACCTATTTATGAACTGGAAGTTTCTGTCTGTCCTCTTGAAAGAGGGAGATAAGGATTAGAGGTGTCTGCATGTGGAGAATGTTCTATGTTTCTGTGGACAGAGGAAGCTATTACCATCAAGCATAAGCATGAGTATATGACGCTTACATGACATTTGCATTCCCATTATCACACTATCACATTTTTGACATGCTGACCATTTATTTTAAACATGTTGTTGCGTATGGCACCTTGGAAAATTCATTAGAACATCCCAGATGTCAGGCATTACAAAGTGAAAATAAAACACTAACAAGAACAGGATAGAAAATACATTTGAGAAATTGGCTTAATGGCTGAACTATTCATTTTTTTACAATATGTAGGATATCTGTTGTATTCAATTAGATCAACTGGACTTGAAGTTTAGTTCTTGAAGACGTTTCGCTAGTCATCCGACTGGCTTTCTCAATTCAGAATGACTTGTACAAGAATCTGTGGCAATTATGTACCCTGGAAAATCCCAATTAGCATATCACAGCCAGGTGTTAAGGGTGTGATTTTTTTAACAATTTCTTCCCTTTTTGTAAGTTGGTTCAAGGCCGATGGTGAGTATATATGAAATAATATGCTCCTAACAGTGTAATATAAGGGTATTACATCAACAAGAAGTTTCCTAATCATATTAAAGCATGAGGCTGTAGGCCGAGTGTTTTATACAGGGCAGGGAACACCAAGTTGACTTTATATGTTTATATTTTAATGTAATTGGGGTGTATTATTTAAAAAAACACACAAGGTATTTATTTAAAAAAAAAACAGTCTTTGGGATGTTTTTTTTTTTTTTTTAATCTGTTCCTCTTATTTACTTTACAGCCAGTGTGTCTCCCTTAAATTCTAATGAATTCTGCAAATTCAGTGTAAATAAACATAGGGCAAAGACCTGGTTAATATCTTTTAACAGTTCTAAGCAGCCGCGGGGCTAATCTTCATCCGTTTCACTAACTTGTAATTTACAGGATGATAGTATTCAGCCAGTTGTGAGAGACCCGGATGCCTTTCCTATGAGCCTGCTGCCTTAATAATATCAGCGCGTATACTACAAGATAAAAACATATTAACCAGGTCTATGTTTATTTAAACTGAAATTACAGAATTCATAAGCTACGTAGCTAAGAGGTTTTCATAAGAATATATTTTGCTGTTGCTCTCCCTATAGCTTTATGTATTATAGGTATATAAGTGTAGTAGTAGAGAATTGTACCATATTGGCCATTGATGAAAGACATCTTGGATATAAAATAATACTTGTTATTGGCTAATATCACACAAATAGACTGTAAGGAAGGGGACACCACGCAGTGAAGTTACTGCAACTGGATGCAGTAGCTACACTGCGTGGTGTCCCCTTCCTTACAGTCTATTTGTGTGATATTGCTTGTTAAAACTGCTGGGTACGGAGCAGTGGGAAGGCGAGGACCCTAAGAAACCCTGGAATATTAGGTGACATTTATATATTACTTACCTGTGAATGTTATTGGCTAAGTTTACATCCCCATTCTAAGCTCTCTTTATGGGATCTTAAATTTCCCATGAGCACTGTGACTTTTAGTTCTTTCAGGCTGTGTCATTGGCTGCAGAAACGGTATTAAAACACAAAAAACATCTCTGGTTGGATTTAAAGTATACTGAAACCTCTGATACAAAATACATCTAGTTATATACATGTTCATGTTGGCCAATTCTGTTTTTCTGTAAATTAGTTTTTGTTAGAAAATTAAATAATTTCTCTTTTCGCCGTGATTCAAGACCACGCAATGAATACGGTAAGATGTGCGCCAGCGACATTGCCGTATTCATTGCGTTAAGTCTGGTATTGTGGCAAAAAGAAAGGATATTAATATCGCCGTGGCAATACTTTACGCCTAAAAACACCTGGCTTTATAAATAAGGTTAAAATAACAATCTTTGCCATTGCAGTTTCCAGTGATAGCAAAATGGCGAAAATAGTGATAGATTATAAATATACCCCATAGTGTGTTTGTGGTAGGTCATGTTTGTCCTTAGTTATTTATCAAGGTCGGAGCCATCCTGGTTCTTACCAATTGAAATATACACATGGATTGTCTTATAATGTCCTCTGTGTTCAGACTTATACATATGTTATTTATTACATAAATGATCAGTATGGGGGGAGGGAGCAAGAATCAATATGTACAGTAATGTCACTGTGAAGAGATTTTGTTTTTAAGATCTTAAATACAATTAATTTTGAATATTTTGAGGAATGCAAGTCATCATTAAATCTCTGCCCAAGTTAAAATTAATCACAGCATTAGGATCCAGAAGCGATGACATTTCTTTTATTTGTAGGATTGCTTAGTAATGTTTATCATAGTAGTGAACATTATGCCAGCTGTCTATTTTTCTCCCAGTTGTAATCAGTATAATTCATCACAACCTTTGCTGTACCCTCTTCAGCTGGTTTTATGGTAATCTCCTTATGGTGACTCAGGTTTAAGTGCATCAGTCTTCAGAATTATAAGGTTCAATGGTGTGTGACCATTCACTGTTCGTGGCTCCGGTCATCAGTAAAAGTGGACATTTGTTATTATGTATGGGGCATGTACTGTCAGTCAGGATTAACATCTACATCATCCATTATGTGATTAGCAACCAGGGAAGTGTAGTAAAGTAATTGTTACAAAAATAACACCCCTATAATCTTCATAATATCTGGACACACCTTCTATACAGTCAACAAATTAATGTTGGTATTACTAAGACCATTTATGAAGGGTGGATATTAATTGCGCTTTCCCATCTGTCATATGTTGATGCCTCCCTTTTGAATTTGATAATAAAAGTTATTAAAATAAAATGAATTAGAATATAAACCTCAAATTATTTCTGTATCCATAACTACAAAGTCACATGAATCTTACGTGAATTTGTCCATTATTTTTAGGATTTCTTCATAAGGGAAATTTCAGTTAATGGTACAAGCAGCATGGTTATTTGCTATTCATTTAGTGTACTGGAATGACATAACTAATGCATGAATGATGGTTCACAAATCACAAGATAAAAACAAATTGGCCAATATTAATTTCCAGCAACCAATCAGATGTTAGCTTTTTACTGGACTACTGCAATAAGATAATATCTGATTGGTTGCTGCCGAATAACAGCACAGGCAAACTTTTGCACCTTTTATTGCATCAGGCCCTTTATCTTTTGCATAAAAATGAACGGATATTGGTCTCTTGGCGGGGTGGGGTGAACCATTGTTCTTACCCCTAACTTTAACCATATAAAAGATTCTGTCTGTCATCTTATACATATACTATAAACTTCTTAAAACTTGAGTAAGCCAGTCTCCTATACTCTGTGTAGAAAAAGTGCTTTCCATCATTTACTGATGCCTCAATAGAGTAAACAGGATCAAAAGAGTCACTCAAATGTTTAGTTTGTCTTTGTTAATGTGGTTTCCCATTCTGTCATGTTTTTTTTTTTACTAATTATAAAAGAAAAATAATAATATAGCTTAAAATGCAGCAGTATATCACTGAGATAATTGCTATAAAATCACTAAAGCAATGCAGAGAATGTCAGATTACTTGCAAGTCCAGTGTTACCATACTTTCACTTTAATGCAGGGGGTGGAGCGGCACTGCAGGAAAAACAGGTTTTGTACCAGTCTAAGCATTGCATGTTTGCACTGAGGATTGCGCTGCAACAGTGCCCAGTGGTGAATTAGTCTTGAATTTTTTTCTGGGTAACAGTTGGGTTTCACTTGTACAAAAATATGGCAGTTCTTTAATTTAGCTCATGTGGACATTTTACATTTCACGATAATGCAGTCTGCAATTAACATCTAAGTATTGTACTTTAATTGAAAATACCCCTCATTTTAATTAAAAACAATTGGTAATTTTAATGCCATGTTGTTTCTACTGAAAAGTTTTTTTCTCTGCATGGAGCATCCTTCCAGCACAATTAAAAAGCATTAAATGTTTTGCTGGCTCAGCCAGTTAGTTTACTAGACCGTGGTTCATGTCTTTAACCCCTTCATGCTTAATTTTCCCAATACGATAGCTTTAAAAATGAGACAACAGAAAAGGAAATCTTGGTATAATAATTAGTGTTCAGCTATGCTGTTAACAAGTAATGCCTATATAATAGCCTTCTGTTACACTAACGGGGCTAATATTGCAAAATAATTTTTACTGGTCCATCTGGGGACAGAGTCATTAAATATATTCCCATAACTCAGCAGAGAGAGGAGTCATGTGACACAATTGGGATTCATGGGAACAAACAGTAACTGCCTTATTATTATTTATCAAGGTCTATTCAGAATTTTTGACTAATGTAAAGAAAGCACACAGACCCCTTATTTCCAGTATTTTTTTTTTTGTATGTTTCACCGATATTCTTTTTTGCATAATACACAATTGAGTCACTTGGACGGTTCTGTTCTTTCTCTGTGTATTAAAAAGGACAACATGCTACTATGTACTATGCATTCTAATAAATTATACTGAAGTCAAAGATGTTCTGTTCCTAATGTTTTAGGGTTTTTTTCCCCATGTAAATGAAAGCAGGCACTACATCTGAATACATGAGGTGAACCAAATGTAGGAAAAAACTAGAAATCAACCTCCAGCATGACTAGTTTGCATGGTAATGAGATCATTAATCAATTTCCGCACATTAGCTAAATCAACTGAAAGAAACAAAAGGCTTCTGTGCTGGTAATTGTAAACAGTAGAACAGTGCAAAGTATAATAGCTTTAACAAAGCAGCACTCTGGAAGTTTTATCACGAACTACCTAAATTAAATAGTTGAAAATAGGATTATGTTGCCATCTAGTGGCACAGATTAAAAATTGATTTACAAAGACATATGAACGTGTTTGCAAATACATATGGCAGAGTCCATATGCTGCCTTTATAAATAAGCATTTTTTCCTTAACTATTGCAGTGTATATAAAAACCATTTCAGAATTTTTTGTATGTGAAACAAAACCTGTGTGCAATTATCTACCTCACAACGGGCATTTTTAAGTCATAATTTTAATTTTTTTCAATTTGTTACTCACCTCTCTGCATTACCTGAACCCCAGAATACTTACATTTCACAGACATGCTTCTTCTCCCGGTCCTCACCATCTCTGTAAGCTCAAAGAGCTTTTTCAAAGGAGACGTTCAGGGCCGAGGAGGTGTGGCCGAATGCAGTCTGTCAGTCACAGCCAAGACTGAATTCTGCATTCCAGAAAAAAAGCTGGCATCAGTGTGGCAGGTAAGTATGGCATTTTATTCTGAGGGTATAAAATGCCCTTTAAACTTTCTTGATTCATGTAAATCACAAAGCACTTAAGTTTGTTGCTCACAATATCAATGACAGACACAAAAATACAGTTGTGTTTTGCAGCACTAATTTGTGGGTTGAAATCCATCCACGGCCATATCTGCAAAGAATTTGAATATTTACCCTATGGTTGCATGGATTTTCCCTGGATTCTCGGATTTCCTTCCACCATCCAAATGCTGATATGTTGATATTTTGTGATAGGGTAAATGTGTGCAGGGCTCTTGTGTTAATAGATAAATAAATTGTGTTGCCACTAAGGAAAATAACTACATGGATAGGGACATTTATCTGTCTGCCAGTAGAGATCCTCATTTCTTGTAAGTTGAATTATAGTATAACATATTATGTTGATCTTAAAGAAAAGGAGTTGTGAGATTTTAGTATTTTACAATTATATGAATTTAATGGGAACTGTGGTCTCCATAGAAGTGGCCTTTATTTTAAAGGGCACATTCCTACCTTTAGGAGGAATCATGCTTCTAGCTTCAGTCTATCCAAAGTTACAGCAGTATAAAGGGGTCTGCCTACAGGTTTAAGGTTGGAGCATGCCCATTGCTGGGAAAGAGCATCATCAGCTGCATCACAAGCCCCACCCCATAACTTCTAAATAATTTTTAAAGGGCAAGTACACTGTAAAAACAACTTTTTCTTACTGGATAGCTGTGGTTGTTGTAAAGGAGTTGTTTTCTTTTTTGTCCTATTACCCTCTCATACCTTTAGTGCTTGGATGTTGCTGGATTCCTCCTCCACTCTTGCCCTTCGCCAGATAATGTTGCGAATGTTTGAACATGAGGTCACACGTGCACTCTTCATATGGCCACGCTATTATATGGCAAGGGGCATGTTGGAGATTTGGAGAATCTCATGGGGGCAGTCCTAAAAATGTGATTAGAGCGGAGGAGGAATCCAACAACATTCAAGCACTAAAGGTAAGGTATGTGAGGCTAATTGGACAAAAAAAAACAAAAAACACACAATTATATTAAAAGCCACAGCTATCCAGTAAGATACAGTTGTTTTTACAGTATACATGCTTCCAAACGCGTAAAAGGACTCGATGCCGCATCTCCCAGAATATCAACAAACGAACGGTGAGGCCAGATAAAATAAAAGCCAATCTTTATTGCTACAAATCACAGCACATGTTTAAAATCGGAAACAGGAGTAGTGGGTCTGACGTGTTTCGGACAATACCGCGTTTTTAGTCTTAGACTTAATACTATGCTCTACATAGGTTCCTTTTAAAGGTGGATATTGCCGGAGAAACTCTTTACCTGAATGGTAACCCTGATTCTGTTGCAAGTGAGAGCAGGTGCATAGCATTAAGTTTCAAACACTACTGCTTCTTAGAATAACTAAAAGCTTAAGTGAATATAAAAAAAGAGGGGGAGGGGGAACACCTTGGAAGGGGAGGGAAAAGAAATTAGGGACAAAAAGTATATACATTGATAAATATAAAAATATATATGTATAAGTTAGCATTCCTTCGATACCGTATTTAATATGACAGTGCTTAGCGTATCCCTATACAAATTTACAGCACGTTGGATCATGTACCATAACATATACACAATAGATATTATATATACAAGGGCAAATTCCTTCAAATTTAACACGACTTAATGCATGTGCAATAACCTATAAATATAGAGAGATGTATTAACTAGGTAAGTTTACAGTGTTTTCTTTCTCTAATATGTTCATAGGAAAGGATCATGTGACTGTCAAAGAGACTTTGACAGACAGGACAGACCAGGAACTGTAACTTTCCAAGCCTATAACTTAAGATCCAAAAAAGCGACACATGATCCTTGGCTTGTTTGATCTCTGTAAAATAGAGAGCACTTGTATGGAGACCACAGTTACCCTTTAAAGGATAGTAATTTCACATTTTCTTTGATATTAAACACAACAGTGACAAGAGTGTTTTTTTCATTCAGTAGTCAGTGCAGGGGGAGTAGTAGTACATCAGTCTTCATGTCTGATAGGGTAATAGAGCTTATACATATTACAGCCACAAGCTTAATTTTTTTTAATGCACATTACTAACCAACCTAGCAGAGATATAGGCTTAATGGAAAAGATAACATTTTTTTCATACTAGAATCATTTTTCTGTGTGGAAGTTACAGGACTGAAACTCTCAGCCACAGCTGATCTTCCCCCAATCAATGCACTGTTCATTTGTGCCTATTGCCAGATTATACTTTACTGCATCCTGCTGGTTGGATCAAAGATCATGAAAGCAATGGTCCTGGCCAGCTAAATGTGAATAAGGGCTAGGCCCCACTTACGGAAGAATACTAGTGGAAATCTTTGCAAGATTCCCTGGCAGTGTGTTTTTACTGAATATAATATATGAGAGTTAGACATGGTCATAGAGGAGATATACTTCAGAGAAAGGCATAATGGGATTCATTTATCATGAAGTCAGCAATGTGATTTCATCTATGCAGCAAACAGTATGCCAAATATTTCAGTGACTGAACTCTGCATTGTCAGCTACTGTCAGCACCATCCCTCTTGTAATGGTTAGGGCTATTCTGTTTTACACCTGTCTTGCAATCTGTGACCTAAGAATAGCATTAAATTATCACCCGTGTTAACGTAAAGACAGGTCAGTTTTACAGGGCTAAGTTTTCAATAGATGGACAGTGAGAGTGAAAAACAGCACAGAGGAAAGTTTTATTAAAGGAATAGTTCCTATTCCTTTAATGTATTGATTAAAGACCGGGAGGTTAAGGAACTATTCCTTACCTTCCGTTCTTCAATCAATGCCTCCACTGTCCCACTGAAATTTCCGACCACTTCCTGATTCTGATTACTGTAGCGAGCATTATCGTGCATGCAAGCCATAGTTAATCAGACCTGTCAGTGCTACTGCGGTGGATCGCGTGAAAGGTAAGTTTCTTCTATCTTCGATTCTGACTCCACAGGCATTGATTGAAGAACAGAAGGTAAGGCGTATAGCTCCTTGACCACCCTTCCTACAATCAACGCATTAAAGGAATAGTTTACTTTTCCAGTGAACTATTAATTTAAGTGACAGACAGTAATATGATTAATGCTTTTAAAACTGCACATTAAAATTGGGTGTTGGTAAGTGTATTTGTACTAGTGGATTATACTCATCAGGGGTATTGCTGCCATTAGTATTTGGTAAATAACACATGCTATAAGTCATCTCTGTTTATCTCATGCTCCGTTGATCTTAACCTTTTTTAATTACCAGTGTTTATAAATTGTTCATGGAAGGCAATTTATACATAATGATATCACTCAGCCCCAGAACCAAATGGTGTAGATATTGCAGTCTGAATCACCCTGGTCTAAGCTAAGATTAAAAGGTTAATGAAGTACATTTATCATCACAAAGACATTTTTATTTTCTGCCTCTGAGCAAAGTGAGATATTGTTGAGAGAAACTATTTTAGAATAAATTCTAAAAGTAAATGATTCAATAAGAGAAGAGTTGTAAAATATGAGGAAATGCAAAATACATTAGAGGAAATAAATTAAGGGCAGCTAACATTCTACACTGTTTCAGCCATCTAGATGTACCAAAGCTATGGCAGCTCTTGGAACATTCCAACAGTCTTCTTCCATAGGACTTAACTGGCAACTGTTTGCAAGGAAATAACACAAAAGTGCTCCTATATATTTGATACATCAGTTATGTGTTGTAACAGTATTGTATTGCAGATTTTTTGGCACAACAGCAAATTCTGTATATAAAATAGAAAACACCGTGGGGAGCTCATGTCACCTCACACAAGGGCACTAACACTGCTAAAGAGCCACCATAAAAATTTTTTTAGCCATACAGTATAGCATCACCAAAAAACTTACATAAAATCAATACAGTACCCTACACTAAAAAATGGGGCATCCCCCATACTAAAAATAGAGGCTAGGAATCCCTGGAGAATCGTTCTTAGGTCCCCTACTTCACAACGAGTACCCTCAGTTTACAATTGGTTAATCGAGACAATAACTGTGGTACAATGAACATGTTTAGAACTAGACCATACTACCATATCTGCAGGCAGGCTTGTATCATTCGCCTTCCCCCTGGTTTGTGCTATCATCTCTCTATGTGGGATCCTGATGATGGTCCCTTATATATACAGGGGTTGGTAACCTATATGGGTAAGGGGTGGAAAAGACAGGGCTCTAATCTCACTACACTATGCCCCCCACAGTAAAAACATGCAGTAAATTAATAGAATTGGAATTCTCTGTCCAAAAATCCCTCATTACCTTGTGGCAATACCAAGCCCCTTAAAGCATTTAGTTGAGGAAAAACTAATGTGGCTAACAGACATGAGTGCTACAAATGTACAGGATGCCAGACATGCTGCTGTGTAATACTTGGCACAGACTTCCCACACCCCCATAACAGGCATAGGATCAAAATAAGGGAAAGAATTACTTGCCTTAATACCCATGTTATAACCCATGTTATTTAAATAACCACCTGCCCTTGTGGCCTTTACTAAACCTGTAAGACTATTACAACTGTGAGCAGGGACATAACTACCAGGAGAGTAGACCCTGCCACCACATGGGGGGGCCTAAGAGCAAGAGGGGGCCATCTTCTTACTTTCCCTATGACAGATACCGACTCCCCCAGATAACTGCTGTAGATTATGCAGGGAAGGAGCCCCATCATAGTTTTGTCTAGTTACGCCACTGGTTGTGAGGGATAAAATGGCCAATCATAGGCATAGAAAATTACTTGTGTCATATTATTTCAATATATAAATACTACAAAAAATAAAAGTACTGTGATACTTTTTCTAAGGACTAACAGTTTATTTAGTTAATAAGCGTTCGAGGGCTATACCCTTTTCATCAGGGCGCAGAACGGATTTTAACAAAGGTTTAACAGAAAGTAAAAAGCTAATTCAAAGATAAGGGAAAAAATTGTGGGGGGAGAGAAGGGAGGGAAAAAACTAGTTAAAAGGTATCTATTAATACCCTTTATTAATCAAATTTTCTAAAATGATTTAGAAGCTCCACTACCTCAACACATTTTTCAGATTTGAAATCGGAGCTGTAGATTCTCAGAAATCTTTATTTTAAATAACAGCATGTACAGGGAAAGACCTGTCACTCAAACCAGGTACCATATATACTCGAGTATAAACCAACCCGCGTATAAACCGAGACACACACTTTTCCTCAAAAAAGGAGTAAAAGTGATTGACTCGAGTATAAACCGAGGGTAGAAATTATGACCACAACTGCCTTCTGATTCTGTATTGTTTTGAGGCTTTAATTGCCCTTTAAATAGACAGCAGAATTCCCATACAGTAATAGCAATAAATTCAGTATTGCTATTACTGTATGGGACTGCTCTATAGGAATTTTGCTGTCCATTTAAAGGGCAACTAAAGCCTCAAAATATAATACTAACCAAAAATATACTAACCATATAATAAGTAATATCCTAGTAATATCATAACCATATAATAAACTAGTTATATAATAAACATATAATAACCTAGTCATATAATAACCATATAATAACCTAGTCATATAATAACCATATAATAACCTAGTCATATAATAACCATATAATAACCTTAATTAAATATAATTCATCTTGTGGTAATCTGCACCAAAAAAAGAAAGAGGTCTACCAGTTTCAAGCACCTCTGCTGCAGTCACCTCCTCTGTGGTCCTCGTGGCTGTCTGGCAGGAAGAGGGTTGGGCCTTAAATAGACTCCTATGAGGAGTCTGACTCGCTGCCATTGGATGGACAAGTTACGTGTTCTAAATCTCTTCCCTGGTTGGCTTACCAGAGAAAAGGCTCCTTCCAGGCTCAGCTCTGTATGATGGACCCAACACATGCATTCAATGGATTACAGGAAAAAAAAAAAACGTGCCAGAACGGGAAAACGGGTCATTTACTGCAATCTGGGACAACCACAAACGGATCCAGGACAGCAGGAGACAGGGTAAAATCCGTGATTGTCCCAGACAATCCAGGGCAGTTGGGAGGTCTAAAATGTTTAGAGAGATAGAATAGTTAAAGGGCAATTCCAGACCCAAAATGAAAACTTACATACAGGTAAATCACCCCCCAAAACCTGTAATGCTTGTGAAGGTTCTCATTCATCCAGGTCATGGTATATCTGTTGTATTCAATTAGATCAACTGGACTTGAAATGTAGTTCTTGAAGACGTTTCGCTAGTCATCCGACTGGCTTTCTCAATTCAGAATGACTTGTACAAGAATCTGTGGCAATTATGTACCCTGGAAAATCCCAATTAGCATATCACAGCCAGGTGTTAAGGGTGTGATTGGATAGTGGCTAAGAGGTGTTATAGGAACGCCCAGAGTAAGGTGTTAAAACAGCATTGTACATGGCAGACAGTTGGTGTCGAACCCCCCCACCTCTATTTAGGCTTGGTTTCTTTATTTTCACATAAATGGCCTCCTTAACACCTTTCTTGAACCAGTCACGTTCCTTCGCCAGTATATTAACATTACAATCTTCAAAGGTATGTCCTTTATCCTTAAGATGCAGATACACGGCTGAGTCCTGACCCGAGGAATTGGCTCTTCTGTGCTGGGCCATACGTTGATGCAGTTGCTGTTTGGTCTCCCCCACATACAAATCAGAGCATTCTTCACTGCACTGCACTGCATATATGATGTCGCTTTTCTTGTGTTTAGGTATTGGGTCTTTCGGATGTACCAATTGCTGCCTCAGTGTGTTGTTCGGTTTAAAGCAGACAGGGATACGATGTTTTTTGAAAATTCTTCTTAATTTCTCGGAGATCCCTGCTACATATGGGATGACCATGTTCTTCCTCCTGTCTTGCTTTTCCCCTTCACTGTTGATATTTGTGTTCTTTTCTTTCCTTCTACTTCTTTTGACAAAGGCCCAGTCTGGATATCCACAAGTTTTAAGGGCTCCTCTGAGATGTTTAATTTCTTTAGCCTTCGCCTCTGTGCTAGTGGGGATGTTCTCGGCTCTGTGTTGCAGGGTTCTGATGACACCCAGCTTGTGATCTAAAGGGTGGTGGGAGTCAAACATCAAATACTGATCTGTGTGTGTTGGTTTTCTGTAAACCTCTACTTCCAGTTTACCATTTTCCTTAACTTCTACCAAGCAGTCCAAGAAAGCCAGTTTGTTGTTTTGTACCCCTTCCCTTGTGAATTTAATGTTTTGGTCTACCGCATTAATGTGTTCTGTGAAAGCTTGTACTTCCTTCTGGTGGATTTTAACCCAGGTGTCATCAACATATCTGAACCAGTGGCTGGGTGCTATGCCCTTAAAGGTATTAAGCGCCTGTTTTTCTACCTCCTCCATGTAAAGGTTGGCCACAATGGGTGAAACTGGAGATCCCATAGCACATCCATGTTTTTGCTTATAGAACTTATCCCTGTATTTGAAATAGGTGGTATTCAGGCACAAGTCCAACAAGGAACACACCTGTTCTGGGTTGAGATCAGTTCTGCTGGTAAGAGTGCTGTCTTGGCCCAGCCGTTTTCTCACCATGTCAACAGCCTCCTTGGTGGGTAAACAAGTGAAGAGAGATGTCACATCATAGGACACCATAGTTTCTTCTGCACCAAGTACTATATCTTCAATCTTGTTGGTGAAATCCTGAGAGTTCTGGATGTGATGCTTAGAACTTCCCACCAAAGGTCCTAAGATGTTAGCTAGATATTTTGCCACCTTGTATGTTACAGAGCTGATGCTGCTGACTATAGGTCTTAGTGGGGCCCCTTCCTTATGTATCTTTGGGAGTCCATATATGCATGGATGTGCCTCACCAGGGTAGAGGCGATGATACATTGCTCGGTCAATGGCTTTATCCTTTTGAAGCTGTTGTAGTAAGTCTATGACTCTTTTCTTGTAACGGCTGGTGGGATCCCTTGTTAAAGCCTCATATGTGTTGTTATCGGCCAGGAGCATGGTCACCTTATCATGGTAGTCTGAGGTGTTGAGTACCACTGTGCATCTTCCTTTATCTGCCGGTAGAATGGTGATACTGGAATCTTTCTTGAGGGATGTTAAGGCTCTTCTTTCCTGTGTAGTCAGGTTAGATGAAGGAGTTTTAGCACTGGCTAAGGCTGCAGATACCTTAAGGCGAAGTTGTTCTGCCTCACTCTGTGAAACCTTATTACTGTGGATAAAAGAAGTAGAAGGAAAGAAAAGAACACAAATATCAACAGTGAAGGGGAAAAGCAAGACAGGAGGAAGAACATGGTCATCCCATATGTAGCAGGGGTCTCCGAGAAATTAGAAGAATTTTCAAAAAACATGTATCCCTGTCTGCTTTAAACCGAACAACACACTGAGGCAGCAATTGGTACATCCGAAAGACCCAATACCTAACACAAGAAAAGCGACATCATATATGCAGTGCAGTGCAGTGAAGAATGCTCTGATTTGTATGTGGGGGAGACCAAACAGCAACTGCATCAACGTATGGCCCAGCACAGAAGAGCCAATTCTCGGGTCAGACTCAGCCGTGTGTCTGCATCTTAAGGATAAAGGACATACCTTTGAAGATTGTAATGTTAATATACTGGCGAAGGAACGTGACTGGTTCAAGAGAGGTGTTAAGGAGGCCATTTATGTGAAAATAAAGAAACCAAGCCTAATAGAGGTGGGGGGGTTCGACACCAACTGTCTGCCATGTACAATGCTGTTTTAACACCTTACTCTGGGCGTTCCTATAACACCTCTTAGCCACTATCCAATCACACCCTTAACACCTGGCTGTGATATGCTAATTGGGATTTTCCAGGGTACATAATTGCCACAGATTCTTGTACAAGTCATTCTGAATTGAGAAAGCCAGGGATGACTAGCGAAACGTCTTCAAGAACTAATTTCAAGTCCAGTTGATCTAATTGATACAACAGATAATCCTAAAATATATATATTATTGGAATCTAAACACATTTAGCTACATAACAATGGTATTCTTTCACACATACACATGTGCAATTCTGCAAATGCAATTCTTTATAAGCCTTTACACTTTTAGGAGATTTACTAATAAAAATTAATAAAGATGGTTCAAAGTGATTGGGTCTGCACAGAAAACCACACAGGGTATTCAATAAAAGTTCTTATCGTTAAAAATGGTGCTAATTTTTCCCCAACCATCAAATGTTAGCTTTCAGATGTTAAATAAGATCTGATTGGTTAAGGCAAAATTAGCACCATTTGGGATTTTCCAGGGTACATAATTGCCACAGATTCTTGTACAAGTCATTCTGAATTGAGAAAGCCAGTCGGATGACTAGCGAAACGTCTTCAAGAACTACATTTCAAGTCCAGTTGATCTAATTGAATACAACAGATAATCCTAAAATATATATATTATTGGAATCTAAACACATTTAGCTACATAACAATGGTATTCTTTCACACATACACATGTGCAATTCTGCAAATGCAATTCTTTATAAGCCTTTACACTTTTAGGAGATTTACTAAAAAAATTAATAAAGATGGTTCAAAGTGATTGGGTCTGCACAGAAACACCAACAGGGTTATTCAATAAAAGTTCTTATCGTTAAAAATGGTGCTAATTTTTCCCCAACCAATCAAATGTTAGCTTTCAGATGTTAAATAAGATCTGATTGGTTAAGGCAAAATTAGCACCATTTGGGATTTTCCAGGGTACATAATTGCCACAGATTCTTGTACAAGTCACAATATTTTATTTAAATATGTAATTTAACCGAATCAGTAAAGGCAAAAACACATCCGGACACTATGTGTCGTGAGTGCCCATTTTGCCAATTAGAACAGTTACCTAGTGTTAGAACAGCCATGTTATATTAGTAGATTACCCTTTTACCCTCTGTATGACCCCCTTACTGCTAAGTATATATTCCATACGGAATTTCCTTCTGATAACAAGTCATTATATTTAATGCTACATGTTAATCCTAACTCTGCATAAGTAGATCTGCAGCAAGGATTAATTTTATCCTAATCTTTCAATTATCTTGGAAAACTGCGTAATTCAACTGTATATTCTTATCCCTTAAAGAATTATGGGGGGGGGGGATTTAGTAAGATGAAGAGATGCAAAATATTGACAAAATTACATTTGGAGAACTTGTATGAAACACACTTGGCCAGTGGCCTCTGAAACCCATATTTCCTATTATTGCTTACAGAAAAGGTGATATACTGTTTTAATCTGTGGTTTCTCAGCAAAAACCCAAAATGAAAAGTGCTTTAGACCTTAGTTGTCCTTTATAAGGACATTATTCTGATTATACATTTGGATGAATATTTTTTGCAGCTCTGCTACTAATTATGCTGAGAAGTGTTGCATACAGAATATTGCTTGGTAAATCTGAAATTTTGTAATTGGTAGTCCAATTGGAGCTAATTGATAAAGCAGTAAAAGCTAGTCATACAAATTACATATGGCCAATATATTCAGTTAATGCCGTCAGATCCTGGATCCAATAGGATTTGCCATGTTAATGTGAGCATATACTTTTATAGGGACCTATCGGACCAGATGGAAATTTCTGTCAAATCATTACCGGATCCCTTAACTAAAGTAGAGGTTGAGTTGATAACATCTAAAGTTATTTTTCCATGTTTCAATGGAGTCCGCCATCAATTCACATGTATATGGATGGCTGTAGAATAGGGCTGACACCTTTCCCTTTAAGACCCAAATAAGTATACTTGTAAAATCTTCCAAGTTTGTATGCACACTGCCTCAGGGGCCATATTTATTAAGGTGCGGAAAAAAAGATGGGAGAAAAGATGAGGAAGTGGATCAAAAAAACCCCGCATCTTCATGTTTTATACATATGTGTATGTATGTAAGTTCTCCATTTTTACCCATCTACAAGCAGGGCAATTTAGTTGTGCAGAAAGGGGGGGACCCTATACTTGGGAAATTACTATCTTGGTATTGGGGATGGTGTTAAGATCTGCAGCACTGCAGGCATCCCGCCCCACCCTGATAGTTCCGGGAGTCACCCGGATTCAAGGGTGGCCTCCTGCAAGACACCCAAACTCCCGCTAGAGCAGGAAATCCCGGAAGACACATAATTGCTGGGGGGGGGGGGAGAATACCAAATGAGGCTGCAGGGGTCCAGGGGAGGGGTAACAGGGGGAAGGCCCAGAAGGCACTTTACCACAGTGGGATATCTGGAACTGACCAATAAGGTCTTATAAACTTACAGCTATATACACTTTGTATAATCTACATTGTGATTTTCCTGATCTGCAGGTTATCAGATTCTACCAAAAAGTTTATCAATTCTGCGAACACTTCTAATGATCAGGCGCTCCATTTATCTACGTATAAGGAGATTTCTAGCTTTTTACTTGGAAAAGCAGTGAAATGAAATCTGCTCTTGTTCCTTATGAAAATATAGCACCCGGCTAGCTTAGCATGCGTGTATGTAAGTATTACTGCTACAGAGAGCTTTTAATTTAATTTCCAGACCAATTAGCTGACATCAAAATTAACTATGCTCCTTAGACAGCCAATGATAAACAGCAACTAGATGGATAGCACAATGGAATTTCTTTAAATATAACACAATAAAAAGGCCAAATGCTTAGAGAGAAAATGGAAAATAATACACTGATAGGCACTACATCCATGAAAAAAATAAAGTTAATTAACAAGATTTACCTTTTGCTGCCTACGAGACATCTGGCAGGTTGGGACAGCAATGAATTGGACCTACTCTTCAAGGACATTTACAAACCTGCCTGCTAAAATAAAGTTGGACTGTTAAAATGAATGTTAATGAGAATCTGTTAATCTGTTTCTTAGCAGTACGATCGCCCTTTGTAAATACACCTACTGGGTGTTTTGAACTAATCATATAACAAGTTGCGTTGTATCACATACTGCTGCATGATGACCTAGACTCTTCATTTCACATTATCAGTTAGACAATTCAGACCCCCAAGGACAGACAGGTCACAGAAGTTTCCTTTTCATAGAACCTACAACATACAAAAGGAATGTTGCCTTTCTTAGCAATTCCTAACCAAATATATACCTATTTGAAATCAGTAAAATCTTTACTTTTTGATCTCCCCAGTGGGACAGGCATGGTCATTGTGATTTACTAGTGAGAGACTAAATGTCCAATTAGCTGCTTTTTATTTCCTTGCTCTAGGAGGAAAAGGGGGTAAAATAAAATAAGTGGAGCTGAGTTAGAGAAATATTTACTGGATAAAATATTTTGCTTAGGAATCAAGTAGAAAGCCATGTGATACTTATAATACTTCTTTAAAACGTGATTTGCCACATAATTAGCATTTGGGCATTTCAGCTGGCACCCTATTAGCATATTAAGGTGATAATAAAAAGATAATATTCAAACTTGCCTAACCCACCACAAGACGGATTGTAACAGGAATCAAGCTGGGTACACACAGTCCAGATTTATAGCAGATGACAGGTTCAATTGGATACTGTCTGTCATCTGCAATAAAAATGTCTACACACATCCCAAAACATTTCCTGTATGTTCTCCCTATACTTTGGAAAGTGTTCAGGGGCCAGTCACTGCTATTAGCTTCCTATATTATAGGGCAAGGATTCTCAAAAGGTGGGCCTCCAGATGTTTGAAACCTCAATCCCAGCATTCCCTAGCTTCCCCCAGTAGTTTGGAATGCTGGGAGCTGTAGTTTTCAAACAGCTGGAGGTACTCCTTTTGAGAACCATGTTATAGGGGCAATAGAAATTTTTGCTCATGGCAGAGCAGGAGTGGCATTTTATCTGTTTGACTTTTGAACATTTTTTAAGACTTGGAAAAAAATCTCTATTTCTGAATGGATCTCTGATCCATTCACAAATACTATATAGTAAGCTGTCAGTGTGACAGCTTACTATATAGCAGGTACTGACGGAACTGTGATCTAACAGCTGATCACTGTGCAGTATATCCACTCTACCACCGGGTACTCCTGCTCTATTGTGAATGAATCTCTTTGATCCATTCACAAATACTATAGTAAGCCTGTGTTCAATTTAACAGTGCTGATCGCAAGTTCACATCCTTCACTAGACCACCAGGGCTGTTTGGGGGAAGTCCCCAGCATCAGAGGAAGTCCTCTGATGTCATGGGGACTCCCTTAATGCGCAAGCTCTGCAGGGGAAACAGGCTCCCAGCATTACAGGGGTAAATAGCTTTTGGACAAAACCGATGGGGGATCAAGGGGGCAAGAGGGGCTTGAAACAGTGATTTAAATGATAGTATCTTTGAGTCTGCAAAATCCTTTGATTATTAATGCATAAATGTAATTACTTTATTGACTCTAGGGGGTACCCCAAAATTTATGTAAACATACCCAGTGTTAACATATCCAATGCTCCTTTAACAGCAAATATAAGATGGTATTAATAAAACTTTGTTAATGTAAAAACAGAATCTCAAAGATTTGAGACTCATTAAGTGATTCTGCAGTCATCCAAACTGTCTAGAAATAAACTATATATTTATTGCCTATTTGCACTATTCTCTTACTGACTAGGGTTAGCCTTGTGTATTGGGGGCTCTTTAGGGGACTCCAAATCACCCACCTTTGCTAATAGACCCCAAGGTAAGGACATAACCATTGGGTCCTTATCCTGAGTTTGCCATAGGCAGAGCCGGGTCAGTGCAATTAGCTGGACTTTCAAGGCGCGGAGACGGAGAACTAGTGCCAAAACAAGGGGTGAAGACCTAGAGTTTATCAGCCAGTGTCCTATTAGAGAGTGGGGGTAGTTGGGCCAGTACTGTTGTCGTTAAAAGGGTTATATTTTGAATTTTAATTGAATAGTCTACCTCACTATTGACATATGGTCATTAACCCATTTTCATCTGCACATGTCTTAGAGTTAGCTTTGACTCCTCTCTTTCCTTCCATCATCATTAACAATGTCACTAGGACGTGTCGTTTTTCCTTCGCAATTGCCAAGATTCACCCCTTTCCTCTCTCACTCCACTACTAAATGCTCATGCATGTCATTATATCTCCTGTCTTACTACTGTAACATTCTGCTACTTGGGGCCCTATTTATAAAGATCGGTATCGTTATCGTAAAATACCGATCGTTATCGTAAATAACAACCGTTTTTTACCGATAACGACCGTTATTTACGTTAATGGCCGGTATTTACTGATAACGACCGGTATTTAGTGATATCGTTAAATACCGGTCGTTATCGGTAAATACCGGTCGTTATCGGTAAATAACAGTCGTTATCGGTAACGATCGGTATTTTACGATAACGATAACGATCTTTATAAATAGGGCCCTTGGTCTCCCGGCTGTCTTCCTTCCAGTCTATTTTAAACTTGGCAGTCCAGATCCGTGTTTCTAACCAGGGGTCCGGGGACCCCTAGGGGTCCTGAGAGGTTGCATGGGGGTCCTCAAGAGATTGCCATAAATTTATGGATCCAGCATTTTGATGAAAACAAGATATATTTTCTTTAGATTATTCATTCTGGGTTTATGTTCTGTATGAATTATGTGTTTGGTGTTGATGTCGAGATATAATAAAAATAACTAATGTTAAATGTAAGGGTTCCCACCCTGATGTGAATTTGAGTGCATTTTTACAATAGATGATTTATATATATATATATATTTGTATAAATTATTGTTTATTAAGTATTGATCATTGATGCAAAGAAAAATAATATATAATCATAATTTTATGTAGAGGTCCCCAAGACACAAATATATAAGTCTAACTGAAATCCTGCACAATGTCCTGTTGCCCCTGTTTCTGATTCCTGGTTCTTTCAGTTAGTAACTGTCAGTTATGGATTTGACAGTTGACGTGACAGCCAATGACTGAATGTTAATCCCCGTCTGCCTCTTCTGAGCATGCCCAGGCTCAGTACAGGCTCAGTACAGGTCACTAAATTGCTCAGTTTCCATGAGGCCTCCAGAAGCATAGCAGGCATACAGTAATAAATATATCAACATATTTTAAAGAGGCCATTCTTTCAAAAGATGTTCTTATGAGGGTGGAGTTGTCCTTTAAACCATTCTCTCTTGCTGTCCCTACACTTTGGAACTCCTCCTTCTCATTTCACCAGGTGACATCCTTTAGCTCTTTTAAATCTAAACTGTTATCCTACATTGCTGAAAACCAGCACTATTAATATTAATAGTTAGCTGTCTGATGCCATGCCATCATTGATAAAAAATAAATGCAAAAATAATTAATCTGCCGATAGCTAGAAGAAGATCAAGGTAAATATGGCTTTCAAAGAGGGTGTGTTCTTCTGAAAGCATAGACAGGTAATGCATACCACACTCTCTATTAATGTGTCCTAGAAATGTTTGTGGAACTATTGGTATTTAGGACATAAAGGGAGATCTACCAGAGTTGCAGGTGCTCTCGGCAAAATCTCCTGAAAGGCATTTCACCCTTAAAAAAAAACTGGAAAAATGTCAGTTACCTGCCCCCAATCCCAACTGATATATTCAGCACATTATTCGATGAATTATTAACCAGATATTTAAGTATAATTATTGTCCCATTCTGGAGACAGTAAGCTGGCTACTCACTTGCAGTCAATCAAGGCTATGACAACTGACATAACCAATGACTGACTGCTATTTCCCTGCTGCCTCCACTGCACATGCTTAAGCTTATAAAAAGTTCATTGAAGTAAGGGAGGAGGCAGATACCTTTGTCTCCCAATATTCCAGCATCCCCTATGAAATCAATCATTGATCAGAGTTAGACACAAAACATCTTTATTAAAAAACAACACAAGTTCCCCCTGCCTTTGTTACAGTAGTGTGGGAAGAGGGTTTTAACTTTTCCTCCCCTGTCTCTCTCTGCATGATCAGCTGTAAATATGAACTTAGAGAGTCGGGAGGCAAGGACTTTACTGCAGCCAAGTGGGTGTGTCTGCTACCATGATGATGCACATTGAGTGACAGCACTCGTCTCCCAGCACAGGGGAAGACCACACCCAGGAGCTAGCACAACTTCCTGTGCTGCTGCAAACAAACAAAGGGAATATAAAAAAAATGTAAGAGGAGGGTTGGGGGAGAGTGTACTTTAAAATAAAAAAAAAAAATGCTTTTTCCTCAGTGAAGATACCCTTTCAATTTTGTTTTGGTGGTGGACATGCCCTTTAAATATCTGGTTACAAATGCGTGGAATAATAAACTGGTAAAAATAGCAGTTGGGATTGCAGGTAGATAACTGAAAGTCACCGCTTTTTTGTTTTAAAGACAGCTGCTATCTATGAATAGCTGGAGCCCTTGTGCGAGTGCCTCTTGCAATACTGCGCAACTGCTGCACCCGGGTTAAGGCATACTAATCAATAATGAATCTGTTAGCGTGAGTTTAACCCCGTACGCGTGCACGTGGCTGCACGTAAATCCAGTCTTTCAACCTTTAATAGAATCTCTCTCTGTGCTCAACTTTTTTTATTGTTATTTTCCTTTTTGTGAAAATAGAGATTCCACGCTGCTCTGGGTGTAATGAGCATATTCTGGACAATTCATCCTGAAGGTTCTAGATCGCCACTGGCACAGTGCTGCTTAAAATGCTTCGAGTGCCAGGCTCCACTAGCAGAGCGTTGTTTCTTCCGGTCTGGAAATGGTACTGCAAAGAGGACTTCTTCAAGTGGTAGAAATCAACCTTATTGCTGTGTTTGTCTACTGCATCTTCTCTTTCCAGTCTAAATTCCCCACTCCATGCAATCAGCTCCACTGTATCCAATCTTTTACCTTCTCTATTAAAGGGCATCTCCACCTTAAAACAAAAAAACTGGTCACTTGTCAGTTACCTGCCCCTGACCCCAGCAGATAGATTTAGCAATTCTTAATTTTCAAAAATATCATCATTTTAATCACAGCATTTACAGGGAAAAACCTGTCAATCCAGAAGCAGAAATTGTAATATGTGACCCATTAATGACCTCTTACTAGGATCTTTAGCTGCCTGCCAGCACACTTTCTGCAACATTTAAGAGGATCAGCAGAGAAAGGAAGGAGGGGGAGGGGGAGATGTGTAAGCAGGCAGGGTCTGTGGTGAGGCTGTGCAGAACTTACAAGTGTCGCAGACACTAAAAGACACTAAAAGTAGGCAGTGAGTAAGGGAGGGTGGGGGGAATTAGGAGTACTCACTAAATATTAATAATTTAATGACAAAGCACAGATAAATATGTGAGTACCACACATTTTACTTCTCTCAAATTGTAGTTTCAAAAAATGTAATGTTTCAGTGAGTTAGTGACCTTTAAATGTATTACCAACCAGAAAATAAGAATAACTATTGTCCCATTCTAGAGATAAGATGCCCCCCCCCTTCATGCAGTCAATCAAGCAGTGACTAGTGACATTACAATCAATGATTGGCTGTTTCCCCTGCTCTCCTCTGCGCATGCTCTATCTTATAAAAAGGGAAGAGGACGATACTTTTTTCAGAATGGAATAGAATAGATCATGTAATAAACTGGTAAAAATAGCCGTTGGGGTTACGGAGAGATAACGGACAATCACCAGTTTATTGTTTTAGGCTGAACATGCCCTTCAAATCTACTTTCCTCAATCAATCGGTCTCTTCTCATCCAATATGCTTCTCCATACAACTTCCAATTCAACCAGTTTCTTGCATCTAATCTGACCCCTACATCTAATCAGTCCTATCTGCATACATACAATCTGCCTCCTTCACCCAGTCAGGTCCCTCCATTCAATCAGTCCCCTCTGCAACCAGTCTGCCTCCTCATCTAATATGTCCAGTAGCATCTAGTCTGCCCCCTCAATCTAACCAGGCCACTCTGCACCCAACCTGCTTCTCCACCAAATCTCCTCCCTCTCGATCCAATCAGCCCTATAGCATCCACTCCTACTGTCTACACCCAGCTTTTCACCTTCTATTCATTCATCCCCTCAGATCAAATGTGCCTCCACCCCAAACCTTCTCTTCCTGATTTCATTCTCCTGTCTCTCCTCTCCCTCCAAGTCTGACTTGCAACCAGTGTGACAGGTGATGCAAGATGTGACATTAATGATGTCTGCAGGGGGTGCAGTGTGAGTGTTTTAAACTCCTGGCTCTGTATGTATCAATGCATTCCATTCATACTCATCTGTGAGCTGGGGTATGTGTAACAGTTGTAGAGCTGATACTTGTTGGCTTCATATTCTAAAGCCATTAACTTCTACACAAACAATATGATACATTTTGCCACTTGTTTAATCATTTGCATTTTAATGTAAAGTATTTTAGATGTTAGCTCATCTTAAGAATAAACAACACACATTTGAAAACCAAAAGAAAACTATAAGTAAGATATTTCATACAAATACAATATCTATTATGTCCACCCTCACAACTTAATCTTACTAGCAGCTAAAGGCCTGCCAAATACACAAATTTAACTAACCTACTCTTAGCAAAAATGCTTCTATCTTACCCACAATACACAGCATGATCCTTGCCCTTCCAGTTCCTGGGAACATAATTCTTTTTTTACTGTAACATATTTTTTTTGTCCGTAGATATCTCAATCTGTACATCTTATATTTATGCTGTCAATTAATTACCTTCTTATCTAAACTCTTCTGCTATATACAGCTTTGTTATGTTGGAATGGTGACAGTGGTATGAATGAATTGCATGGTGGGAAATTCCTTCCCAGTGCTGGCTCATAGTGATAACTCAGAATGCTTGACTTCACAGAAAGCCAGGTCAGCTGGAAACATGAGTCAAATTGGGGAGGGATACTTAGGTGGGTACACACCTAAGCCACGAGCAACTTCTATACTTTTAGTACAGGAAGATGACAGTGGCCAAGGGAAATATTTGACCAGTTCCGAGCCATGCCGAGGCTGATAGGGAACATTCTTCAGCCTTGGGAATGTTCTGAACTGTGGTGTACACACTAACGATAAAGGGAAATCCAGGTGGTATCAACGGGATCAAACCTTTATGGTATTGTGAGTACCCAGTTTAAGTGTGAGCAAAAGTACTGCATTGAAGGAATGCAGCAACACAAAAATCTCAGAGTAAAGGACTACTTATATGTATTTCTTTATAGATTAAGATGCGGCAAAGCAATTTTTTTTAAAACTCGTTTATTATTGTAGGTACATAAGATGTGCATACATTACAAAATAATACAATAAAGATTAATATCCAATCTTGGTTGTTTGCATTTTATAAACAGTTTTAAAAAAAAACTATATACATAGTTTTTATAACTATGCTTTTACATATATCAATATTTTTACATAAATGAAAAGAACATTGAAAACATAACCTGGTTGGGTTAGGGGTAGGGGGTTTTAGAGAGAAGGCCAGCCATTGCATTATTAATACATTCAGTGGTAGTGCTATATATTAGCTTTTGTTTAGATGGTACATTACGATAGTGATGGTTTTATATATACCTTTACTGAGGTATATTCAGTCATAGAATCTACCATGGCGTCCATATTTTCTTAAATTTATAGGACAACCTTTCCTATATATATTAATCTGATATAGGATGTGGATGTATTAATTATTCTTTCATCCCTGAGATCTAGGTTGTCCAGCAGCTCTATGATATGCTTCAGAATGGATTTAGTCTCCTTGAGCATAACATTTCAGTCAAGAATTTAGACATGTTGTTAGTTATCTTGCTATTTCCAAGGAAAATCTTGCATAGTAGCATTGCACTGTCAAGGCTGGTCTATATGTTAAAGGCTACCAAGAATATCTTAGCTGAAATACCACCAAACATCTCCAAGCTATTTGTTGCATTTCAGCCTTAATGAGCTGTGATTAGAAAGGTCAGGGTGACCATCAGTAAGAAGTACAAGAGAAGGGCATGCAGATTGTATTTAATATTCTGTGTCATAAGGCACAGATGAGCAAAAAACTCAAAGAAGCCATTTGCTTCTTTGTATGTAGGTGAGAGGGCAAAAAACCCCTGAATGCTTCTGTATGCAAATATCCTTCACATTTACATAACAGTGAATACACTGCTTTGTAGGAATACATCACAAGGATCAACTAATGCAGCACACTTATAATGCAGCAGCACATATATTAACTTTATGATTGCTGTCAGGTCAGTTTGTCAGTCTTTCACAGCCAAATAAAACTACTAGGGAAGTGCAGATTTTATTGCCGCAGCCGTTAGCCATTGCTTCTGCCATAGCGGTAAAGATCTACTGTTATACTTTAAACCATTTCTGCCAGAATTCACATTAATATTTAGATTCCCATAAATAGCTAAATAGCTGCCTGTGAGTTTCAGGGGGGGACTGCATAGCTTTTTAAGCCATTTTCAAAAAATATTTTACTATATAGATTCTGCCTATCACTGGCCTGACTGCTAGTAAATTCGATTAACATGGAAGTGGAATCTTCATCCTAATGAGTTAATACCATGCATTCAATAATACTGTGCTATACAAAGGTAAACAATGTGAGAGGCTAATAATAGGGACATCCTACAGATCCAGAAGCTACAGATACCAAACAGACCGCCACTCACTACAAACCCTATGATAAGCGAATATGTGATTTAGAGTATCACTGAGATGCACCGGTGAAAAAATAAGGGATATCTATTAAAGATGTGGATGATGAGTGGATAGTAAATAGCAGCAAATACTAGGAATTGAGGAAGGATTGTAAGTAAAAATTAAGCATGCAGAGTAAACTTAGTATTTTTGCACAGATGGCTGTGTGGATTATGATTAACCTATATGAACTGAAGTTTCTGTCTGTCCTCTTGAAAGAGGGAGATAAGGATTGAGGTGTCTGCATGTGGAGAATGTTCTATGTTTCTGTGGACAGAGGAAGCTATTACCATCAAGCATAAGCGAGTATATGACGCTTACATGACATTTGCATTCCCATTATCACACTATCACATTTTTGACATGCTGACCATTTATTTTAAACATGTTGTTGCGTATGGCACCTTGGAAAATTCATTAGAACATCCCAGATGAGGCATTACAAAGTGAAAATAAAACACTAACAAGAACAGGATAGAAAAATACATTTGAGAAATTGGCTTAATGGTGAACTATTCATTTTTTACAATAGTAGGATATCTGTTGTATTCAATAGATCAACTGGACTTGAGTTTAGTTCTTGAAGACGTTTCGCTAGTCATCCGACTGGCTTTCTCAATTCAGAATGACTTGTACAAGAATCTGTGGCAATTATGTACCCTGGAAAATCCCAATTAGCATATCACAGCCAGGTGTTAAGGGTGTGAGTGTAGTGGCTAAGAGGTGTTATAGGAACGCCCAGAGTAAGGTGTTTTAAACAGCATGTACATGGCAGACAGTTGGTGTCGAACCCCCCCACCCTATTATAGGCTTGGTTTCTTATTTTACAATAAATGGCCTCCTTAACACCTCTCTTGAACCAGTCACGTTCCTTCGCCAGATATTAACATTACAATCTTCAAAGGTATGTCCTTTATCCTTAAGATGCAGATAACGGCTGAGTTCTGACCCGAGGAATTGGCTCTTCTGTGCTGGGCCATACATTGATGCAGTTGCTGTTTGGTCTCCCCCACATACAAATCAGAGCATTCTTCACTGCACTGCACTGCATATATGATGTCGCTTTCTTGTGTTTAGGTATTGGGTCTTTCGGATGTACCAATTGCTGCCTCAGTGTGTTGTTCGGTTTAAAGCCGACAGGATACGATGTTTTTTTGAAAATTCTTCTTAATTTCTCGGAGACCCCTGCTACATAGGGATGACCATGTTCTTCCTCCTGTCTTGCTTTCCCTTCCCTATTGATATTTGTGTTCTTTTCTTTCCTTCACTTCTTTTGACAAAGGCCCAGTCTGGATATCCACAAGTTTTAAGGGCTCCTCTAGAGTTTAATTTCTTTAGCCTTCGCCTCTGTGCTAGTGGGGATGTTCTCGGCTCTGTGTTGCAGGGTTCTGATGACACCCAGCTTGTGATCTAAAGGGTGGTGGGAGTCAAACATCAAATACTGATCTGTGTGTGTTGGGTTTCTGTAAACCTCTACTTCCAGTTTACCATTTTCCTTACTTCTACCAAGCAGTCCAAGAAAGCCAGTTTGTTGTTTTGTACCTTTCCCTTGTGAATTTAAGTTTTGGTCTACCGCCTTAATGTGTTTCTGAAAGCTTGTACTTCCTTCTGGTGGATTTTAACCCAGGTGGTCATCAACATATCTGAACCAGTGGCTGGGTGCTATGCCTTAAAGGTATTAAGCGCCTGTTTTTCTACCTCCTCCATGTAAAGGTTGGCACAATGGGTGAAACTGGAGATCCCATAGCACATCCATGTTTTTGCTTATAGAACTTATCCCTGTATTTGAAATAGGTGGGATTCAGGCCAAGTCCAACAAGGAACACACCTGTTCTGGGTTGAGATCAGTTCTGCTGGTAAGAGTGCTGTCTTGGCCCAGCCGTTTTCTACAATATAACAGCCTCCTTGGTGGGTATACAAGTGAAGAGAGAGTCACATCATAGGACACCATAGTTTCTTCTGCCACCAAGTACTATACTTCAATCTTGTGGTGAAATCTGAGGTTTGGATGTGATGCTTAGAACTTCCCACCAAAGGTCCTAAGATGTTAGCTAGATATTTTGCCACCTTGTATGTTACAGAGCTGATGCTGCTGACTATAGGTCTTAGTGGGGCCCCTCCTTATGTATCTTTGGGAGTCCATATATGCATGGATGTGCCTCACCAGGGTAGAGGCGATGATACATTGCTCGGTCAATGGCTTTATCCTTTTGAAGCTGTTGTAGTAAGTCTATGAACTCTTTTTTGTAACGGCTGGTGGGATCCCTTGTTAAAGCCTCATATGTGTTGTTACGGCCAGGAGCATGGTACTTATCATGGTAGTTGAGGTGTTGAGTACCATGTGCACTTCCTTTATCTGCCGGTAGAATGGTGATACTGGAATCTTCTTGAGGGATGTTAAGGCTCTTCTTTCTGTGTAGTCAGGTTAGATGAAGGAGTTTTAGCACTGGCTAAGGCTGCAGATACCTTAAGGCGAAGTTGTTCTGCCTCACTCTGTGAAACCTTATTACTGTGGATAAAAGAAGTAGAAGGAAAGAAAAGAACACAAATATCAACAGTGAGGGGAAAAGCAAGACAGGGAAGAACATGGTCATCCCATATGTAGCAGGGGTCTCCGAGAAATTAGAAGAATTTTCAAAAAACATTGTTCCCTGTCTGCTTTAAACCGAACAACACACTGAGGCAGCAATTGGTACATCCGAAAGACCCAATACCTAAACACAAGAAAAGCCACATCATATATGCAGTGCAGTGCAGTGAAGAATGCTCTGATTTGTATGTGGGGGAGACCAAACAGCAACTGCATCAACGTATGGCCCAGCACAGAAGAGCCAATTTCTCGGGTCAGGACTAGCCGTGTGTCTGCATCTTAAGGATAAAGGACATACCTTTGAAGATTGTAATGTTAATATACTGGCGAAGGAACGTGACTGGTTCAAGAGAGGTGTTAAGGAGGCCATTTATGTGAAAATAAAGAAACACGCCTGAATAGAGGTGGGGGGGGTTCGACACCAACGTCTGCCATGTACAATGCTGTTTTAACACCTTACTCTGGGCGTTCCTATAACACCTCTTAGCCACTATCCAATCCCACCCTTAACACCTGGCTGTGATATGCTAATTGGGATTTTCCAGGGTACATAATTGCCACAGATTCTTGTACAAGTCATTCTGAATTGAGAGCCAGGGGGATGCTAGCGAAACGTCTTCAAGAACTACATTTCAAGTCCAGTTGATCTAATTGAATACAAAAGATAATCCTAAAATATATATATTATTGGAATCTAAACACATTTAGCTACATAACAATGGTATTCTTTCACACATACACATGTGCAATTCTGCAAATGCAATTCTTTATAAGCCTTTACACTTTTAGGAGATTTACTAAAAAAATTAATAAAGATGGGTTCAAAGTGATTGGGTCTGCACAGAAAAAACCACACAGGGTTATTCAATAAAAGTTCTTATCGTTAAAAATGGTGCTAATTTTTCCCCAACCATCAAATGTTAGCTTCAGATGTTAAATAAGATCTGATTGGTTAAGGCAAAATTAGCACCATTTGGATTTTCCAGGGTACATAATTGCCACAGACTTGTACAAGTCATTCTGAATTGAGAAAGCCAGTCGGATGACTAGCGAAACGTCTTCAAGAACTACATTACAGTCCAGTTGACTAATTGAATACAACAGATAATCTAAAATATATATATTATTGGAATCTAAACACATTTAGCTACATAACAATGGTATTCTTTCACACATACACATGTGCAATTCTGCAAATGCAATTCTTTATAAGCTTTACACTTTTAGGAGATTTACTAAAAAAATTAATAAAGATGGTTCAAAGTGATTGGTCTGCACAGAAACACAACAGGGTTATTCAATAAAAGTTCTTATCGTTAAAAATGGTGCTAATTTTTCCCCAACCAATCAAATGTTAGCTTTCAGATGTTAAATAAGATCTGATTGGTTAAGGCAAAATTAGCACCATTTGGGATTTTCCAGGGTACATAATTGCCACAGATTCTTGTACAAGTCATTCTGAATTGAGAAAGCCAGTCGGATGACTAGCGAAATGTCTTCAAGAACTAAACTTCAAGTCCAGTTGATCTAATTGAAGACAACAGATATACCATGACCTGGATGAATGAGAACCTTCACACGAATATGTAGGATCTTGCAAATGTCTATCAGTATTGTCATGTAACTAGGTTTACATCTGAATAATGTAAAATGTCACTCTGTCTTTCTCAGGCGTTTTGGCACAAAGTGCACTGCTTGCCAACAGGGTATCCCCCCAACTCAGGTGGTTCGTAAAGCGCAAGACTTTGTATATCATCTACATTGCTTCTCCTGCATAATCTGCAGCAGACAGTTGGCCACAGGAGATGAGTTCTACCTCATGGAGGATGGCCGATTAGTGTGCAAGGAGGACTATGAGACTGCCAAACAGAATGGTGAGGTTATCATATACCGTATGTCAATTTTTATATATTTAGTATTATATAGAGAATTTCTATTTTATTGGCAGCTTCACAACATTTGGAAGTATAATTTTAGAAGCTTAACTTGGTTTAAACTATCATTTTCTAGTTCTCATACACCACAGGAGGAAACTATCTGATGTAATAATATGTTTATCTTCAATCAGATGACTCAGAAGGAGGAGCAAAAAGACCTCGAACCACAATAACAGCCAAACAGCTGGAGACTTTAAAAAATGCCTATAAGAACTCCCCAAAACCAGCGAGGCATGTGAGGGAACAACTTTCTTCTGAGACTGGGCTAGACATGCGTGTAGTACAGGTATTTCAATACATCTCATGATTGTGCCAAACGTTGACTCATGAGTGTGAAAATAACAATTCAACTAATGCACAGACCTTTTTCAGTTTCACCAAAGTTTGTTAAAGATTAACGCCTATAGCCAGTAGCACTTTAAGAATGTAATCCTAGTTTTAGACTGTGGGTGGGTTTCATCATTTAAAATCCCCCAGAACATTTCTTGTAATACCATATCACACTATTTGAATTATTCAATAAATCAGGACCACCATGACAAGTCAGAATTTTCTGGGCCCCATACTAGATAAATTGCTGCCCTCCAGAGCAAATTAAAGGAGAGTTGACACTTACACGCCTCTCCTTACTTCCTCCGTGTCCACTCAAAAAAAAACCCTAACACTAGACTTGGGCCCAAAGCAAAATGTCTGTGTTGGATATGTGTGTTATGTGTTGGTTCCAGGATGCTGATAATTTTGCTCGAGCCCTGTACTACAGAATTTCCTGTACCCCCTGATGGCAACCATGCAATAAAGAAGGGTCATAACCACTGTTCCCATGCATAATATATAATCCTAACAATACAGGTAGTTATATTTATCTGCAGTGTCCGTTTAATGCTTTATAATAGTCATGTGTTTAATCATTTGACCATTTACCTTTAACATATACAATATACATTCTACTGTTTTGTACCGTTGACTATAATGGTGTTTTGTCATTATCATTATTATTATTATGGATTTATATAGCACCAACATATTTCGTGGCACTTTACAATTACATAGTCACACATTACATACAGGGTAATACATGTTATATCATGTCATACATTACATACGCCGGTAATAAATAATATAAGTAAACAGAGTGATGAGTTTCTTACAGCAATACCGTAATACAATAGGAGAGAGGACCCTGCCCAAAGAGCTTACAGTCTAAAGGAAAAGGGAGTGAGACATAAGGTGACGGGAATCAGTAGCCTGTAAATAGATTGGCCGTGTAGTGTGAGAGGCGGTTAGGATCAGGTTCAGTCAGTAAGAGGGGTAATGTCTAAGCCACGTTATATGTTTGAAGAGGTAGGTTTTAAGGTTAGTATTGCTGGTTGATTGTCATGTTAATCACAGCAAATGGTTACAGTATTGGCAAATTGTTATCAATATTTTCAACAATGTAAAAATCGTCCTTCAAATTTATATACAAGGTTTCTGTTTCTACACAGGTGAAACCCAGATAGTATCCTGGGGATATTATATTACTGTTATACACAGATAGAACCCAGTTAGTATCCTGGGGATATTGTATTATACATAGATAGAACACAGCTAGTATCCTAAGAATATTATATTATACACAGATAGAACCCAGCTAGTATCCTGGGGATATTGTATTATACATAGATAGAACCCAGTAAGTATCCTAAGAATATTATATTATACAAAGATAGAACCCAGCTAGTATCCTGGGGATATTGTATTATATACAGATAGAACCCAGTTAGTATCCTGGGGATATAATTTTATTCACTGATAGAACCCAGCAATTATCCTGGGGATATTATATTATACACAGATAGGACAGAGCTAGTATCCTGGGGATATTATATTATACACAGATAGAACCCAGCTAGTATCCTGGGGATATTGTATTATACATAGATAGAACCCAGTAAGTATCCTAAGAATATCATATTATACAAAGATAGAACCCAGCTAGTATCCTGGGGATATTATATTATACACAGATAGAACCCAGTTAGTATGCTGGGGATATTATATTATATACAGATAGAACCCAGTTAGTATCCTGGGGATATAATTGTATTCACTGATAGAACCCAGCAATTATCCTGGGGATATTATATTATACACAGATAGGACAGAGCTAGTATCCTGGGGATATTATATTATACACAGATTGAACCTAGTTAGTATCCTGGGGATATTATATTATACACAGATAGAACCCAGCTAGTATCATGGGGATATTATATTATACACAGATATAACCCAGCTAGTATCCTGGGGATATAATTTTATACACTGATAGAACCCAGCAATTATCCTGGGGATATTATATTATACACAAATAGAACCCAGCTAGTATCCTGGGGATATTATATTATACACAGATAGAACCCAGCTAGTATTCTGGGGATATCATATTATACACAGATAAAACCCAGTTAGTATCCTGGGGATATAATTGTATACACTGATAGAACCCAGCAATTATCCTGGGGATATCATATTATACACAAATTTAACCCAGATAGTATCTTGGAGATGTTATATTATTCACAGATAGAACCCAGCCAGTATCCTGGGTATATTATATTATACACAGATAGAAAACAGCTAGTATTCTGGGGATATCATATTATACACAGATAGAACCCAGTTAGTATCCTGGGGATATAATTTTATACACTGATAGAACCCAGCCAGTATCCTAAGGATATTATATTATACACTAATAGAACCCAGCCAGTATACTTGGGATATTATATTATACACAGATAGAACCCAGCTAGTATCCTGGAGATATTATATTATACACTGATAGAACCCAGCTAGTATCCTGGGGATCTTATATTATACAAAGATAGAACCCAGATAGTATCCTGGGGAATTATATTATACACAGATAGAACCCAGCTAGTATTCTGGGGATATTATAATATACATAGATAGAACCCAGTTAGTATCCTAAGAATATTATATTATACACAGATAGAACCAGGCTAGTATCCTGCGGATATTATATTATACACAGATAGAACCCAGTTAGTATGCTGGGGATATTATATTATAAACTGATAGAACCCAGTTCGTATCCTGGGGATATTATATTATACACAGATAGAACCCAGCTAGTATCCTGGGGATATTATATTATACAAAGATAGAACCCAGCTAGTATCCTGGGGATATTATATTATACACAGATAGAACCCAGCTAGTATCCTGGGGATATCATATTATACACAGATATAACCCAGCTAGTATCTTGGAAAAGTTATATTATTCACAGATAGAACCCAGCTAGTATCCTGGGGATATTATATTATACACAGATATAACACAGCTAGTATCCTAAGGATATTGTATTCTACACAGATAGAACCCAGCTAGTATCCTAAAGATATTGTATTATACACTGATAGAACCCAGCCAGTATCCTGGGGATATTATATTATACACAAATAGAACCCAGCTAGTATCCTGGGGATATTATATTATACACAAACAGAACCCAGCTAGTATCCTAAGAATATTATATTATACACAGATAGAACCCAGCTAGTATCCTGGGGATATTATATTATACTCAGATAGAACCCAGCTAGTATCCTAAGAATATTATATTATACACAGATAGAACCCAGCCAGTATCCTGGGGATATTATATTATACATAGATAGAACCCAGCTAGTATCCTGGGGATATTATATTATACTCAGATAGAACCCAGCCAGTATCCCGGGGATATTATATTTTACACTGATAGAACCCAGCAAGTATCTTAAGGATATTATATTATATATAGATAGAACCCAGCTAGTATCATGGGGATATTATATTATACACTAATAGAACCCAGCCAGTATCCTGGGAATATTATATTATAAACTGATAGAACCCAGCTAGTATCCTGGGGATATTATATTATACACTGATAGAACCCAGATAGTATCCTAGGGATATTATATATAGATAGAAACGAGCTATTATCATGGGGATATTATATTATACACTGATAGAACCCAGCCAGTATCCTGGGGATATTATATTATACACTGATAGAACCCAGCCAGTATCCTGGGGATATTATATTATACACAGATAGAACCAGCTAGTATCCTGGGGATATATATATAGATAGAACCGAGCTATTATCATGGGGGGGGATATTAATTATACCACTGATAGAACCCAGCTAGTATCCTGGGGATATTATATTATACACAGATAGAACCCAGATAGTATCTAGGGAATTATATAAGATAGAACCGAGCTATTATCATGGGGATATATATTATACACTGATAGACCCAGCCAGATCCTGGGGATATTATATTATAAACCTGATAGAACCCAGATAGTATTCGGGGATATATATATAGATAATAACCGAGCTATTATCATGGGGATATTAATATTAACACTGATTAGAACCCAGCCAGTATCTGGGGATATTATATTATACACAGATAGAACCCAGATAGTATCCTAGGGATATTATATATAGATCGAACGCGAGCTATTATCATGGGGAATTATAATATACACTGATAAACCCAGCAGTAAAATCCTGGGATATTATATTATACACTGATAGAACCCAGCCAGTATCCTGGGGATATTATATTATAAACTGATAGAACCCAGCTAGTATCCTGGGGATATTATATTATAGTTTATAATATAATATCCCAGGATACTGGCTGGGTTCTATCAGTGTATAATATAATATCCCAGGATACTGGCTGGGTTCTATCAGTGTATAATATAATTCCCCATGAATAGCTCGGTTCTATCTATATATATATCCCTAGGATACTATCTGGGTTCTATCTGTGTATAATTATATCCCAGGATACGCTGGGTTCTATCAGTGTATAATATAATATCCCCATGATAATAGCTCGGTTCTATCTATATATAATATCCCCAGGATACTAGCTGGGTTCTATCAGTTTATAATATAATATCCCCAGGATACTGGCTGGGTTCTATCAGTGTATAATATAATATCCCCATGATAATAGCTCGGTTCTATCTATATATAATATCCCTAGGATACTATCTGGGTTCTATCTGTGATAATATAATATCCCCAGGATATAGCTGGGTCTATCAGTTTATAATATAATATCCCCAGGATACTGGCTGGGTTCTATCAGTGTATAATATAATATCCCCATGATAATAGCTCGGTTCTATCTATATATAATATCCCTAGGATACTATCTGGGTTCTATCTGTGTATAATATAATATCCCCAGGATACTAGCTGGGTTCTATCAGTTTATAATATAATATCCCCAGGATACTGGCTGGGTTCTATCAGTGTATAATATAATTCCCCATGAACTAGCTGGGTTCTTATCTATAATAATATAAATCCTTAAGATACTTGCTGGGTTCTATCAGTGTAAAATATAATATCCCCGGGATACTGGCTGGGTTCTATCTGAGTATAATATAATATCCCCAGGATACTAGCTGGGTTCTATCTATGTATAAATAATATCCCCAGGATACTGGCTGGGTTTATCTGTGTAATATTATATTCTTAGGATACTAGCTGGGTTCTATCTGAGTATAATATAATATCCCCAGGATACTAGCTGGGTTCTATCTGTGTATAATATAATATTCTTAGGATACTAGCTGGGTTCTGTTTGTGTATAATATAATATCCCCAGGATACTAGTGGGTTCTATTGTGTGATAATATATACCCCAGGATAATGGCTGGGTTCTATCAGTGTATAAAACAATATCTTTGGATACTAGTGGGTTCTATCTGTGTAGAATACAATATCCTTAGGATACTAGCTGTGTATATCGTGGTATAATATAATATCCCCAGGATACTAGCTGGGTTCTATCTGTGATAATATAACTTTCCAAGATACTAGCTGGGTTATATCTGTGTATAATATGATATCCCCAGGATACTAGCTGGGTTCTATCTGTGTATAATATAATATCCCTAGGATACTAGCTGGGTTCTATCTGTGTATAATATAATATCCCCAGGATACTAGCTGGGTTCTATCTTTGTATAATATAAGATCCCAGGATACTAGCTGGGTTCTATCTGTGTTAATATAATTCCCCAGGATCTGGCTGGGTTCTATCTGTGTATAATATAATATCCCCAGGATACTAAGGGTTCTATCAGTTTATAATATAATATCCCCAGCATACTAACTGGGTTCTATCTGTGTATAATATAATATCCGCAGGATACTAGCCTGGTTCTATCTGTGTATAATATAATATCTTAGGATACTAACTGGGTTCTATCTATGTATATTATAATATCCCCAGAATACTAGCTGGGTTCTATTGTGTAAATATAATTCCCCAGGATACTATCTGGGTTCTATCTTGTTATAAATAAGATCCCCAGGATACTAGCTGGGTTCTATCAGTGTATAATATAATATCTCCAGATACTAGCTGGGTTCTATCTGTGTATAATATAATACCCAAGTATAATGGCGGGTTCTATTAGTGTATAATATAATATCCTTAGGATACTGGCTGGGTTCTATCAGGTAAAAAATTATATCCCCAGGATAAACTGGGTTCTATCTGTGTATAATATGATATCCCCAGAATACTAGCTGTTTTCTATCTGTGTATATATAAATACCCAGGATACTGGCTGGGTTCTATCTGTGAATAATAACATCTCCAAGATACTATCGGGTAAATTTGTGTATAATATGATATCCCCAGGATAATTGCTGGGTTCTATCAGTGTATACAATTATATCCCAGGATACTAACTGGGTTTTATCTGTGTATAATATGATATCCCAGAATACTAGCTGGGTTCTATCGTGGTATAATATAATATCCCCAGGTACTAGCTGGGTTCTATTTGTGATAATATAATACCCAGGATAATTGCTGGGTTCTATCAGTGTATAAAATTATATCCCCAGGATACTAGGTGGGTTATATCTGTGTATAATATAATATCCCCATGATACTAGCTGGGTTCATCTGTGTATAATATAATATCCCCAGGATACTAACTAGGGTCAATCTGTGTATAATATAATACCCCAGGATAATAGCCTCTGTCCTATCTGTGTATAATATAATATCCCAGGATAATTGGGGTTCTATCAGTGAATACAATTATATCCCCAGGATACTAACTGGGTTCTATCTGTATATAATATAATATCCCCAGCATACTAACTGGGTTCTATCTGTGTATAATATAATATCCCCAGGATACTAGCTGGGTTTATCTTTGTATAATATGATATTCTTAGGATACTTACTGGGTTCTATCTATGTATAATACATATCCCCAGGATACTAGCTGGGTTCTATGTGTATAATATAATATCCCGGATAAGCTCTGTCCTATCTGTGTATAATATAATATCCCCAGGATAATTGCTGGGTTCTATCAGTGAATAAAAATATATCCCCAGGTACTACTGGGGTCTATCTGTATATAATACAATATCCCCAGGATACTAGCTGGGTTCTATCTTTGTATAATATAATATTCTTAGGATACTTACTGGGTTCTATTATGATAATACAATATCCCCAGGATACTAGCTGGGTTCTATCTGTGTATAATATAATATTCTTAGGATACTAGCTGTTTCTATCTATGTATAATACAATATCCCCAGGATACTAACTGGGTTCTATCTGTGTATAACAGTAATATAATATCCCCAGGATACTATCTGGGTTTCACCTGTGTAGAAACAGAAACCTTGTATATAAATTTGAAGGACGATTTTACATGTTGAAAATATTGATAACAATTGCCAATACGTGAACCATTTGCTGTGATTAACAGACAATCAACCAGCAATACTAACCTTAAAACCTACCTCTTCAAACATATAACGTGGCTTTAGACAACCCCTCTTACTGAATGAAACCTGATCCTAACCGCCTCTCACACTACACGGCCAATCTATTTACAGGCTACTGATTCCGTCCACCTTATGTCTCACTCCTTTTCCTTTAGACTGTAAGCTCTTTGGGCAGGGTCCTCTCTCCTATTGTATTACGGTATTGCTGTAAGAAACTCATCACTCTGTTTACTTATATTATTTATTACCGGCGTATGTAATGTATGACATGATATAACATGTATTACCCTGTATGTAATGTGTGACGTAATTGTAAAGTGCCACGAAATATGTTGGTGCTATAAAATCCATAATAATAATAATGATAATGACAAAACACCATTATAGTCAACGGTCAAACAAACAGTAGAATGTAATTGTATATGTTAAAGGTAAATGGTCAAATGATTAAACACATGACTATATAAAGCATTAAACGGACACGCAGAAATATAACTACCGTATTGTTAGGATTATATATTATGCATGGGAACAGTGGTTGACCCTTCTTTATTGCATGGTGCCATCAGGGGGTACAGGAAATTCTGTAGTACAGGGCTCGAGCAAAATTATCAGCATCCTGGAACCAACACATAACACATATCCAACACAGACATTGCTTTGGGCCAAGTCTAGTGTTAGGGTTTTTTTTGAGTGGACACGGAGGAAGTAAGGAGAGGCGTGTGTAAGTGTCAACTTCTCTTTAATTTGCTTGGGAGGCAGCAATTTATCTAGTATGGGCCCAGAAAATTCTGACTTGTCATGGTGGTCCTGATTTATTGAATAATTCAAATAGTGTGATATGGTGATTACAAGAAATGTTTTGGGGATTTTTAATGATGAAACCCACCCACAGTCTAAAACTAGGATTACATTCTTAAAGTGCTACTGGCTATAGGCGTTAATCTTTAACAAACTGTGTGGTGAAACTGAAAAAGGTCTGTGCATTAGTTGAATTGTTATTTTCACACTCATGAGTCAAAGTTGGCAAATCATGAGATGTATTGAAATACCTGTACACACGCATGTCTGCCCAGTCTCAGAAGAAAGTTGTTCCCTCACATGCCTCGTGGTTTTGGGGGTTCTTATAGGCATTTTTTAAAGTCTCCAGCTGTTTGGCTGTTATTGTGGTTCGAGGTCTTTTTGCTCCTCCTTCTGAGTCATCTGATTGAAGATAAAAATTATTATACATCAGATAGTTTCCTCGTGGTGTATGAGAACTAGAAAATGATAGTTTAAACCAAGTTAAGCTTCTAAAATTATACTTCCAAATGTGTGGAAGCTGCCAATAAATAGAAATTCTCTATATAATACTAAATAATAAAAATTGACATACGGTATTATAGAACACTCACCATTCTGTTTGGCAGTCTCATAGTCCTCCTTGCACACTACGGCCATCCTCCATGAGGTAGAACTCATCTCCTGTGGCCAACTGTCTGCTGCAGATTATGCAGGAGAAGCAATGTAGGATATACAAAGTCTTGCGCTTTACGAACCACCTGGTGGGGGGATACCCTGTTGGCAAGCAGTGCACTTTGTGCCAAAACGCCTGAGAAAGACAGAGTGACATTTACATTATTCAGATGTAAACCTAGTTACATGACAATACTGATAGACATTTGCAAGATCCTACATATTCGTGTGAAGGTTCTCATTCATCCAGGTCATGGTATATCTGTTGTTTCAATTAGATCAAATGGACTTGAAGTTTGTTCTTGAGACATTTCGCTAGTCATCCGACGGCTTTCTCAATTCAGAATGACTTGTACAAGAATCTGTGGCAATTATGTACCTGGAAAATCCCAAATGGTGCTAATTTGCCTTAACCAATCAGATCTTATTTAACATCTGAAAGCTAACATTTGATGTGGTTGGGGAAAAATTAGCACCATTTTTAACGATAAGAACTTTTATTGAATAACCCTGTTGGTGTTTCTGTGCAGACCCAATCACTTGAACCATCTTTATTAATTTTTTAGTAAATCTCCTAAAAGTGTAAGGCTTATAAAGAATTGCATTTGCAGAATTGCACATGTGTATGTGTGAAAGAATACCATTGTTATGTAGCTAAATGTGTTTAGATTCCAAAATATATATATTTTAGGATTATCTGTTGTATTCAATTAGATCAACTGGACTTGAAATGTAGTTCTTGAAGACGTTTCGCTAGTCATCCGACTGGCTTTCTCAATTCAGAATGACTTGTACAAGAATCTGTGGCAATTATGTACCCTGGAAAATCCCAAATGGTGCTAATTTTGCTTAACCAATCAGACTTATTTACATCTGAAAGCTAACATTTGATTGGTTGGGGAAAAATTAGCACCATTTTTAACGATAAGAATCTTATTGAATAACCTGTTGGTGTTTCTGTGCAGACCCAACACTTTGAACCATCTTATTAATTTTTTTAGTAAATCTCCTAAAAGTGTAAAGGTATAAAGAATTGCATTTGCAGAATTGCACATGTGTATGTGTGAAAGAATACCATTGTTATGTAGCTAAATGTGTTTAGATTCCAATAATATATATATTTTAGGATTATCTGTTTGTCATTAGATCAACTGGACTTGAAATGTAGTTCTTGAAGAACGTTTCGCTAGTCATCCCACTGGCTTTTCAATTCAGAATGACTTGTACAAGAATCTGTGGCAATTATGTACCCTGGAAAATCCCAATTAGCATATCACAGCCAGGTGTTAAGGGGTGATTGGATAGTGGTAAGAGGTGTTATAGGAACGCCCAGAGTAAGGTGTTTAAACAGATTGTACATGGCAGACAGTTGGTGTCGAACCCCCCCCCTTATTCAGGCTTGGTTTCTTTATTTTCACTAAATGGCCTCCTTAACACCTCTCTTGAACCAGTCACGTTCCTTCGCCAGTATATTAACATACAATCTTCAAAGGTATGTCCTTTATCCTAAGATGCAGACACACGGCTGAGTCCTGACCCGAGAAATTGGCTCTTCTGTGCTGGGCCATACGTGATGCAGTTGCTGTTTGGTCTCCCCCACATACAAATCAGAGTTCTTCACTGCACTGCACTGCATAATGATGTCGCTTTTCTTGTGTTTAGGTATTGGGTCTTTCGGATGTACCAATTGCTGCCTCAGTGTGTTGTTCGGTTTAAAGCAGACAGGGATACAATGTTTTTTGAAAATTCTTCTTAATTTCTCGGAGACCCTGCTTACATATGGGATGACCATGTTCTTCCTCTGTCTTGCTTTTCCCCTTCACTGTGATATTTGTGTTCTTTCTTTCCTTCTACTTCTTTTATCCACAGTAATAAGGTTTCACAGAGTGAGGCAGAACAACTTCGCCTTAAGGTATTGCAGCCTTAGCAGTGCTAAAACTCCTTCATCTAACCTGACTACACAGGAAAGAAGAGCCTTAACATCCCTCAAGAAAGATTCCAGTATCACCATTCTACCGGCAGAATAAAGGAAGATGCACAGTGGTACTCAACACCTCAGACTACCATGATAAGGTGACCATGCTCCTGGCCGATAACAACACATATGAGGCTTTAACAAGGGATCCCACCAGCCGTTACAAGAAAAGAGTCATAGATTACTACAACAGCTTCAAAAGGATAAAGCCATTGACCGAGCAATGTATCATCGCCTCTACCCTGGTGAGACATCCATGCCTATATGGACTCCCAAAGATACATAAGGAAGGGGCCCCATAAGACTATAGGCAGCAGCATCAGCTCGTAACATACAAGGTGGCAAAATATCTAGCTAACATCTTAGGACCTTTGGTGGGAAGTTCTAAGCATCACATCCAGAACTCTCAGGATTTCACCACAAGATTGAAGATATAGTACTTGGTGCAGAAGAAACTATGGTGTCCTATGATGTGACATCTCTCTTCACTTGTATACCCACCAAGGGGCTGTTGATATGGTGAGAAAACGGCTGGGCCAAGACAGCACTCTTACCAGAAACTGATCTCAACCCAGAACAGGTGTGTTCCTGTTTGGACTTGTGCCTGAATCCCACCTATTTCAAATACAGGGATAAGTTCTATAAGCAAAAACATGGATGTGCTATGGGATCTCCAGTTTCACCCATTGTGGCCAACCTTTACATGGAGGAGGTAGAAAAACAGGCGCTTAATACCTTTAAGGGCATAGCCACCCCACTGGTTCAGATATGTTGATGACACCTGGGTTAAAATCCACCAGAAGGAAGTACAAGCTTTCACAGAACACATTAATGCGGTAGACCAAAAAATTAAATTCACAAGGGAGAGGTAAAAAACAACAAACTGGCTTTCTTGGACTGCTTGGTAGAAGTTAAGGAAAATGGTAACTGGAAGTGAGGTTTACAGAAAACCAACACACACAGATCAGTATTTGATGTTTGACTCCCACCACCCTTTAGATCACAAGCTGGGTGTCATCAGAACCCTGCAACACAGAGCCGAGAAATCCCACTAGCACAGAGGCGAAGGCTAAGAAATTAAAAATCTCAGAGGAGCCCTTAAAACTTGTGGATATCCAGACGGGCCTTTGTCAAAAGAAGTAGAAGGAAAGAAAAGAACACAAATATCAATAGTGAAGGGGAAAAGCAGACAGGAGGAAGAACATGGTATCCAATGTAGCAGGGGTCTCCGAGAAATTAAGAAGAATTTTCAAAAAAACATCGTATTCCTGTCTGCTTAAACCGAACAACACACTGAGGCAGCAATTGGTACTCCGAAAGACCCAATACCTAAACACAAGAAAAACGACATCATATATGCAGTGCAGTGCAGTGAAGAATGCTCTGATTTGTATGTGGGGGAGACCAAACAGCAACTGCATCAATGTATGGCCCAGCACAGAAGAGCCAATTCCTCGGGTCAGAACTCAGCCGTGTATCTGCATCTTAAGGATAAAGGACATACCTTTGAAGATTGTAATGTTAATATACTGGCGAAGGAACGTGACTGGTTCAGAGAGGTGTTAAGGAGGCCATTTATGTGAAAATAAAGAAACCAAGCCTAAATAGAGGTGGGGGGGTTCGACACCAACTGTCTGCCATGTACAATGCTGTTTAACACCTTACTCTGGGCGTTCCTATAACACCTCTTAGCCACTATCCAATCACACCCTTAACACCTGGCTGTGATATGCTAATTGGGATTTTCCAGGGTACAATTGCCACAGATTCTTGTACAAGTCATTCTGAATTGAGAAGCCAGTCGGATGACTAGCGAAACGTCTTCAAGAACTAAACTCAAGTCCAGTTGATCTAATTGAATACAACAGATATCACATATTGAAAAAAATGAAAGTTCAGCCATTAAGCCAATTTCTCAAATGTATTTCTATCTGTTCTTGTTAGTGTTTTTTTCACTTTGTAATGCCTGACATCTGGGATGTTCTAATGAATTTTCCAAGGTGCCATACGCAAACAACATGTTTAAAATAAATGGTCAGCATGTCAAAAATGTGATAGTGTGATAATGGGAATGCAAATGTCATGTAAGCGTCATATATCATGCTTATGCTTGATGGAATAGCTTCCCTGTCCACAGAAACAAGAACATTCTCCACATGCAGACACCTCTATCCTTATCTCCCTCTTTCAAGAGGACAGACAGAAACTCCAGTTCATAAATAGGTTAATCATAACCACACAGCCATCTGTGCAATACTAAGTTTACTCTGCATGCTTAATTTTTACTTACAATCCTTCCTCAATTCCTAGTATTTGCTGTATGACTATCCCACATCATTTTAATAGATATCCTTTGTTTATTCACACGGTGCATCTCAGTGATACCTTAAATGCACTATTCGTTTATCATAGGGTTTGTAGTGAGTGGCGGTCTGTTTGGTATCTGTAGCTTCTGGATCTGTAGGATGTCCCTATTATTAGCCTTCGACATTGTTTACCTTTGTATAAGCACAGTATTATTGAATGCATGGTATTAACTCATTAGGATGAAGATTCCACTTCCATGTTAATCGAATTTACTAGCAGTCAGGCCAGTGATAGGCAGAAATCTATATAGTAGAATATTTTTTGAAAATGGCTTAAAAAGCTATGCAGTCCCCCCCTGAAACTCACAGGCAGCTATTTAGCTATTTTATGGGGAATCTAAATATTAATGTGAATTCTAGGCAGAAATGGTTTAAAGTATACAAGTAGATCTTTACCGCTATGGCAGAAGCAATGGAACGGCTGCGGCAATAAAATCTGCACTTCCCTAGGTAGTTTTATTTGGCTGTGAAAGACTGCAAAACTGACCTGACAGCAATCATAAAGTTAATAATTGATTGCGCTGCATTATAAGTGTGCGCATTAGTTGATCCTTGATGTATTCCTACAAAGCGTGTATTCACTGTTATGTAAATGTGAAGGATATATTGCATACAGAAGCATTCAGGGGGTTTTTGCCCTCTCACCTACATACAAAGAAGCAAATGGCGCTTCTTTGAGTTTTTGCTCATCTGTGCCTTATGACACAGAATATTAAATACAATCTGCATGCCCTTCTCTTGTACTTCTTACTGATGGTCACCCTGACCTTTCTAATCACAGCTCATTAAGGCTGAAATGAACAAATAGCTGTGGAGATGTTGTGGTTGGATATTTCAGCTAAGAATATTCTTGGTAGCCTTTAGACATATAGACCAGCCTTGACAGTGCAATGCTAACTATGAAGATTTATCCTTGGAAATAGAAGATAACAAACAATGTCTAAATTCTTGACTGAAATGTTATGCTCAAGGAGACTAAATCCATTCTGAAGCATATCATAGAGCTGTGGACAACCTAGATCTCAGGGATGAAGAAATGATTAATACATCACATCCTATATCAGATTATATATATAGGAAGAGGTTGTCCTAATAATTTAAGAAAATATGGACGCCATGGATGATTCTATGGGACTGAATATACCTAGTAAAGGTATATAAAAACCATCACTATCGTAATGTACCATCTAAACAAAAGCTAATAATTAGCACTACCACTGAATGTATTTAATAATGCAATGGCTGGCCTTCTCTCAAACCCCCTACCCCTAACCCAAACCAGGTTATGTTTTCAATGTTCTTTTCATTTATGTAAAAATATTGATATAGTAAAAGCATAGTTATAAAAACTATGTATATAGTTTATTTTTAAAACTGTTTATAAAATGCAAACAACCAAAAGATTGGATTAATCTTTATTGTATATTTTGTAATGTAATGCACAATCTTATGTACCTACAATAATAAACGAGTTTTAAAAAATTGCTTTGCCGCATCTTAATCTATAAAGAAATAAATATGTAGTCCTTAATCTGAGATTTTTGTGTTGCTGCATTCTTCAATGCAGTACTTTTGCTCACAACTTAAACTGGGTACTCACAATACCAATAAAGGTTTGATCCCGTTGATACCAACTGGATTTCCTCTTTATCGTTAGTGTGTACACCACAGTTCAGAACATTCCCAAGGCTGAAGAAATGTTCCCTATCAGCCTCGGCATGGCTCGGAACTGGTCAAATATTTCCCTTGGCCACTGTCATCTTCCTGTACTAAAAGTATAGGAAGTTGCTCGTGGCTTAAGGTGTGTACCCACCTTAAGTATCCCTCCCCCAATTTGACTCATGTTTCCAGCTGACCTGGCTTTCTGTGAAGTCAAGCATTCTGAGTTATCACTATGAGCCAGCACTGGAGAGGGAATTTCCCACCATGCAATTCATTCATACCAGCTGTCACCATTCCAACTATAACAAGCTGTATTAGCAGAAGAGTTTATGATAAGAAGGTAATTAATTGACAGCATAAATATAAGATGTACAGATTGGATATCTACGGACAAAAAAAAATATGTTACAGTAAAAAAAGAATTATAGTTCCAGGAACTGGAATGGCAAGGGATCATGCTGTGTTGTGGGTAATGATAGAAGCATTTTTGCTAAGAGTAGGTATAGTTAAATTGTGTATTTGGCGGGGCCTTTAGCTGCTAGTAAGATTAAGTTGTGAGGGTGGACATAAATAGATATTGTATTTGTAGAATATGGCTTACTTAGATTTCTTTGGTTTTCAAATGTGTGTTGTTATTTCTTAAGATGAGCTAACATCTAAATACTTTACATTAAAATGCAAATGATTAAACAAGTGGCAAAATGTATCAGTATTGTTTGTGTAGAAGATTAATTGGTTAGAATATGAAGCCAAACAAGTATCAGCTCTACACTGTTACACATACCCCAGCTCACAGATGAGTATGAATGGAAATGCATTGATACATACAGAGCCAGGAGTTTTAACACTCACACTGCACCCCTGCAGACATCATTAATGTCACATCTTGCATCACCCCTGTCACACTGGTTGCAAGTCAGACTTGGAGGGAGAGGAGAGACAGGAGAATGAGAATCAGGAAGAGAAGGTTTGGGGTGGAGGCACATTTGATGCTGAGGGGATGAATGAATAGAAGGTGAAAGCTGGGTGTAGACAGTAGAGTGGATGCTATAGGGCTGATTGGATCGAGAGGAGGGAGGAGATTTGGTGGAGAAGGCAGGTTGGGTGCAGAGTGGCCTGGTTAGATTGAGGGGGCAGACTAGATGCTACTGGGACATATTAGATGAGGAGGCAGACTGGTTGCAGAGGGGACTGATTGAATGGAGGGACCTGACTGGGTGAAGGAGGCAGATTGTATGTATGCAGATAGGACTGATTAGATGTAGGGTCAGATTAGATGCAGAGGAAACTGGTTGAATTGGAAGATTGTATGGAGGAAGCATATTGGATGAGAAGAGACCGATTGATTGAGGAAAGTAGATTTGAAGGCATGTTCAGCCTAAACAATAACTGGTGATTTGTCCGTTATCTCCGTAACCCCAACGGCTATTTTACCAGTTTATTACATGCATCTAAGTTCTATCCATTCTGGAAAAAGTATCGTCCTCTTCCCTTTTATTAAGATAGAGCATGCGCAGAGAGGGCAGCAGGGGAAACAGCCATATCATTGATTGTATGTCACTAGTCACTGCTTGATTGACTGCATGAAGGGGGGGGGGGCATCTTACTCTGCCAGAATGGGGACAATAGATTCTTAAATTTCTGGTTGGTAATACATTAAGAGGTCACTATACTCACTGAAACATTACATTTTTTGAAACTACAATTTGAGAGAAGTAAAATGGTGGTACTCACATATTATCTTGTGCTTTGTCATTAAATTATAATATTTAGTGAGTACTCCTAATTCCCCCCACCCTCCCTTACTCACTGCCTACTTTTAGTGTCTTTTAGTGTCTGCGACACTTGTAAGTTCTTGCACAGCCTCACCACAGACCCTGCTCTGCTTAACATCTCCCCCCCCCCTCCTTCCTTTCTCTGCGATCCTCTTAAATGTTGCAGAAAGTGTGCTGGCAGGCAGCTAAAGATCCTAGTAAGAGGTCATTAATGGGTCACATATTACAATTTCTGCTTCTGGATTGACAGGTTTTTCCCTGTAAATGCTGTGATTAAAATGATGATATTTTTGAAAATTAAGAAATTGCTAAATCTATCTGCTGGGGTCAGGGCAGGTAACTGACAAGTGACCAGTTTTTTTGTTTTAAGGGTGGAGATGCCCTTTAATAGAGAAAGTGTAACAGATTGGATACAGTGGAGCTGATTGCATGGAGTGGGGAATTTAGACGGAAAGAGAAGATGCAGTAGACAAACACAGCATAAGGTTGATTTCTACTCACTTGAAGAAGTCCTCTTTGCAGAACATTTCCAGACCGGGAAGAAACAACGCTCTGCTAGTGGAGCCTGGCACTCGAAGCATTTTAAGCAGGCACTGTGCCAGTGGCGATCTAGAACCTTCAGGATGAATTTGTCCAGAATATGCTCATTACACCCAGAGCAGCGTGGAATCTCTATTTTCACAAAAAGGAAAATAAAAATAAAACAAGTTGAGCACAGAGAAGGAGATTCTATTAAAGGTTGAAAGACGGATTTACTGCCAGCCACAGTGCAGCGTACGGGGTTAAACTCACGCTAACAGATTCATTATTGATTAGTATGCCTTAACCCAGGGTGCAGCAGTTGCGCCAGTATTGCAAGAGGCACTCGCCCAAGGGCTCCAGCCTATTCATAGATAGCAGCTGTCTTTAAAACAAAAAAGCGGTGACTTTCAGTATCTACCTGCAATCCCAACTGCTATTTTACCAGTTTATTATTCCACGCCTTTGTAACCAGATATTTAAAGGGCATGTCCACCACCAAAACAAAATTGAAAGGGTATCTTCCACTGAGGAAAAAGCATTTTTTTTTTTTTTATTTAAAGTACACTCTCCCCCAACCCTCCTCTTACATTTTTTTTATATATCCCTTGTTTGTTGCAGCAGCACAGGAAAGTTGTGCTAGCTCCTGGGGTGTGTCTTCCCCTGTGCTGGGAGACGAGTGCTGTCACTCAATGTGCTCATCATGGTAGCAGACACACCCACTTGGCTGCAGTAAGTCCTTGCCTCCCTGACTCTCTAAGTTCATATTTACAGCTGATCAGCAGAGAGAGACAGGGGAGGAAAAGTTAAAACCCTCTTCCCACACTAGTAACAAAGGCAGGGGGAACTTGTGTTGTTTTTATATAAAGATGTTTTGTGTCTAACTCTGATCAATGATTGATTTCATAGGGGATGCTGGGAATATTGGGAGAACAAAGGTATCTGCCTCCTCCCTTACTTCAATGAACTTTTTATAAGCTTAAGCATGGCAGTGGAGGCAGCAGGGGAAATAGCAGTCAGTCATTGGTTATGTCAGTTGTCATAGCCTTGATTGACTGCAAGTGAGTAGCCAGCTTACTGTCTCCAGAATGGAGACAATAATTATACTTAAATATCTGGTTAAAAATAAAGAAGGCTGAATATTAGGGAGGGGGGGCAGGTAAGAAGTTTTTTTTAAGGGTGAAAATGCCCTTTCAGGAGATTTGCCGAGAGCACCTGAACTCTGGATGAATCTCCCTTTATGTCCTAAATAATAGCCAATATTCCACAAACATTTCTAGGACACATTAATAGAGAGTGTGGTATGCAGTACCTGTCTATGCTTTCAGAAGAAACACCCTCTTTGAAAAGCCATATTTACTTGATCTTCCTAGCTATCGGCAGATTAATTATTTTATGCATTTATTTTTATCATGATGGCATGGCATCAGACAGCTAACTATTAATATAATAGTGCTGGTTTTCAGCAATGTAGGGATAACAGTTAGATTTAAAAAGAGCTAAAGGATGTCACCTGGTGAAATGAGAGAGGGGAGAGTTCCAAAGGTAGGAGCAGCAAGAGAGAATGGTTTAAAGGACAACTACCCTCATAAGAACATCTTTTAGAAAGAATGGCTCTTAAAATATGTTGATTATTTATTACTGTATGCCTGCTATGCTTCTGGAGGCCTCATGGAAACTAGCAATTTAGTGACCTGTACTGAGCCTGTACGAGCCGGGCATGCCGAAGAGGGCAGACAGGGGAACATCAGTCATTGGCGTCACGTCAACTGCAAATCCAAACTGACAGTTACAACTGAAGAACACAGGAATCAGAAACAGGGGCAACAGGAACATTGTGCAGGATTTCAGGTGACTTATATAGGCTTGGGGACCTCTACAAAAATTAATAATATTTTTCTTTGTCACAAATGATCAATAACATTAAACAATAAATTTATACAAATATATAATATATATAATACATTCTATTGTAAAAATGCACTCAAATTCACATCAGGGTGGGAACCCTTACATATAACATTAGTTATTTTATTTATATCTCAGACATCAACACCAAACACATAATTCATACAAACATAAAAACAGAATGATAATATAAGAAAAAAATATATCTTGTTTTCATCAAAATGCTGGATCCATAAATTTATGGCAATCTCTTGAGGACCCCCATGCAACCTCTCAGGGACCCCTAGGGGTCCCCGGACCCCTGGTTGAGAAACACGGATCTGGACTGCCAAGTTTAAAATAGACGGAGAGGAAGAAGGCCGGGAGACCAAGGGCCCTATTTATAAAGATCGGTATCGTTATCGTAAAATACCGATCGTTACCGATAACGACTGTTATTTACCGATAACGACCGGTATTTACCGATAACGACCGGTATTTAACGATATCACTAATACCGGTCGTTATCATAAATACCGGCCATTAACGGTAAATAACGGTCGTTATCGGTTAAAAAACGGTTGTTATTTACGATAACGATCGGTATTTACGATAACGATACCGATCTTTATAAATAGGGCCCCAAGTAGCAGAATGTTACAGTAGTAAGACAGGAGAATATAAGGACATGCATGAGCATTTTAGTAGTGGAGTGAGAGAGGAAAGGGGTGAATCTTGGCAATATTGCGAAGGAGAAAACGACACGTCCTAGTGACATTGTTAATGATGATGGAAGGAAAGAGAGGAGTCAAAGCTAACTCTAAGAACAGTGTGCAGATGAAAATGGGTTAATGACCATATGTCAATAGTGAGGTAGACTATTCAATTAAAAATTCAAATATAACCCATTTTAACGAAACAACAGTACTGGCCCCACAAATACCCCACATCTCTAATAGGACACTGGCTGATAAACTCTAGGTCTTCACCCCTTGTTTTGCACTAGTTCTCCGTCTCCGCGCCTTGAAAGTCCAGCTAATTGCACTGACCCGGCTCTGCCTATGGCAAACTCAGGGATAAGGACCAATGGTTTATGTCCTTACCTGGGGTCTATTAGCAAAGGTGGGTGATTTGGAGTCCCCTACAGAGCCCCCCAAACACAAGGCATAACCCTAGTCAGTAAGAGAATAGTGCAAATAGGCAATAAATATATAGTTTATTTTCTAGACAGTTGGATGACTGCAGAATCACTTAATGAGTCAAATCTTTGAGATTCTGTTTTTACATTAACAAAGTTTTATTAATACCATCTTATATTTGCTGTTAAAGGAGCATTGGATATGAAACACTGGGTATGTTTACATAAATTGGGGGTACCCCTAGAGTCAAAAAAAAATACTTTATGCATAAATAATACCTTTTGCAGACTCAAAGATACTATCATTTAAATCACGTTTCAAGCCCCTCTTGCCCCTTGATCCCCATCGGTTTTGTCAAAAGCTATTACCCCTGTAATGCTGGGAGCCTGTTCCCCTGCAGAGCTTCAGCATTAAGGAGTCCCCATGACATCAGAGGACTTCCTCTGATGCTGGGGACTTCCCCCAAACAGCCTGGTGGTCTAGTGAAGATGTGAACTTGCGATCAGCACTGTTAAATTGAACACAGGCTTACTATAGTATTTGTGAATGGATCAAAGAGATTCATTCACAAATAGAGCAGGAGTACCCTGGTGGTAGAGTGGATATACTGCACAGTGATCAGCGTTTAGATCACAGTTCCGTCAGTACTGCTATATAGTAAGCTGTCACAACTGACAGGTTACTATATAGTATTTGTGAAGGATCAGAGATCCATTCAGAAATAGAGATTTTTTTTCCAAGTCTTAGAAAAAATGTTTCAAAATGTCAAACAGATAAAATGCCACTCCTGCTCTGCCATGAGCAAAAATTTCTATTGCCCTATAACATGGTTCTCAAAAGGAGTACCTCCAGCTGTTTGAAAACTACAGCTCCCAGCATTCCTAAACTAAGGGGGAAGCTAGGGAATGCTGGGATTTGAGGTTTCAAACATCTGGAGGCCCACCTTTGAGAATCCTTGCCTATATATAGGAAGCTAATAGCAGTGACTGGCCACCTGCCCTATAAACTGATAGAACCCAGCTAGTATCCTGGGGATATTATATTATATACAGATAGAACTCAGCTAGTATTCTAAGGATATTTTATTATACACAGATAGAGCCCAGATAGTATCCTAGGGATATTATATTATACACAGATAGAACCCAGCCAGTATCCTGGGGATATTATATTATACACAGATATAACCCAGCTAGTATCCTGGGGATATTATATTATACACAGATAGAACCCAGCTAGTATCCTGGGGTTATTTTATTATACACAGATAGAACCCAGTTAGTACCCTGAGGATATTATGCCCAATACCCATATTTTATTTTATATTTTTTTTATTGGAGCCCAAGCAGCCGGCCAATTATATACATAAAGAAGTTCCATTATGATAGATATATTAATATATATGAAGTCACACATTAAAAATTACATCATATGTTAGTGTCACACCTGAAAATCTAACATTCTTCAAAACACCTTGTTACATTTCAATTATACTATTTGGAGTTCAGCACCAGTATATCTTACTAACGCTATTAATATGAGGACCAACTGATGTTTGATTGCACAGTTACAATATGAGTGACAAGATTGTATGCAGTATAACGTGTAGAATTATATTTAAAGACATTTGACCACCCACATATCGATTTAAATAGACAGTGTATACAGGAAAACAAATTCCTTTCTCCTATACTTCTTTTACTTCTATATACTGCTTTCTGTTTTTAATATGATGCTTAATACTTTTTGTTAAAGGTTTGGTTCCAGAACAGAAGAGCTAAGGAGAAACGTTTAAAAAAGGACGCAGGGCGACAGCGCTGGGGTCATTTCTACAAGAGCGTGAAGAAGTCAAGGCTAGCAAAGGCAGGAAAAGAAAGCTCTACAGACGACTGTGGCGTAAGCGACAGTGAACTTAGCTATAGAGGTAAATAATGCGTATATAATTAATACTGGCATCAGATTTTTGTGTATTTAAAGGAGAACTATGGTACATATAAAGTTTGAATGAAGTACCTGGGGCAGGGAAGTAGGATTGATGGTTCCTACCTTCCAATATCGTTTTTGTGAAGGGCTAACTAACCTGGCTGTTGTCCTTTAAGGGCTAGGCCACACGACTCTGATTGTGCATTAAAAAACGCACACTATTGTTGGCCAATTGGTATGGCCACACTAGGGGTGCTGGTGTCTGTTGCGCTGCAATCCGCTTATTGAATTGCATGTGATCACCATTTTGGTGTGATTCGCATGCATTCCGATAACAGAATAAAGGAATAACGGAATAGCGGAAACGCAAGCAGACAACAACCGCGCACGAAAAGTCTAATATAATTAAGTTCAGGTAAATTCCCACACCTGAACTCTCTTATATATTGGAATTCACCCGCCAAATACACAACCAATTAATGATTGAAATTCCGTATGGCGAAAATGTAATTTTTAAACTGAGTTTGGGTTGAGATGACTTTTATGATATGCTGTATAAAATGTAATTTTTAAAGAAAAAGTAAACTCAGACCTAGCGAAAATGAATTGGGATTTTAACAACTGCCCCATCTGTGCTGTGGGTTTAATGTTTGGCCAGTTCCAGTGATTAATGGATGGCTTATAAATGACTGGATATTATAATGATGATTCTATTTATCAGGCAGATATCATTCCTTCAGCAGAGTTAACTCTAAAGAGCTGACAGGCAATTGTAGTTACAACATCCACTTTCCGCTGCAGTAAATAGAGACAGTATTCCCTCTGGTCCATTTGTCAGATGCAGTCACGATCCAGGCAATTTATCAGGTAAATAAGTACACTGGAGGGACGTTAATCATGACTCTAACTCAGCCAGCTTCTAGTTTGTGACTTCTTTCTCTGTGAAATATTTAGCAGCTTTTAATTCACAGTTCAAGTCTTTTGTTTAATATGAAGTATCCCCCAGTTATTGCTGGGCCCTTTTCTTGAGAGGCTTTAAGCCAGTGCCCTCTAAAGGTTATAGATGCTAAAAACTATTTATGGCAGAACTTAAAGGGCCAGTTTAGTATGTTTGGAAGTATACAATTACAACATGACGGAGCTCTTCTCTTATCTGCAAGTTTAATGCGGTGTCTAATAAGCCATGTACACAGTGAGAGGTGACACCATGAGGTCACAAAATACCACAAGGAATCTCAAAACAATGATACCATGCAGCCGTTTACTTTAAATGTTTCTATGGGTATCAATATATTAGTTAATATATATCACAGTACCTTATTATACATGGTACTCTGTCTGAAGTTGTTCAGGGTTTCTGAACTCGTGGAGTTAATTTCGATAATTACCCTTGGATGTAACGTTTGAATTTGGTAACCCTCGAATATATCTTTCAATTTCGGTAGCCCTCACATGTATTGTTATGTAATCCGCAAATATATAAAAGTAACACTCGAATTCATCCTTTGATTATGGTAACTCTCAAATGTAGCCTTCGATTTCGGTAACCCTCAAATGTATTGTTCGGTAACCCTCTAACGTAGCCTTCCAACCACGTCAAGGTAACCCCTGCCTGGAAGGTCCTAACTCCTAACCTTAAATCCACTTTTGGGAGCGCATTCGATCACCATTTTTTGCCGTGATCACATGAGCTTCCATAGTGCAATACTGGGGAATCACAGAACAAACAAGCAACAATGCACAACATTGCACAGGAAATGCACACACGATTGCGTATGCGTTGTGTTAAAGTGTGGTCTCACCCATAGGCATTTGTAGAGTGCAGTTTATATAAAAATGGGCATATTTGTGATACCACAGGTTTTTAAATATGCCCCTTTTAGAGGAAGGGGGAACCAGAATCACTCCCTAGACAAATGAATAGGGGTAATTATTATACTAAATGGATTTTTATAGTTCAGACCAAATAAATAATCTACTATATGGAATTGTATTAAAATAAATCAATCAATTATTGTCCAAATACAATAAATAAGTCCCAATTATAAAGTGCTATCACAGTTAGGTACAAGGCAGGTTCATTCACTGCTTTCCTTCTCCTTACATTAGGAGGTGACAGTGTAACCAGTTGGAAGATTAGTTACTTCTGTTTCTTTTTCGATCCCTTCGCAGGTCCAGCCTTTGCCAGTTTGCTACATTTCACCCCTTTGCTTTTTCTTGGCTGACTGCCTAGATTTAGGAGCTACATTTAAGATATACATTCAGGGAGATTCAATAAAAGTTCTTTTCGTTAAAAATGGTGCTAATTTTGCCCCAACCAATTAGATGTTAGCTTTCAAATGGTAAATAACATCTCTCTCCTATTACTTCAGTAAGCAATTCATGTTTAAAGGGCATGTCCACCCTTATTTTAAACTTTTGTCATATGATAGTATATGTTTCCCCAGCCCCAACCGCTATAAAAAAGTTTTAAGAAAGTGCCCCAATGTTTACTTACCTTCCCTCTCTCCTCCGACGCCCCCGGCCTTCTGCTTGCAAGACACTGCAAGCAGGGGGCGGGACCGGCAGCCGCATCCGTGATTGGCTGAGAGGCAGCCAATCACGGACGCGGCTGCCAGCTTCTCAGAATGCCGGTGGAGAGAGGGAAGGTAAGTAGAGTTCTGGAGACTTTCTTAAAATTATTTTTATGCGGTTGGGGCTGGGGGAACATATTCTATTATATGGGCAAGGGGTTTTATGGTAGGGGGAGGGATAGCAAAACGGGAGGGAGAGGGAGGGAAAGGGAGGGGGAGGGAGGGGGAGAAGGGCTGCAGTGTGCATGCCAAACTTCTCCCGGAGGCCAGATAGGAGGCAGAGTCCTATATGGACTCTGCTATCCTCCTGGTGGGCAGTTTTTGGGACTTTGGGGGGGGACTACAGGAGAACCTTATGGAGCTGGGATGTAAGGTAAGGATTAAACTACACTACACAATTGGGCCAGTAGTGGGGGGGGATTATAGTTTTGGGGGTGGACATGCCCTTTAAAGAGACACTAAGCCGCTTTTGTGCACTACATGAAATCCGTGTCTATTATGCATGGGGAGGTGAGAATGCCCGGGTAACAGTGATAAACTTACTGGCAATCCATTTGCAGCTTCTCCCCAGCAGATGGCTCTGTGTCCCGACTAAGCTCCTATCTTCTGTGCATGTGCACCAGTACAAAATATAGGGGCGCAATTGGGACAGAGCACCAGTCAGCTTGAGGAGAAGCCATAAGTGGATTGCACTAGTGTGCACTTTTTAACGTGTGATCAGATGGTGTGTTAGAACCAAGTAGTGTGGCCTAGCCATTAAGGCTAGGTCCCTCTTGTGCGTTTCAGATCACGATCCGATCGCCATTTGCATTGCTAATTCAATGCTATTGGAGCATTCCCGCTATGTGCTCTGCGCTTCTATCCATTACTGGAACACATGGGTGAACGACTTTTTGTGCATATCGCATGCATTCCAATAACACTAACGGGTACAAAAATCCTGCACGCACTGCTGTGCATGATAGTGGGACCTAGCCTTTAAACATGGCACCCCTATGGATCCTGACACCCTAGGTCCTGGTGGGCACACACAGGAAAAGTGTCTCACATGGTGGCTCTATTACTAAAATGAAAACTATTGAATTGTGTAAATAAATTCTGAGTGTAACTTGCTCTTATGCTGACCAAACACTTGATTGGATGTTTGATATGATAGAACATGATATAGTATATAACATTTACCAGAGCAGTGGTTTTACCCTCTGACATTCATACGACCTTCCCTGGCCAGACCATGGTTTGCAATTGTAATATCAATCGTAAAATGTTCAGGCCATACAGTTTTAAAAATATTGACTAATGTATGGGCTTTAGGTATAGGCGTCAGAAAATAAGTAAGTCCTGTTTTCTACTCAGGGTGAGGGACTAAAATGATAGGTTTGCATGGGTTTTCTGGCTTTCATCTTGTGCCCCAAACCTGGCCAATAGGAACACACACTTTTACCCAAGCCACAGCTGGAGAGATTAAGGAAGCTGCATATCATAATTGCTTATCATATGAAGTAGTGAAGTAGGGAAACTCAGGGACAAGGATCTAGCATTTTAAGTTCTTAACTGTGACTTTCCCCAGACGGATACCGCTTTACGACTGATGTAATGCCTGTAAACATTGGTTGTAAATTTATTGGGCAAGGCAGTATCAGGTATGGGCACCTTTTACATACCAGATTAATCTGAACTATAGAGATTACATAAGTGTTATTTATTCATAATGAGCTGTTCATTGTAAAGCCATGCACTTTCTTTAATATTTTGATATTTGTTACCCTTAGATGAACAGATCTTATCTGAACTTGGATCAGGTGGTGGGATTTACAGTGCTGGAGGAGATCTTGTGCCTTTGGTCAATGGAAGCTTCACAATTGATGGGACAGGACAATCCTACCAGGACCTTCATGATGGTAGTCCATATGAAATGCCACAGTCTCCCTCTTCTATTTCTTCACTTCCATCCCATGGGCTGCCATACAGTATGGACAACACTGCTGGGCTTTTGACCCATACACCTCATCGTGTTCTACCAGCAGCACCAACCTCTGACATTTCAACAGAAAGCAGCATGGGTTACCCTGACTTCCCCACCAGTCCAGGTTCCTGGCTTGATGAAATGGACCATCCCCCATTTTAAAGAGGACTGGGTTTCTACTTTTAGATGGTCAGTGAGTTTGCCAAACTCTGAATATACCACTATCAGCCTTTTAAAGTCTCTCTAATCAGTTAAATGCTCCCCAGAACAGCACAGTCCAACAAAACAGATGAAACACACTTAAAACTGATGGTATTCACATTGGAATATATATGGAAGTCAGAGGAGCCCACAATTAAAATGAAACACAAGGTACTGATAAATAGAAATGTTTGCACTTTTATGGGTGATAGATCACTCGGCTTAATCCTGGGAGTACATTGAATGTGAAGACATTTCACACTGAAGAATTTACACAAGTATTGTGTCTTGTAGTGTGAGGACACAATTCGGACACTCCCTGCAATATCATCTTGCTCTAGGGGCTTGTTGTGGTGTAGGAGCCTTGTTCATGCAAATGACAATCCAGTCTTAACACGAATAAGCATTTGTTGTCCTGTGGGCTAGAACTGTATGTTTTGAAATACAGAATAGAAAATCATTGATACTTTTTGAAACCTACAGAGCTGCTTCATTTCATTTACAAGTTTCTACTGAGTCTTGCAGAACATCAGTTGATGAAGTGTCTCAGGGTTAATGGAGACACAGAAAATTCTAGTTCTTACACTAATCATGGCTCCGTAGTGGAAGAATCTGAGGAATAAAGTTTGCCTTGGTAGGAGCAGTTTATTAATACAGGGTGTAGCACATTTTGTTAGGGTACAGTATTTATAGACTGACAAATATGATAGCATCTCATTAAGCCTCCTTGTGCTAGAGGCATTTCAATGCATTCCTATACTCCAACAGAAGAATCTGGAAGATGTGTACACTTTTTAACTGACAAAATATTTTTTTCACTATATTTTTACATAGCACGAATCATATACCTTTGGGGGTGTTATTGCTGCACAGACCTTCCTAACCTGTAACAGCTTTTGTTACTTGACAATGCACAGTCTCTTTCACCTTCCAAAAAACATAATGTGTATACTCATAGTATATTCATCGCCGCGGTACTAAGCCGGTGTCAACACCAATCTGTAGATGCCAAACCACGTAGTAGATTGCTTCAGAACACCCTTCAAAATATAGTCCGATATTGTGTACGCCTAGCCTTCTACATAAACATGGAAAGTGGTAATACATATCACAAGGTCGCAGTGTACTATTGTTATTTCCATACCTATTTGCATGGTATTTCATCTACACAATTCTGTCCTACAGCAGTTCCCAGACCCCTCTATTCACACAGCACAATCTCCGCAATCGGCACAATGACAAACATTTTATCCTTTATTGCATGCGCAGCACACAGAAAAAGTCACGCACTTGAATTAGATGGAAATAAACCTTAATTATAAGAAGATTTCAGAATGTATTTGGCATTAAACCCCAAATTAAAATGAACGATTGGGTTATTGTGTGTTCAGGAAATCCCTTCTTGATATATTCCCATTTATACATGATTTAAAGCTGCCATCGTGCGTGTCCTGATTAAAGGCTTTAGCACCAGCTCCACTAATAGTTACATACTGTGCTACTGCTATAACTGTCTATACATAATGACGGAAGCAACATCTTCCACTTAGATGGATAGATAATGACATGTAGAGAAGTGAATATTTGCATCAACTATGCCTTCATATTCTTTGCTGAAATAAATATGTGAAATAAACTATATCTATGATGAGGAGATTTTTCTCTCTTTAAAACTAATTTGGTTTCCAGTAAAAAAGACTCCAGCACTCAACTACACACAATTATAAACGAATTGGGTAAAAGAGCTAGACATGTATGCAAGCAATGAAAGGTAATCATCTTATATGCCTTCTTTACCTTCTTTCTAGCTGGACTGCCTTAAAGGAGCAGAGAATACATTAACACAGGGAGCAAAGCAAGGTAAAGAAGGTATCTAAGGTCTGTAAGCTTACATGAGTACCTGGAATAGATCATACTAAATGATGAGAGAAGCAGGTATGGTCTTGTTTCCCCCAGGGATTGTATATTTTCCCCCCCTAAGTTAGGACTGATGCTTGGATACTGCCTTGGAGTAGCGCATCAGCTTAAGCATGTTTGTACAAACTATCAGGGTTATTCAATAAAAGTTCTTATCGTTTAAAATGGTGCTAATTTTGCCCCAACCAGATGTTAGCACCATTTTTAATGATAAGAACTTTTGAGTCTTTTATTGTTTGTAACTAAAGGAATCCATTTGAACTTTAGTGCAGGTGATTACCGTTGAGTTGATTGTTTGCATACATGTCTAATTCTTTCTCTCAATTTATTTTTAATGATTTGTGTAGTTGAGTGCTGGAGTCTTTTGTGTAATATATATATCTTACACGGAGCAGAGAGCATATTCTCACCATGCTCACCATGCACTAAGGCACATTCAGTTGCTGCTTGCCTTCACTTTGTCTTTGCGCCAAGTCCCTAATGAGTTTGCACAAAATGCTGCCTGTTCCCATGATGTATATACTGTACAGTCCTTGAAAGTCTTGTGATATCCTGTATTTATTGCTGTACAAGAAAGCCACGTTTCACTAGCATAACATCTCAATTGTGTTAATAAATCAAAGCCTTCTTAGCTTTTATTGGATCTCTCAGTCCTTGGCTGTATCTGATAACTCTGTACCTTAATGCGGAGATCAACAATCACACCTTATTACAGATACTGATATTCTGAGATGTGTGCAGCATATATGTGCTGTGATTAAATAGAAAGTTGTTTAATATTAGGAACATATTGTACAGTGTGACATGCAAAAATAAATCTTTAATTTTTTTAATTCATTTTTTTTGTTGTTTGAGACCACATTGATGTGTTATTCTTAAAAGAGAATGAAACCCAAACAAACTTACAGGGAGAACTGGCTCCCCAGTGCAATCGCCCCTTCAATGTTATATGCCAATAGCATCTCCTAATGCATTGTGATGCATCGCAAATTTTGCACAGCATTTAACACCATCTATTAGTTGGCGTTACAAAAGCCAAGCAAAAGTTGCAGATATCGGTATATTACATAGCTTGCCACCGCAATGCAGGAGTTAAAGTCACATTAATGTCGGTTTGTTGGGGTGTTGAATCCCTTGGTGCATTGCACTGATTGCGTAATCAAGTTCTTACCTTAGAAATCTTCTCAGTATGTAAGACTTCAATCATGTGCCCTTCCTCATGTGCCCTCAAAGCTTAAAGGGGAAGTTCAGTGCAAATACATGTACTTTTGAGAAAAAAGCAGTATTTTTTCATCCCAATGACCTTAATCTGCCCATTCAGCATTTTGTCTGTGTATAAATGAATGCAACCGAAATACTGACTTCCTGTTTGCAGGACCCCTAGTGGAGATCGTTATGGTTTTGCCCTTGACCCAGCGCCTGGGTTGATTCAGTTGCTCAGTAGAGATCTGAGCATCTTTGACCCATCCTACAGCCAATCAGTAGAAATTACTGTTAGGAACATTCCAAGGATGTGGTGCATCCTGGGAAGAAGGACCGTTAGAACCTGAAATGGCAGCTCACTATTTAACATATATTGATAATTTCCACTGAACTGTCCCTTTAAGCTGCCATTTCCTACCCTGCCAGTAACTCCTGTGCCTTCTGCAATGTCAACACATCCTAATCCTTGTGGTGCATGAATAAATTAATTAAAAAATATTTAGATTTCAATAAACACTGGGAGGGGCATAGGATTTCATTCACTGATTTGTGCATTTCTTGAAGTGCTCTCTAGGCACCACTGACATCAACAGCAATATTGTGAGAATAACTCCTGGGCGGTTTTTTCCTGTCCCTTGCTTAGGTGTCATTTTAACTGCCCCCCAACTGTTATTGTTATTATCGTTTTCCCTCCAGGTACTTTGCCATTTTCTTTCCCTCCTGCTACTGTCATCCTTTTCTGCCCTCCAGCTCCTGTGCCCATTTTCTCTGCCCTCCTGCTCCAGTTATTTTGTCAGCCCTACAGTTGCTGTCACCTTTTCTGCCCTACAGTCCCAGTGTCACTTTTTCCTGCCTTCCGGCTCCTGTAAGTTTTTTCCGCCTTTTAGTTCCTGTGTCATATTTTCCTGCCCTCCTGCCCAGTGTCGTCTTTTTTTTTCTGCCCACCTGCTTCTGACATTTTTTTGTCCCTAACCTGTTAATGCAACATTCTCTGTAAAGATGGCTATACATATATACGATTTTACTATCCCGACGAGCGCTCCCGTGACATTTGACCGATCCTGCTGGAACCGCTTTTGCCATTCTTCTATGTGACCGACATGCGGTCGCAAAATGAATGGGATTTGGGATCACATGTCGGTCGCATTAATGAACGACAAAGGCCGTTCCAGCAGGATTGGTCAAATGTCGCGGGAACGCTCAGTCGGGTTAGCAAAATCATGTATATGTATGGACACCTTAACACTACCCCTTTAATTGGTAAAGTTCTAGAAACAACATCTTGCGGAGCTGCAAGTGGGAGATAATTATGTGACCCTGATCTCAGCCAGGATCTGTATAATGCTCAGTGTACCTACACATATTTCAAGTGTACCTATTATTTCCGGTATTAGGGAATGTTAGAGGGTGTGATTTATACATACCCTCTAACATTCTCCATTTTAAAGGGGATTTCTGGAGATTACTCGTACATATTCTATAGAATTGATGCAGCAGGAGGCTTGCCAGGTACGAGGAGGCACAGATAATTTCTGCCTTAAACCCCACCCACTAGTAACACACCCATTACCAGTCATATCCAGTTATATATATTCATTTAATTTGAATTTATAAATACATTTATTACATGGGTATGGAAGGTTTCTGATACAGCGGGTTAGAGAATATGGCGCTGTCTCTATTAGAGGACCATGGACTAAAAAGCGATACCGCGGGTTTATAAATATGGACCCATATTCTCTAGCCCATCTATTAGACAGAGGCTGAGACTGCAGACCCTAGTGGGTCAATGTAGTAAAAAAATAGTGGGCTTCAATAGAAGTTTCACGCTACCATTTATTAAATAGGCTACAACACGCTACTTTCAAAAAACGTTGCAAATGGCGCAGCCAGCATGAAATTCCTGCAAAACCCACGCTAAGGGCTAGGCCACACTGCTGCGGTTTTTTTTGCGCTTGCCTTTTTTTCAGATCATTGAAAATGCTGCAACACACTGAAAACGCTCGTTTTCGGGTGCGTTGCAATTGCGATTTGCGTTCTGCATTTTAAATCACAATCGCATGTGTTTTTCAATACACATCCTCAAACGCAACAAAATCGCACATGAAATTGCATACGATTCCGTGTGCGATTGCGTTCGCGTTGCAGTGTGACCATGCCCTAACCAGATATTATTTTGGGTAACAGGGGTTTTGAACTAATCTTGGACAAAAATTTCCAATATTGCATCGGCCCATAGATATTGGAAAATGAATGGCAATCAAGAGGAATTTGTTTGTGGGGAACTCCCAGATAGTCTCCTTAAAGGGACAGTTCAGTCAAAATTATCAATATTTGGTAAATTGTTAGTTTGTGTAATGCCTTCTTAGTTATTCTACATATTCTCTCCCATTTTGAAAAATCAGTTGATTTCATACCCTTTGCTGTTCCCTGCTGTTGACAATAGTGAGCTGCCATTTCAGGTTCTAACTTTCCTTCTTCTTCCCAGGATGCACCACTTCCTTGGAATGTTCCTAACAGTAATTTCTACTGATTGGCTGCTGGATGGGTCAAACATGCTCAGATCTCTACTGAGCAACTGAATCAACCCAGGCGCTGGGTCAAGGGCAAGACCATAACGGTCTATACTAGGGGTCCTGCAAACAGGAAGTCAGTATTTTGGTTGAATTAATTTATACAAATACAAAATGCTGAATTGGCAGATTAAGGTCATTGGGATGATAAAATACTGCTCTTTTTTCTGAAAAGTACATGTATTTGCACTGAACTTCCCCTTTAACAACCCTCATCCATTCCCCCCCATCTTAGGCCACATTGCACACATATATACAGGGCAATTTATCAAGGAGTGCTGAGGGTACACAGAGCTCCTTTCAGCCCTTAACGTTGTGCTAACTGATTTACGATCAGTTAGCGCAACATTTAGTCTCGCTTTTCAGCGGCTGTGTGAGTACCAGAAGAGGCACTCGTGCAACCATTGCAAAACAATTTCCCAAAGGCTGCGCATCTGTTTAATGGCAGCTAATAGCTGGCGTTAAATACTTACGTGTGGGTGAGGTGATTCTCCCTGATAAAGTTTAAAAAAGTTTAAAAAAAAGGCCGACAGTCACAGACTTAAAGGGCAAGTCCAGCCCTAAAATGAAAACTTACATACAGGTAAATCACCCCCCCAAAACCCTAAACTGTAATAGTTTGAAATCTGAAATATATAAGTCTAACCTGAAATCCTGCGCAATGTCTTGTTGCCCCAGTTTCTGCTTCCTGGTTCTTCCAGTTAGTAATTGTCAGTTATGGATTTGACAGTTGACATCACAGCCAATGATTGAAAGTTAATCCCCTGTCTGCCTCTTTCTGAGCATGCCCAGGCTCAGTAAATGCTCAGTACAGGTTTCTAAATTACCCTGTCTCCATGAGGCATCCAGAAGCATAGCAGGCATACAGTAATGAATTCACAGGACAAAGTATGATATATCAACATATTTTAAAGAGGCTGTTGTTTCTAAAAGATGTTCTTATGAGGGTGGAGTTGTCCTTTAAAGTTTCTGGTGCAACAGCATGCGGTTAAAAAAAACGTTTTAATCACTGAGACAGTTTAACCTTTATTTTTTAAAACTGCATGCCCACAGTGAGTGTGACTGGTACATACAAACTTGCAGACAGTGACTGGTACATGCAAAGTTGCCCACGGTGAGTGTGACTGGTACATACAAACTTGCAGAGTGACTGGTACATACAAAATTGCTCACAGTGAGTGTGACTGGTACATACAAACTTGCAGACAGTGACTGGTACATGCAAATTGCCCATGGTGAGTGTGACTGGTACATACAAACTTGCCCACAGTGAGTGTGACTGGTACATACAAACTTGCAGACAGTGACTGGTACATGCAAATTTTTTCCATGGTAAGTGTGACTGGTACATACAAACTTGCGGAGTAACTGGTACATACAAAATGTGACTGGTACATACAAACTTGCAGACAGTGACTGGTACATGCAAAATTTCCCACTGTGAGTGTGACTGGTACATACAAATTTGCAGACAGTGAGTGTGACTGGTACATATAATTTATTTTGGTACATATAAGTTTGCCCACAGTGACTGGTACATACAAATGTGCTCACAGAGGGTGTGACTGGTACATAAAGGTTTACCAACAGTGACTGGTACAAACAAACTTGCTGACAGTGACTGGTACATTTGATCTTACTTACTGTGCCAGGTGATGGCAGGCAGAGGCAAGATCAAGAGACAGGAGAGGAACACACAGTTACATTATAAGTTCAATGGATTTTTGCTGAAGAAATGCATTGCACTGAGCTGTGCAAAAGATAATTATTTTACAGCCCATTATAGCCTGCAGAAATATAAATGACAAACATACAAATGTAAAGGGATTAACAGCCTGCTGCAGCAATACACAGAGTTCTGTAAATGGTATCGCTTGCTGCAGAAAAACACCAGACAGCCTGCTGCTGCAGAAATGCTCACAAATATAGATGGTTAACAGCCTGCTCTCTCTTTGGCTGGGAGACACTGGCAGGTGGGCTCAACTGTTAAATGCAGCATGAAGCAGGACCCATGATACCCATGAGCAGATGGACATGGACCCACAGCAAGAGCAATGGGCCTCAATAGAAAGCAGCAGTGACATCATAGTTTCTCAGTTACCTGGTTTATTGTACACATGATTTCTCCACTAACAAGCTGATTTCAGTGGTGACAAGTCGTTTTACTAAGTGACAATTACATAGTGACATAGTAAAAATCCTTCCTAAATCCAAATGGCAATTGGAAAGGATTCCTGGATTAACAAGAATAATCAGGGAGATTCAATAAAAGTTCTTATCGTTAAAAATGGTGCTAATTTTGCCCCAACCAATCAGATCTTATTGAACATTTGAAAGCTAACATCTGATTGGTTGGGGCAAAATTAGCACCATTTTTAACGATAAGAACTTTTATTGAATAACCCTGAATATGTATTAAAGGGCATGTTCACCCTTAAAACAAAAACCAGAACTGCAATTTTAACCAGTTTATTACATGCCATTATAACCAGATATCGAATGATATGTTCAATTTCTTCCTGGTAAAGGTATCTGTCTCACTTCACTTACAGTACAGAGCCACTTATGGTGTAGGTGACACCAGGATTGTTAAACCCTAAATGCATCACCTAAAGCTAGGTACACACAGTACAGATTTCTGAAAGATGACAGACAGGATCTGCAAGATCCTGTCTGCCCTATTTCAAAGATCTGCATACACACAGTCCCAAGCGTTCTCCCTATGAACTTCATAAGGAGAACGCTCGGGACTGTGTGTTTCCATCGGCCGCGCTAGACTCCTCTATAGGAAGTCTAGCGTGACAGATGGAAATTTTCGGCCTTTCCCGAACGAGCGTTCGGCCGACCCGATCGTTCGGCGGCTTCACACTCATTCGGGAAACGACGGTATCGGGGCTTTATCGTTACTGTGTGTACCCAGCTTTATATTTATCAACATTGAATCTCATTTGCCATTCTGCTGCCCATTTTGATAATCTATCTAGGTCTGCTTGCAGCAATTGCACATCATTTGATGTTTCCAAAGCTCTGCATAGTTTAGTGTCATCAGAAAACACAGAGATCTTGCTCTCAATCTCCAATACAAGGGAGGGAGAACTGGGGGCTAGGAAGGATAGGCAGGTGGTAGTGGTAGGGGACTCCATTATTAGAAGGGTAGATAGGGTAATCTGTCGCCAAGACCCTGCATGCCGAACAGTGTGTTGTCTGCCTGGTGCTAGGGTTCGACATGTGGTGGATCGTGTAGACAGATTATTGGGTGGGGCTGGGAGTGACCCGGCGGTCTTGGTTCACATTGGTGCCAATGACAAAGTTAGAGGTGGAGGTGAGGTCCTTAAAAATGAAGGGGGCCAAGTTAAAAGCAAGGACCTCCAGGGTAGTGATTTCAGAAATACTACCGCAGCCACGTGCTATGCTAGGAAGGCAACGGGAGCTCAGGAGTATAAATGCGTGGCTAAGAGGGTGGTGTAGGGAGATGGGGTTTGGGTTTTTAGAGAACTGGGCTGACTTTTCTGTTGGCTACAGGCTCTTTAGTAGAGACGGATTGCACCTCAATGGTGATGGTGCAGCTGTTTTGGGGGAGAAGATGGCTAGGGGGTTGGAGCAGATTTTAAACTAGGTATGGGGGGAGGGTACGTTGAACTACACAGGGGTAGATAGAGAAGTTAGGGATCAGGGGGCTAATAACACAACGGAGGACGGAGAAGGGGGGGGAGCATAGAGGATAAGGAGGCATCTACGACCATATATGGAAGTAAATGAATTGATGATCTAAAATGTATGTTTACAAATGCAAGAAGTCTGGCTGGAAAAACCGGGGAACTTGAAATAATAGCTTTAAAGGAAAGGTATGTTGTGATTGGTATAGCAGAATCATGGCTAAAAGATTCACACGACTGGACAGTAAATATTTAAGGATACTCCTTATTTAGACATGACAGAGTTAATAAGAAAGGAGGAGGAGTATGTATGTATGTTAAACAGGAATTGAAGCCAAATTTAAAAGATGGAATAGATGGGGGCGTAAACAATATGGCAGATACAATATGGGTGGAACTGTGTACAGGAAGCAAGAAGGTAGGTAAATTAATTGTTGGAGTATGTTATAAACCGCCAAATGCTGGGGAGGAGGTGGAAATGAATCTTCATATGCAGTTGGCGAAGGCTGCTGGTATGGGGCATGTTTTGGTTATGGGGGATTTTAACTATCCTGACATAGATTGGAGTATGGGAACTGCCAGCACCTACAAAGGTATAACGTATTTCCTATATGAGCATTTTCTTTCACAGATGGTAGAAGTTCCTACTAGACAGAATTTGTTGTTGCATCTGGTGATATCAAATAAACCTGAGCTCATTTTGGAGATGAAGGTAATGGGAAGCTTAGGGAATAGTGACCATGATATAGTGTCATTTAATATAGGTTGCAAAAAACTAAAGTGCACTGGGTTAACAAAAACGTTTAACTTTAGGAAAGCTAATTTTATGCTGTTAAAGGAATCACTCCTGCTCATAGACTGGGGGGAATTGTTTCTAGGTAAAGATACTAAGCAGATGTGGACCACTTTTAAAGGGATATTAAACTATTACATTTTATTACAAGTGTAAAAAAATTAGGTCCACTCCTGCATGGCTTAATGCTCAGGTAAAAAGGGAAATGGAAAAAAAGAAAAAGGCTTTTAAAATTTTGAAAACAGAGGGAAAAGAACAGGCTTACAGGGAGTATAAAAGCTGTAATAAAGAGTGCAAGAAAGCAATTAAACTAGCTAAAATAGAAAATGAAATACGGATTGCCGAACAAAGCAAGTCCAAACCCAAAATGTTTTTTAAGTATATAAATGGTAAAAAGATGAGGTCTGAGAATGTGGGACGATTAAATAATGGAGCTGAGATGGTTGTAGAGGATGCCGAAAAGGCTAATCTGCTAAACCATTTTTTTACATCGGTTTTTACTGTTGAGAATCCTTGTCCTTACAGCAGGGATTGTAATAATATGCAGGGTAGAAATGAAGAGTATTCACATTGGCTAACAGAGGATATGGTACGGAAACAATTAGACAAAGTTAATATCAATAAAGCCCCAGGACCAGATGGATTGCATCCTCGTATTTTAAAGGAGCTTAGTTCAGTTCTATCTAGACCACTGTTTCTCATCTTTTCAGATTCGCTTTGGTCTGGGGATGTGCCGCTGGATTGGAAAAAAGCCAATGTAATACCAATATTCAAAAAAGGTAGTCGTTCACAGCCTGGTAACTATAGACCTGTAAGCCTAACATCAGTGGTAGGGAAGGTGCTGGAAATTTTGTTATGGGATCCTATCCTTGACTTTGTCTCTAGAGCTCATCTTATTAGTAGTAGTTAGCATGTATTTATGAGAAATAGATCATGCCAGACAAATTTAATTTTTTTAATCTTTTTTATGAAGAAGCTAGTAAGAAGTTAGATTCAGGCACAGCAGTGGATGTGGTATACCGTATATACTCGAGTATAAGTCGGTCCGAGTATAAGTCGAGATACCTATTTTTACCTGAAAAATTTGTAAAAACGGATTGACTCGAGTATAAGTCGAGGGTAGAAATTATGACCACTACTGCCTTCTGATTCTGTGTTGTTTTTAGGCTTTAGTTGCCTTTTAAAAGGACAGCAGAATTCCCATACATGAATCCCATACAGTAATAGCCAAATCCAGTACCAGTAGCCTCCAATTCCTTGGCACTTCCAAATGTTTGCTAACTACAACTCCCAGCATGCTTTGTTGCTGGGAGTTTCAGTTTCTAAACATGTGGAGTGGCAAGGTTCAGTAAACTTTTAATTAAGCTTACCATCATTTACAATTCTCCTGAACCCCATATTGTAAAGGGCCCTCTGATCCCATATAATAAAGGATTCTCTGACCTCAATAGTTAAAAATGTCACCTGAGAGTTGTAGTTTCAAGCTGTCATTTGCACTGTACTAGCAGCTGTTTTTTGCCCCAAACTGAGGAGACCCATCAGATTTACAGCATCCAGATGAGCAGTGACAGTGCTGAGTGAGTCCAGCAGCCAGACTACAGGAAGCAGGAAGTGTAAAGGCAGATCAGCTCCTGTAACATTCTATGTAGGTTAACACAGCGCCACCTACTGGTTAATATCTGCAATTGCAGAGTTTGGATCTAAATTAGGACTTGACCCGAGTATAAGTCGAGGTTAGGCTTTCAGGCTAATTTTAAAGCCTGAAAAATTCGACTTATACTCGAGTATATACGGTACTTGGATTTTGCAAAAGCTTTTGATACTGTGCCACATAGGCGACTAATGTATAAACTGAGGACTGTTGGCCTTGAAGAAAACATTTGTTGGATAGAGAACTGGTTATTGGATCTCAAACAGAGAGTGGTGGTTAATGGAGCTACATCTATGTGGGCTAAGTTCTAAGTGGAGTGCCTCAGGGTTCTGTACTGGGGCCTCTTCTGTTTAATCTGTTTATAAATGACTTTGCTGATGACACTAAACTATGCAGAGCTTTAGAAACTTCAAAGTCATTTATAAACAGATTAAACAGAAGAGGCCCCAGTACAGAACCCTTGCTCTCAATGCCCCCTTCTAATGATGTGCAAGTGCTGCAAGCAGACCTAGATAGTTTATCAAAATGGGCAGCAGAATGGCAGATGAGATTCAATGTTGATAAATGTAAGATGATGCATTTAGGATTTAATAATCCCTGTGCCACCTACACCAAATAACTCTGTGTTAAGTGAATCTGTAATGGAAAAAGATTTGGGGGTTCTGGTAGATAACAGACTTAGCTATAGCAAACAATGCCAGGTAGCAACAGCTAGAGCTAGCAAGATATTGTCTTGTATAAAGAGGGGAATAGATTTAAGAGAGAAAAATATTATTCTCCCTCTTTACAAGGCACTGGTAAGGCCTCATTTGGAATATGCGGTGCAGTTTTGGAATCCCATATACAAAAGGGACATCTTGGAAATTGAAGCAGTTCAGAGAAGGGCAACTAAAATAATAAAGGGAATGGAGGGGCTTGAATATGCAGGCGGATTAGACAAGTTAGGGCTGTTTAACAATGGAGAAGCGACATTTGCATGGGGACATGATAACCTTATACAAATATATTAATGGCCCATACAATGAACTCTCTGGTGCATTGTTCACTAATAGGTCATATCAGAGGACATGAGGACATCCTTTAAGGTTGGAAGAAAAGTAGTTTCATCTTCCGGTTAGGAAAGGTTTCTTTACATTGAGAACGGTGAAACTGTGGAACTGTCATCCAGCAGAAGTGGTAATGGCAAGTTCATTGAATAGCTTTAAAAAAGGCCTGGATAAGTTTCTAAAACTAAAAAATATTGAGAATTACTGGTATTAATGCATATAGATCTGGTTGATCCAGGAAATCTTTCTGATTGGACTCAGAAAGGAATTTCCCCCCCTTTTTAGCTTTTTTTTTTTTTTTTTGCCTTTCTATAAGCTAATCTATGGGGAGGAAAAAAAAAAAAAAAAAAAGAGGGTGAATAGGTTGGACTTGATGGACGTATGTCTTTTTTCAACCTTAATTACTATGTTACCAGTTACCACAACAGGCACAGTTCAGTCTGTGCCAAAGGGTACAGTAATGAAGCAGGTAAGTGCTTCTATGGGGGGTTTAGAGGTGGGCTGGTGGATTGTTTTTCTTCTTTTCTTTGGCTTAAAAAGTTAGTTGAACCTTGCCACTCCAGATGGTTAGAAACTGCAACTCTCAGCAAACAAAGCATGCTGGGAGTTTTAGTTTCCTAACATCTGGAGTGCCAAGGAATTATACTGGATCTGGCCATTACTGCATGTATGGCTAGTACTGTAATGTAATTTTGCTGTCCATTTAAAGGGCAACGAAAGCCTAATTTCTACCCTCGGTTTATACTCGAGTCAATCAATTTTTTACTCATTTTCCAGGTAAAAATAGGTACCTCAGCTTATACTCAGAACGACTTATATCAGAGTATATACGGTAAGTTAGTTTGACAAAATCTCTTTCACACGAATCCATCCTGGTTACTACTTATAAGATCAGTTCTTGAGACAAAGTCCAGAATATGATCCTGTAACATAGTTTCTTCCCCACTAGTGATGTTAAAGGACAATTATACTCACCTGCGATCCACACCCGTAGAGTACCCAGGATGGGGATATAAACTGCAAGGTCATTACCTCTGGGTACTTTATAGAATAATAGTATACAGTGAAGGTAGATGCTGAATGTAATAATTACTTGAAGTGCTCCTTTGCCGCACCACTCCTTTTTCTGTCACTAACAGTCTGCCAATAGTAAGGCACGCTTCTCGAAGGGGCATATTCATATTGGCCACGTCACGGACTGCTGTCAGAAGAGGAGCCGGCCAGAGGGGGAAAGTATTGAAGATATTCTGTAAAACACCCAGAGACGAGGACCTACTATTTGGTTGCTGAAGGTTGTCCTTTAAACAGGTCTATCAGCTGACAGTGGAGATGTGAGTTCTGAAATATAAATTACCATCAATTATATCTGTTGTATTCAATTAGATCAACTGGACTTGAAATGTAGTTCTTGAAGACGTTTCGCTAGTCACCCGACTGGCTTTCTCAATTCAGAATGACTTGTACAAGAATCTGTGGCAATTATGTACCCTGGAAAATCCCAATTAGCATATCACAGCCAGGTGTTAAGGGTGTGATTGGATAGTGGCTAAGAGGTGTTATAGGAACGCCCAGAGTAAGGTGTTAAAACAGCATTGTACATGGCAGACAGTTGGTGTCGAACCCCCCCACCTCTATTTAGGCTTGGTTTCTTTATTTTCACATAAATGGCCTCCTTTACACCTCTCTTGAACCAGTCACGTTCCTTCGCCAGTATGTTAACATTACAATCTTCAAAGGTATGTCCTTTATCCTTAAGATGTCTGCTTTAAACCGATACATCGTATCCCTGTCTGCTTTAAACCGAACAACACACTGAGGCAGCAATTGGTACATCCGAAAGACCCAATACCTAAACACAAGAAAAGCGACATCATATATGCAGTGCAGTGCAGTGAAGAATGCTCTGATTTGTATGTGGGGGAGACCAAACAGCAACTGCATCAACGTATGGCCCAGCAGAGAAGAGCCAATTCCTCGGGTCAGGACTCAGCCGTGTATCTGCATCTTGAGATCTAATTGAATACAACAGATATACCATGACCTGGATGAATGAGAACCTTCACAAGCATACCATCAATTATAACCCCCAGGCTGTGCACATGCTTAGAGCTATGCAGATCAGTACCCACTATCCCACGTCCGATTGCAGGTGCCGACCCGTGACGCACGATGTGTATGAACAGCCATTTCGGCAGATAATTCGCTTGTGTATGGGCACTTTATCGGCCGCTCGTTCGGGGGATCGTTGCCAGGCGGATCTCCGAATGAGCGGCCTTTTCGCCTGATAAAGTGCCCATACATGGGCCGTTCATACACATATCGCTTTGTGGTTCAGCACCCGCGATCGCACATGTGTACCGACCTTTAGTGATAACACTGGTGTATTTGCCATTGCACATAATTCACCCTGCCCCATGCAACAAACAAAAAAACACTTATAATCATGTACTGTTACAGCACAGAGGAGGTGCCTCGTCTTTAGGTGGCTCATCCTCCAGTGGGACCGGGAGCATGTATCTGTTTGAAACCGAGTGAGGTTAGGGGTGTGATGCAACTGGAGCACTAATGAATGTATGTATATTTTTATTTATAAAGTGACACTTGGGTAAAATACAGAATATAAAAACAAGGGGATAAGTGCAAGCAATTATATATATGTGTGTATGTGTTGGATAGATCAATACAAGTATGACATGCCTTGACACATTAGGAATGAAATACCTGTCCCCAAAAGCTTACAATCTAAATGGGAGGTACAACAAAGTTACAAGTGGGGGGAGGGGGTACAAAGTGCTTGAGGTGGCTAATAATTGTTAATTATGCTACTGCAAGAGACAGCTAACAATCATTTGTAAGAAATGTACACAGGGTGGAGGTAAGCTTTTGGGTTTGAGGCCACTGTATTAAAAATGCACATTCTGGAGATATGAGTGGGCAACATGTTTCTGATCAGGAATGGAATTTAAAATCACCAGAAGGTGTATAAGATAAAGGAAAGATAACACAAAACAGTATTTTAAATATAAAAGTTGTAACTCAACTTTTGACACAAAGGTTTTTTTTAACCAAACTACACATTTTACTAGTTCTGTAAGTTTAAAAAAAAGGTAAAGGGTGCTAACAGCAAAAACTCATCCCCCTGACACATTGTATTCATCAAATGAAACTTGATTTTGTGGAATTATGGCTTAAAGTTACAAAGACAAGCTACTACAATTGGGGTTTGCAGTCGGTTGGATAGAGCATGACCCCCCTACAGCTGTTAGGCTCTGTTTGCTTTTGAGCTTTGTTTTTGTTTTTTTTAATCATTTTAACATTTAATGCTTCTCAATTAAAGTGTTTTTAGAGTGGATCCAGCTTAAATTGTGCATTAAGCATTTTTGTTAGCGGTAGTTAAGGGTAAGATGAGGGATTACAGCTGAGCATGTGTGCATGTCAGAGTGTGTATCTGAGTGTTCAGAAAGCTCCGTTGCAAAGTAGATTATACGGCAGGATCACTAGTGGGGATGACAGCTAAAACCTGTGTGGAAATGTATTTAGAGCTGAATTAACACTATAAATACCAGCACATGCTAAATCTTTTGGAGATTGTGGGCATTAGTAATAATTAATAGAGGCCTTAAGAACCAATAAGGATTTAACATGTCAAATACAAAAGATGTAAAAATTGATGGCAAAACTAAATGTTTTGCTATACAAGAGCACAAAAAAAACCTTTAAAGTGATATAGAACACAGCAGTGGTAATGCAAAGCTTGTAAAAAATTGGATACAAAACTGAACAGTTTGCTTGTGATGGGCTTAAATAAGAAGTGCACCAAAAAGAAAGGTGTGAATTATACTCAGATTGTGATCTTGTCCTCCTATTAGGCTACTTGGGGGCCTTTCCCATTAGTCATTGGGAAGCAAATTGCACCCTGACGACTTGATTATGTACAAAGCAAGTATCAAATAAACACAACCAAATGAATATCTAGTATTTAATTTACATTTTAGAATGCTAGACATATATGTTTCACACACTAGCCAATTTGCGTAGGGTTTATACACAGGGACTGATCTTGGCTCGATAATTCTGTCTGACATTTACTGATCAATATGGTAGTCTGTGGTTGATATGGTGCATGCTGATGTTTCAGGCCAACTCTTTGTGCAGCCTATTAAAGTATTAATCATGTTAGAAATTGCAGCCAAAATATCAGGCTGGTGACAATTCTAAAGGTTTGTCTTTTTATTGTAGTCCTTCATTTTGATTGGTTCACCAGATGCATAGTAGCACATTCTCAATGAATTTTTAGCTTTAGTTCTCCATTATTGTAGCACTAGTCTTAATTTAATTTAGATACCAGAGCACAAATTAATGCTCTAAATCCAAAGGTTACTTACTTAAAATGGTTTTAGTAAATTGATGTATGCCCCACTGCATATTTAGTAAGAGCTTAAACTGGACACATATGGGTAGATTTTTTTAGAATAACCGACTGATAAGTCCACAAGCTAAAGGTTCTAATATTTTACAGTTTGGCTATAATTTAGTAGAAGGCTAAATTGCACCAATCCATATCTAAATCCCAGGCTGATGGATCAGATTATCTGTAAAGTGATATAATATGGTCTGATGTAGGATCCACTGTCATCCTTATTTTGCATTTATGGGTGGAAGAACTATAAAGCAGCCTATACACTGCAGATGGAGCAGTGATTAAGGTACTTCTGATTGAAAGTTACACCACTGTGCACCATCAATCTCAAACATATTTCAAACTGAAATCCCCTCAAAATAATGTGGCAGCGTATAGGAGCACCGGAAAATTTTCCAGCAATACTGGCCAGTCTATCGAACAAATGTCCCAAATTGAAGCATTTTTCAGTGTGATTTAAGTGAAGCAGTTGAACACAAAAAATTTACCTTTGTAGGACCTGTATTTTGAGAGCCAACCTATATAGGACTAACCAGTCATGCAGCAAAATATTCGCCACCCTTTTCTCTGCTTCTCAAAAGTTTTCTACTTAATCTGCAAGCTCTCTGAGCTTGTTAAAAGCTTGCACATGCTCAGAGGAGGCAGCTAAGGAAATATTCAGGGCACGGCCACACTGCGCTGCAAACCCGATTGCACACGCAATTGCGGGAGTTTGCGTGTGTGATCGCGTTTGCGCAGCGGATTATCGCCCGAAACGGCCGTTCATACACAGTGTGTCACGGGTCGGCACCCGCAATCGGATGTGTGTACGAACCTTCAGTCTCACCAGGCTTTCTTTTTAACAAGCGTTTACATGCTCAGAGGAAGCAGCTAGGGGAATAGCATTAATTCATTGGCTGCAGAGTAGTTGTGTGTGTGTAAAATATATAAAAGACCCAGGAGTGCTCTATTTGTGAACCTTACCCTTCTATATTCATTTGAAGGCTAGCTCCTGGGCAAGATCACAGGTGAGTGGCACAGACTATATATATATATATATATATATATATATATATATATATATATAATAAGGAATATTATTCGGAGCACTCAACTGGATTTGAATGAAAAAGACATTTTTTATCACATTAAGATCACATATATATATATATATATATATCCCCCTTGTATTATATAAATATATTTATATTTTCATAGAAGATTGCATTGAGTTTTTAGGAGCTACCAATGAGGTGGGGGGGTATAGGATATTACATATATGAAAGGTGTTTATGTGTGTGTGTACTATCGCACTATTACCATTTAAATGACCATCAGTAAATGTATATAAAGTATAGCACTGACTTATATTAGGTTAAACATAAAATACATAAACTTACTTACAGAGCTGACATCCCAATTTCAACATGGAATGGTCAAAATGGGAGATTAAACCACACCGTGTCTGCTCCATGTGAAAGGAAGTGTAATCCAAAAAAAGTTTCTGTCTGCTACACAGGATGTGATGTGTATTGTAATGGACATATACACCAAGGCTCCTAATATACCACCTCCAGCCTGCAGGTGGTGTCAGTGAGTAATAAAAGACAAGACATCCCTGCTCTCTATGGCTATGAGGTGTGTGTTATGGAGAGATATTGACTGTAACACAAGATCCTTTGTATAAAATCCTGTTACCACCTGTTGGGAGGACAGACAATTTACCTTATTGGATACAAACTCCGAGGCAACAGATAAGTGTACATCAACTTTCAAGGACACACAATATACAGGCCTGGTCAATATATAAAGTGGTGCACCATAAACTGGGACAACCCCGATTACTGCACGTTATGTGGGGAACCTGTTTATGTGCACTGTCTGTTTTGTGCTAGACCACCAGAGTAACCCACTGTGTGCCATGCTACCCATAATCCTTCCATAAAGCAGTGATCTGGTACAAATTGGTGGCAGCGGTGCTGGTAATACCATTTACTCTCCCTGTTTTCTCTGTATATTTGTTCTCTTTATTAAGCTATGGAGGCTGCTACTGATAGTATTGATTTAAATCCTCCTGTCCTTGTACCTGCAGATGAAATTACCCAATTAGAAACTATAAGGAGATAGAAAGAAAGGTCTGGTCTGCAACACTCTAATAAGAAAGAGCATGTATAAAGTGAAAACCTAAAAATCCTTTATTATAGGCAGGGATATATACATTAAAAACTGTTAAAAACTTCCCAGCATTCTCTCTAAAGTGTAATCAGTGCAAACATAATACAACATTGCACATATGTTTGCACTGATTACACTGAGTGGACTGATTGGCTAGAACAATTTAAATTGGCAGCCACTATTAATGGTTGTGATGAAGGTTCTTGCAAGTCCTTAGCCTTTTGCTTAGTGGTAAAGCCAGGCAGGTATACCAAGGATTTACTGTAATACTGAAATAAAAAGCAGTTATCAGTTATTAAAAAATTCTCTGAAGCTATTTTTTTCAATTAGAACAGTATAAAAGAGTATATAAAGGATAAATCCATTTCTTTAGGTAATCTGGGAATGAGAAATGTTTGTTTATACGTTCGATTATTATGGCAATGCGAATATAATAACATGATGCTGTGAGGTACCTTCTGTTATAATATATGACGTACCATCACCACTTGCCGTGGTGAATACTAATAAGTATTAACCTAGCATGTTTACCGTATATACTTGAATATAGTTGAATAATTACTATATATTTAAAATATAGTTATTGTATTTATTGGTAAGGATATGAAGTTTTGATCCTTCTTCCATCTGTGATAGTTTGCCATGGTTTCTCCCTAGGCGCTCGCGTTGGAGCTCAGCATCGGGAGTGGCGCTTCTGGGTTCGGTAGTTGTTGTTGGTTGCTATGGCAACAGTGGTCTGGTGCCGCTCTAGGGATGATCAGGTGATCTGCCCTCGTAGCCGTGATGACGCGCCTGGTGGCGCTCCCGGAAGTATCAGCCCGGTGCCGAGTATCTTTATGAGGTGGTAACTATTCTGCCGTGATTGTTCTACCTACTTGAGAATGGAGGTATTTTTTAATGATATTTCTAATGTTTTAGTGTTTATATGTTTTATATGTGTATTTATTCGTGATTCATGGGGATCTGTGATTTATGGTTTTATGGATATTTGTTGCACTTGTTCCAGGGTGGTTTTAGGGGTTGGTCACTGGGTGGCTATTTAATCTGGGTGGCTGGTGTGGTATATTAGTCCTGATGACGGCCTAACAAGGGTTGAAACATGTTGATGGAATAAATTGCTTGTATTGAACTTTTTTGCCAAGTCCTGTGAGTGCGTCGCATTTTCCTTATTTCATTGTATATAAATATATATATCCCTTTAAAATATTCTCCTTTAACAAAACCAAGGGATTTGACCAATACGTATTAAGCAGACTACACCAGAGCAGTCCGTTGCCCATTAAGCATTATAAAATGGGGCCATTACTAAAATCAGTAAACTGCGTACATCTTTATAGGCAATCACAGATAACTACCACCAAATAAAATAATAAACATTAAGAAACAGGTCAAACAGACAAACAAGTAGAAAATAAAGCTGCAAACAGATTTAGCCGACAACTATTACATATGGAGGTCTTGGGGGCACCAACAAGACACCAGACTAATGGCCTTTTCAGCCAATAACCACATGTGTAGCCATTCTGTCACACACTGAAAACCACTGTATGAGAGCAGGAATAGAGGCCCCATTATAGTATTTCTAGTTATGCAGGGCCTGCCACAAGCCCATACCTTCTTATCGCGGATGAGACATGAATGAGACATACGCACAATCAGCTGTTTAAAAGACCGGACACGAACTGAAATTTCGGGTCCGTTCTTTTAAGCAGCTGATTGCGTGTATGTACCATTCATTGTGGAGGGGGTAGATCCTGTCTGTAATCTTTCAAAAATCTGGTGTGTACCCTTAAAGGGTAACTGTGGTCCAAAAATGACTTTGGTAAATTGACAGGAATTGCTTTCCTGAGGATTTTTGCAATTTACTTTCATTATTTATTTTACATAGTTTTGAAGATATTTACATTTATATGTGTGATATGGTTGCAGCATCACCAGGTACCTACTTCCTGCACTGAAACCATGTGACAGTCCCTCTTCCGTGTTTCTACCTCCTCGTGAGCCCCCATGGCCCCTCCCCTTGCAGCCCCTTGGGCCTTTCCCTTGCAGCCTCCCATGGCCCCTCCCACTCATAGGCCCCGGGCCCCTCCCACTTGTGGGCCCCCTCCCACTCAGGTGCCCCTCGCTCTTTTGGGCCTTTCCTACTTGTGGGCCCCAGTGTGTGGAGCCAGAGTCCATGAGTGGGAGGGGCCACAGGGGGCTGCAAGGGGAGGGGACACAGGGCCCACTATTGGGAAGGGCCAGCAAGTGGGAGGCATTAAAAAAAGCAGTGCTGTGGGCTGTGCTGTTCTCCCCTCCCCCCTCCTACCCTTCAGTCATGCACTGAGCATGTGCCAACCGCAGATTAGAGGAGGAAATAGTATTTCTGACCGCAGATTCAGAACCTCCCACCCCTTAACTTTCTGATCAGTGATTTTTTCATATTTTGGGCTGTGCAGCACGTAGAGAGGTGGTTGATGGCTCGTTTTAAAGGTATGAACCTGGCCATTTAAAATAAACTGTTTGGAGACCACAGTTCCCCTTTAATGATAAATTCCCACTAGTGTTTGCCCTTGATGTGTATGCCTTAGTATCAAATGTCTTTTAAAGGGATTTAACCTATTTTCTATAATTACATGGGCACTATTGCTATGTATGAATTTAAATGAAATGCAACTCTGAAATACCTAGGTTTGCTAGGTTAAGGCCAAGCATTTATTTAGCATTTATAAGATCCTGCACGGCAATTTAGTATGGCTGCTGAGGGCACTGCTATAAGTTACATCCTTCCAGTTCAATAAAATAAGACTTTCTGATCAGCAAGGTGCGGATATTTTACTGAACATTAACAAAGTAAAGAACAATGTATAAATAGGATTTAATTTAATTAATATCAGTACACATTAAAACATTCGTGAACGGCATTTATACCATCCACCATTTCTAATGTAACTACATCTAACAAAACTAGGAATTTAACAGACTATAAAGAAGCACAAACTCAAAACACCAACAAGAGAAAAGATAAACACACAACCCGGACAGTTAATTGGCAACTTTAACTCAGACCAAGGTTGTTCTCAAAGACATTAAAGTATTCAATAAATCAAATAACCAGACTTGAAATGTCTTTACATCGTGCATTTATTGTGGCATTTCTAATAAAAGGCTGGGGGGCTTGCTGTGTTCTCGATAAGAGGCATGTTGTTTCAGCACTGCACAGATTTCCTTGCTGTCCGTAGCTTCATGTGGTTGGAAACCATCATTATCAACAATAGATGGGTCTGCACCATGTTTGAGAAGGAGATCCACAATATCTGGGAACTCACATGCAGATGCTGAGAGAAAAGAAAAAGCATATAATATAATTGGTGTGAACAGTGCAAAACACTTTTGTGCTATCTACATTATCTACAGATCAAATTATGTGAGCTATTAGTTAATCATACTGGATAAAAGTAGGACCACTCTAGTACAAGTCAAATTTGCTATTTATTAAACAATGTGCTGACAACCAAAACACACAACGAGGTCCTATCCGTTCCTCGGGTGTGAGAGATTATCATACATATATCAGGCAGCAGGTATCCTTAAAAAGTAAGACTAGGTAGGATTCCTGGATTTCAGAAAGGTAAAAAGTAGAAAAGCTCTGTATTCCCTACAAAGATTATCTGAATATAAATATCTAAAATAAGGTCTTTGCACTTTACAAGTATTAACTGCCAGCAGTCCAAGCAGCATTTGTATGTATCCATGCTATGTGTATGAGTATGTGTTCTGTATACATTTTACTCTAACAAACTATCACTAAATAATATTCTATCGGGGTTTTTCAATAAAAGTTCTTATCTTTAAAAGGTATCTCCACCAAAAAAATAAAGTTTGTCTTCTACACGCATGTGCAAGTGTGAAGCGCATGTGCATAGAAGACCACGCTGCAAGGGAGCAAGCGATCGGGTACGTAGCTTGCCTTCTCTCCTGGCTCCTGATCATTTGATTGGATGGGAGGTAAGACAGCTTCTTTACCCCCCATTCTTCAATAAAACTAAATGGACAAACTATTTTTTCAGTGTAGATACCCTTGAAAAATAGTGTACATTTTGGCCCAACCCATCAGAAGTTTGCTTTCAAATCTTTTACTTTCTGATTGGTTAGGGCAAAATTAGCACCATAAGAACATTTACTGATGTAGATATACATTCTGTTTCTATGGTCCTACATAATTGAGCTTTGAGAAAGTAGGACGTGTTAACTTTTTCAGCAATGTAATTTCTCTTAGGCTGCAGTTAGAAATGTGATCCAGGGCTCTGGCTTTATTTAACCCTCAGGAATGAACACACAAAAAGGCAGCAGGTGTTTGGAAGGTTAAAATTGCCCTTTAATTCTAGGAAACGTTTTTTATGCATTTTGTGCTATATAGGAAAAATTGGACAAGTTTGATTTTCTTTGTATTATCTCATTAAAATATGCAAGCAGTTTCGGATTAGTAAATTTTACAGGTTAATAAAATATTCATGTTTTTGTACAACAATGTTATAATACAACTATGTTCCATCTTATGCCCTTTAAACTGGTCAGACTTTAAATCTACATGCATGCTGCCTGACCTATAGTTATGGTTAATTGGCACATAGTACATCAATGCGTTGTTTTTAATCTATGTTGTAGTTCTCCTTAAAGGGCATGTCCACCCTAAAAATAAAAAACTGGTCACTTGTCATTTATTTGTCCCTTGACCTAACTACTTTTTAAAACACTTTTCTAACCAGATATAAGTAGAAGTAATGTCCACGTTCAACCCCTTTGTGGAGACCTCGCTGTCTCCTCCCCTTGCTCAATGAGCATTTAGGAAGATATTAAATAATGGGGAAAAAAGGAGAAATAGGGTAGGAATAGCTCCGGTTAAAACCTGGGCCCCAAAGTCCGCAAGGCACTCCCGTTGTATATAAATGGCACAAAGTAAATCAAATATTAGAAGGCTATAATAACACCTAATATAGAACAGGCCGGTGGAACTTGTTTGCATGTGGCAGCAGGGGAAAAAAGTCATTCATTGGCTATTATGTCAGCAGTCACAGCCTTGATTGACTGCATGATGGGAGGAGCTGCAATAATTATCCTTAAAGGGCATGTCCACCCCCAGAACTAAAATCTGTCACAGTGCACATCTGCTCCCTGCTTCTTCCTTTTCGAGGACACTGGCATGCGCAGGGGAGCACCCACCCCTCCTCCATCCCTCTGGATCCATCTTGGCTGTTTGGTGGCCTACCTTTATAACTTTTCTGTAGTTTTAGGCACCCCAACCCACACACTGCCAAGTTAATTTTGTAAGACAAGCCCCAGAAATATACTTACCCTCCTTCGTTCCCTCAGCCCTTTGCATTGGCCAGCAGCCACGTCTGGCAAACAGAGGACCGGGAGCAGGAGGAAACAATGGAGTAAGTATATTTATGGGCCTTGTATTACAAAACTTGGCCAGTTGGGGTTGGGCTGGGGTGCCCTACACTATGAAAAGGTTTTTTTTCTGGGTGGAGACACCCTTTAAATATCTGGTTTGTAGTAATCTAATAATGTGCTGAATATATTGGTTGGAATTGGGGGCAGAAAATTGTTTTAAAGGTGGATTTGCCCTTTAAATAAACTTACCACAATGTACCATGTTCTTAAACTCAAAATCTGAAACCTAAAAACTTTTTCTAGATTTCTTTTTTATTATATTTTCTGTATATAGATATTGTAAAACTGTACCTCACGGTGGATGAAATCTTTAAAAGGCTTCTTAATCATAATTTTTGTTTTTTCGGAAAGTAATATTTAAAAACCTAAATTACAATCATAACACCAAGAGATGACATTACAGATGCATCATCTTCCTCCTCCCCTTCGCCAGATGGGTGTACTAGCCTAATGGTATCCACTCCCACTGGCCACAGGACCTAGGAAGATCTAATTTCCACTGAAATAAGTATGGAAATAAGTATTTCCAAGAAGATAAAGGAAGCAACCCAGTGGGAGGAGATTAGATGTCTGATCTCGGCTAGTCAGATTGGGAAAAAAGAAGATTTACAGTTATTTTAAAGGGAGTCTGACCTCTGCAGTTACCCCTAGCTGTCAGGTGGCATATAACTCTTAAGAAAAGAGCAAGCCAACGGAGAAAAACAAAAGAAAGTCACTATGGACAGATGTTGCAAAATCTAAAAGAAATAATATGAAGGCCTGATGTACCAGACTAAGTTCTGCCCAGTAAGACCTTTCAAATAGCATTTTTGAACTGTTGTTACAGTTGAATAAATGAATTTAAAGCACTTATTTCTTCACTTAACCTGTTTTACAAAACAAGACTAATAAAATTAGCACTTTACATACTGTAAACAAAGCACAAACGACCACAAATACTCTTTTACAGTCTTGTAAACAGAGATGCAATGCATTTTATTAAATACGCTAAAGTGTGTACTAAAGTGTGTACCATTGAACGTGCAAGCAACAGCTTACCATAATGGAGTGGAGTCTGTCCCTCAGAGTCCTGCAAACCAGAAAACAAATTAGTAACAAAATATAAAGAAGCATAAAAATAGGAAGACATGAAAATTTGCATATGCTACTGGAAGCTAAAAAGCATTGTCCTTTTTTCAACCTCGCCAACCTCTTGTCACATAAATTTATTAACATTAATTGAAGGGTTCTTTAAAATGTCGCATATTCTTTAAATCCAGGTAACTGAAAAAAAAGCTTTGAATCGGTCATACACATCCACAGTTGCTGCTCCATTGTTTAAGCTAGCTGGTGGAGGAGAAGAATAAGTGCATTCATGCCTGCAGGCAGTGTGTGGCTTTAAAATGGCTGGCAAATGAAGACCATAAGAATAAAACCATTTTTGTGCTGAAATTCAGGCATAGGACCAGGACAATGTCTTCAGAATTACATAGGTCACATAGTTAATTTGCATACTAATTAACAGGCTGCATTCATAATAATCCACAATGTGTGATGATTAAATCAAGAGGATAGATGATTTCTACAAAACAAATTAAAAAGAAATAAGGAGAAAACAATACTATGGTTTATAACAAGGAATTTAATTATTTTACCCGACTGTAACTTTCCCAAGCACTTTATCACAAAGCATAACAATGTGGATTATGGTATGGATTGGTTCACATAGTGCAGATTTAAATCACATATGTACCCAAGAATTAAATAGTGTTGGGATACCCAGGTTTGTTAGGGTTTGTACCTCACCTCATATCTGCCTCACAAAGCAAGTTTGCAAGCTTTGAGCGAGTGGACAAATCTGTTTTAAAAGGACAACCTTTAAACATTTACAGCCTTAAGAATTTCCTTTTCTATGCACTTGGGCAGATTTTTCCCAGAATCGGCAGCCAACAACACTTAAAGGAGAACTTAAGTAGCCGAACCACACTAAAATGCTATAACATAGCTATAACAATAATCAGATCCAATCTTTGATCCTGCCTATCTTCCTGTTTCCCATGGTGCTCTACATCTTACAGTAACATCCATGTCTATGAAACTTTGCCAAATAGGATGTTGTAACCTGCAGAGTAGGTGCAGCACCTGCAATTTTATCATATGCTATTAAAGAGCAGCGCCATTAATGTTTTCGATTTTTCGGGGTGGGGGGTTGGGGAGAATATGTACTTAATTGGTTTTGCAAACCATTTCTCTAGGTAGAAAGGGGGAAGCAAATTACTGCTGCATCACTGCAATCCAACGGGAATAAAGTGAATCTGTGACTAACAAAAGGAAAGCTGGGTGCACACAGTAAAGATTTATAGAGGACGACTATATATTCAATTGGAAGCAGTCTGTCATAATCTATAAATACCCCTACACACATTCCCATTGGTCTCCCTATACTTTGCATAGGGAGATTGTTCAGGTAGCCAACAGCCTCTATCAGATCCATATATTTAAGTATATGGTCTGATAGGAATTTTTGCCCACAGACGATGGTGGCAGTTTGTCGTCCGTGGGATCATTAGTTTCTACGCCCATGCACATGTATGTTTTTATCCAAAGGGGGAAAAATGTCTTTAGGAGTATATACATTATGCCCTTGTTTGTTTATTCTGTCTTTTATAATGTACAGTGCTGTGTGCCCAATTGGTGCTTTATAAATATTCTACATATACATACAAGGCAGAAGCCCACTCTTAATTGCAGAAGACTTTGAATCTTCGTTCCCGACTCCTTTAACAATAACTGAAGAATGGGATTTAAGACATAGTGCCTTTACCTCCCGTTCTTCAACTAATAAACAAAAGAAAAGACACACTTTTAAAGTACGCTTTAATATACGCTTTAATATACGCTTTAACTGTTTTAATGAATTAAATATGGGCAGTTAAATCAATTCCAAATATAACAAGAAACCCTTAACTTATGATTAGAACATTTCTAACATCTGATTCTTTGTTCTAAAAGGTTATGCATTTTTGCGAATGAGCATACATGAACCAGACAGCTGACCACCTTGATGGTGACTGCAGTGGTTAAACTTGACTGACAGTTCTTAAGCACTTGCTCCCAGGAGAGCAAATGTAGACTGTAATGAATATGAAGATACATAAAGCAACAGAGTGCTTCAGAATTCCACCTGACAGAATGGAAGAGAGAGTGAGAAAATGGACCAGAGGCTGGGAGGATGGGAGCAGACGCGTGCCAGCCCTCAAACAGCCTAGCATCTGAGGCCTGCAACACACTCATGATTGGATTAACATCTTAACTACCAGCAGATGAGTAGTGAGCCTCCTGAGATCACACGGGGTAACACATGCTCTCCTCTCTTTCTTAACCCATTCCATTTGTGCATATGGAGATAACAACATCAACAAACGAAATGTGTCTGGTTTTAGTACTAACGACAATAGGGAAAAGAAAAGGATTATCTTAATTAGGACTCTTTCCCCCCCCCCCCCAAAAAAAAACCTTCTCAAGAGCTTCTAGCTGACGCTTAAGAACAGCATTTAACATAATTTGCCAAAATACCCCCGAATTCCCAAACAGACCAATTGTCTGAATGTCTCCAACTGCTGTGCCAAAGGTGTTAAACAAAATTTCCACTAATATTTCACAATCTAAATAAACTCTGAAAGCAACAATATACAAGCTGACATCTCTTCCAATTCCCCTATGATGCTAAAAATATATTACACAGAAAGAAAAAAAACGCAATCAAGAATATTACAAGAAAAATAAAAACAAACAAGCTGGACTTGAAAAACAGCAGGCTCTTGGAAATGGAGATACCCACTGCAGTCAGTATGGATTTTCAATCACAGTACCCTAGAGACATTTCAATTAATCTTCTCTGTAGTACCAAAAAAAAAAAAAAAAAACTTGCACTGCTACATAAGAAACGACTGCAAATTATCTGCAGGATGCAAAGGGATTCTTCCTTATTATGGTACTCCTACTTACAAGTAATTTCGGTTTCTACAACACGCTGTTTACGGGTTTAGTACAGTATATTAACCCTGTATAACATATACCTGATGCATTAGTAATGACAACATTTTGCTTCTGATATGAGACTGAGAAAAAAAAATACAATTCTAATATTGCAACTCTAAATAGCCTTTGATATGCACATCATTTCATAAAACAAGTCTATGTATGAGAAGACCTTACTGCATCGCTAAGTATTTCATTTCTTTCCTTTGGTGCCAAGATACTGTGGTTTAGATCTGATCATAAACTTGCTATAACTTGGGTCCACTCCCCAACATAACCCTAAATAATCCCTTGTACTCCTCAATTTGAAATCCAGGACACAAAGTGGGGGCATGAATTTAAAGAGTGAGACATGTGCAAATTGTTGAGAGCAGACTGCAGCTTTTATAAATACATACAGAAATAATTAAAATCTAAGGGGTTTATAAGGGTTAATCTGCTTTGTATAATCTGCAGCATAAAGCCTGCACAATCGCAGCTCAGGACCGGCTGTGCCATATCAGAAGCGGCAGTGCAATGGGGGAGGTTGAAAGAATGGCCCGGAGGAGATTATAAAAGCCTGGAGTAAGGTAGGGAGGCCTATTAGCATCCTATATTAGCTGTGAGATTAAGTTGCAGGTTAAAGGTTTGGTTTTTTTTGTATACTTTTGTATACTAGGCACCATATGACAATACACGTTAGAGAGTAATGCAAAGCAAATGTCTTGTGTGATAGTAGAGTGACCAAATGATATGCAGCAACGGGACATCCATTCCATTTAAAACTGCACATCAGGCTGAGGGGTCAGCAAAGAATAACTTTCATCCTGTGGTAGCGGAGAGTGCTCATCCTTTGCTGATGGAATCATGGAAATTGGATTGTACCCATTTACCGTCCTGAAGTAAAGCATTGTATTTATCCTATTATAGACACATTGCAAAGCAGTTCCATTACTTTCCCCCTCCCTCCTATGCACTAAGTGCTGTGCCCCCCACAAGCCTGTCACAGTCACTAAATAGCACAGGTTGCTTTAAGTCTAGCTGTTTGCTTTTTGCTATTCTTTAAATACATGTCACTGGCAGTATTACTGTGTTTGATAAATCCAAATCTCTTCGAGGCAGCTGGATCATGCAGGTTTAGATAGTAAATGCAGATTTTAGTAGTAATGGAATTAAATCAAACCCATAAGCAGGTTTTCAAACAATTGGGGATCAATTGAATACTCAGTGCAACATATAAATTTTTTTTTTTTTTAAAACAGCTCTTTTTATCTATCCAGTTTCACAACATCAATGAACCATGGTCTGGAGTTGAACAGCAAATAGCCTTTAGCTGCACCATAAAAGATTAAAAGTCTCATACCGCCACACCACAATTGCGATAACAAATGTAGTTTTTGATGAAAACAGCAATTAAGGGTGATCTTTTCTAGTATTATTGTCCTTTAAATGAGGAGATGTAAGAGTTGCTAGGTGCAGAATATTGGCCTCTGTGTACTAGGTCTAAGTAATGACACAAATTTATTTGTTAGTATAAAAATATATAAAAATTGCAAACAGAACATTGCCTGTAAAAAGTTATTTTTTGGTTAAAGGGCATGTCCACCCCCAAAACTATAATCCCCCCCACTACTGGCCCCATTGTGTAGTGTAGTTTAATCCTTACCTTACATCCCAGCTCCATCTGGTTCTTCTGCTATCCCCCCCTTAAGTCCACAAAAACGCCCACCAGGAGTACTGCAGAGTCCACATAGGACTCTGCCTCCTGTCTCCCCTCGGGGAGAAGATTGGCATGCGCACTGCAGCCCTTCTCCCCTTCCCGTCCCTCTCCCTCCCGATTTAGATTCTCTCCCCCTAGCGTAAAAACCTTTCTATATAATATTCTCCCTGTCCCCCCATCCCCAACCGCTATAGTTTTAAGTTCAGAAAGTGCCCCAAATATTACTTACCTTCCCTCTTTCCTCCGCCGCACTGCCAGGCCCTCTGCTTGCAAGAAAATGCAAGCAGAGGGGCGGGACCAGCAGTCGCGTCTGTGATTGGCTGCCGGGAGTTCAGTGCGGCGGAGGAAAGAGGGAAGGTAAGTAATATTTGGGGCACTTTCTGAACTTAAAACTATAGCGATTGGGGATGGGGGGACAGGGAGAATATTATATGAAAAATGTTTAAGTGTAGACCATAATGTATTTGCATTTTATAGGCAAATATATTTACTGAATAATGCAAGGCTTTATTTGAATTGTTTAAAGGGACACTTAACTATTTTTAATGCTAGGTGGATTTGAAATTCAGAGTGGTAGCATAGCTTATTTCCACTTTCCTGTCAATGATATAATTCACCCAATGCAACTTACCTGCTAGCGCTCTGCAAACTGTTGTCCCCATCCTCTGCACATATAGGAAAGATAGGAAGGCAGGTTGCGGATTACTGGTTTAGAAGCAGGGAGCGGGGCGCTCGCACATAAGTTTAACGCTGCATCAGGCAAATTTTATTGTTTTTATATCCAAATCTAAGTCTGTCATCATTTTGTGATTAAGAAAATAAAAAAAAAAAAAAAGAAAAGGGAATTCCCAACCGTAATCAGCTGTTGGGGAAATGCAACTGCCCAGGGGAGTCTCTAGGGTTTTTGCCACCTGAGCCAAGGACCCCTAATAGAGACCGTTATGGTTTTGCCATTGACCCAGTGCCTGGGTTGATTTACTTGCTCAGAAGAGATCTGAGCATATTTGACCCATCCAACAGCCAATCAATTACTGTTAGGAACATTCCAAGGAAGTGCATCCTGGGAAGAAGAAGGACCGTTGGAACCTGAAATGGCAGCTCACTAACGTCAACAGCAGGGAACAGCAAAGGGTATGCAATCAACAGATTTTTCAAAATGGGAGAGAATATGTACAATAGCTAGGTATGCATAATACAAACCAAGAATTTCTAAAATATTGATATTTTCCATTGAACTTTCCTTTTAAAAAGACATTTATCCACACCACGTTTCCTGTAGAATAAAAGATTTTTTTCCAAAAGATTTGTAAGCCTGCTGCCACATCAAGGTAGATTCTTTCAGCAGGGCCTTAACTAACCTAACAAAGTTGCCCTCATGCCTAGCTCACACAGATAGGTACATATAAGATGCCCTTATGCCTAGCTCACACAGATACATTAGGTACATATAACATGCCCTTATGCCCAGCTCACACAGATAGGTACATATAATATGCCCTATTTCCCAGATCAAACACACTGGTACATATAACATGCCCTAATGTCCAGATCACACAGATAGGCACATATAACATGACCTAATGCTAACATCAATATACTTAAGAAGAACAGTAGGGGGTATATAGAGGCAACACAACAAGTGTGCAAAAAAACAATAAATACTTTCCAATTCACAATCAATATATTCCAAATAAAGTGCATAGTGAAAATGTTAAACTCCCCCAGACCATTACCTCCGTTATGTACAAATTAACCCTTTATCATAAACACAATCAACATGTCCATATATACTTGTATAAATATAACACCAAGTCCCATTGAAATTTTAGAAAATTTGAATTTTAAAGGAATTTTTGAAAATTTTGTAAAAATGATACTAACTTTCTGTAAATGGCTCTGGGACCTGGGAAATGGTCTGGGAACAGATAAAATCAGAATAACAGATAAACAGATCCAAAATCAGAATTTGGAAAAAAACCTGATTGGTATACTTACCAAACAGAATCTTTCTGAAAGAATCTAAATGTACTGTAACAAATTCTGTTTCAGAAAGAATCTGATTGGTATACTAACCAATCAGATTATTTTCTAAAGAATCTGATTGTATCCAATCAGAATTGGTTACAATCAGATACTTTCAAAAAGAATCTTATTGGTACGCTTTCTGGAAGAATCTGATTGTAACTAATCAGAATTAGTTATAATCAGATACTTTTAGAAATAATCTTATTGGTATGCTTTCTGGAAGAATCTGATTGTAACCAACTGTGATTAGGAAAGAATCTGATTGGTATACTAACCAATCAGATTGTTTCTGAAAGAATCTGATTGTAACCAATTCTGATTGGAAAATAATTTGATTGGTATACCAATAAGATTCTTTCTAAAAAAATAAAATATAAAAAAAAACTGATTGTTACCAATTAGAATTGGTTAGTCAGATTCTTTCAGAAAGACATTGACTGGTATGCTTTCTGGAAGAATCTAATTGTAACCAATCAGAATAAGTTACAATCAGATTCTTTGAGAAATACTCTGATTGGTATGGTAACCAATTAGATTCTTTTCTAGTCAGAATTGGTTACAATCAGATTCTTTCAGAAAGACCAGACTATTTTCCAGGTCCTAAAGCTATTTACAGTAAGTTACTGTATAATTTTTACAAAATTTTCAAAAATGTGTCTCGAAAAATTCTGCAAAGCGCAATTCCCGCAAGATCCGTGAATCACGGAAATCAGTTGCGGAACTGGGTTCAGATCCGCGATCCGGTCCATCTCTATTCTTGATCAATTTATTTCAACATTGCATAGAGTGTTATAGTTCAGTAGAAACATCACAGTGAAATACAACTGTTGTGCAGAGCTTAAATCAATCTTCCCCCTTGAATTTCCAACCAATAATACATCAATAGGAGATCCACTGGATCATTCTATAATTAAAGTTATCAGTCTGTCTTTCAATACTCACCCTCCCCATTAACTCACAGCTGTTAGAGAGGGATCACTATTGGTAAATGTGTTAAGAGAGGGATCACTATTGGTAAATGTGTTAATGAGGGATCACTATTGGTAAATCTGAGGTCCTATAAAGAACCCAGACTATCCTGTCAGGTTTCAGTCTTATTACATTTTATCAGTTCAGGACACAAGTTCATGGCTTCTATGGGGTCTATTGCTTAAATAATGTAATAAAAGATTAACAAACTCACTTCATTGTGTCAGAGAAGCGGGCATGGAAATGTTTTCCTTTCAGTCCCCCTATCATATACAGACGGTAGTTCTCCAGATGTTTGAAAACTACAACTACCAGCTTAATCTACAAACACTCTGTAGTAACATAGTAACATAGTAATTAAGGTTGAATAAAGACATTCGTCCATCAAGTCCAACCTATCTTTTTTTTTTTTTTTTTTAACCCTACCTAACAGTTGATCCAGAGGAAGGCAAAAAACCCCAGCTAAAAAAGGGGGGAAAAAATTCCTTCCTGACTCCAAACGGCAGATCGAACGTATCCGGATCACCAGATCTATATTCATAATACAAGTAATTCTCAAATTTTTTAGTTTTAGAAACTTATCCAGGCCTTTTTTAAGTTATTCAATGAACTTGCCATTACCACCTCCGCTGGAAACAGTTTCCACAGTTTCACACCGTTCTCACAGTAAAGAAACCTCTCCTAACCTGAAGATGAAACTTCTTTTCTCCAACCTTAAAGGATGTCCACGAGTCCTCTGATATGACCTATTAGTGAACAATGCACCAGAGAGTTCACTGTATGGGCCATTAATTATGTATAGTTATCATGTCCCCACGCAACCGCCGCTTCTCCAATGTAAACAGCCCTAACTTGTCTAATCTGCCTGCATATTCAAGCCCCTCCATTCCCCTTATTAATTTAGTTGCCCTTCTCTGAACTGCCTCAATTTCCAAGATGTCCCTTTTGTATATGGGATTCCAAAACTGCACCGCATATTCCAAATGTGGCCTTACCAGTGCTTGTAAAGAGGAGAATAATTTTTTTCCTCTTGATTCCATTCCCCTCTTTATACAAGACAATATCTTGCTAGCTCTAGCTGTTGCTACCTGGCATGTTTTGCTACAGCTAAGTCTGTTATCTACCAGAACCCCCAAATCTTTTTCCATTTCAGATGCACTTAACACAGAGTTTTATGGTGTAGGTGGCACAGGATTATTAAATCCCAAATGCATCACCTTACATTTATCAACATTGAATCTCATCTGCCATTCTGCTCCCATTTTGATAATCTATCTAGGTCTGCTTGCAGCACTTGCACATCATTGGAAGTTTCCAAAGCTCTGCATAATTTAGTGTCATCAGCAAACACAGAGACCTTGCTCTCAATGCCCCTTCTAAGTCATTTATAAACAGATTAACAGAAGCGGCCCCAGTACAGAACCCTGAGAACTCCCGCTTAGAACTTAGCCCACATAGAGTGAGCCCCATTAACCACCACTCTCTGTTTGCGGTCCAATAACCAGTTCTCTATCCATGAACAAATGTTTTCTTCAAGGCCAACAGTCCTCAGTTTATACATTAGTCGCCTATGTGGCACAGTATCAAAGGCTTTTGCAAAATCCAATATACCACATCCACAGCTGTGCCTGAATCTAACTTCTTACTCACTTCTTCATAAAACCAATTAAATTTGTCTGGCATGATCTATTTCTCATAAATCCATGCTGACTACTACTAATAAGATGATCTCTGGAGACAAAGTCAAGGATATGACCCTTAACAAAGTTTCCATCACCTTCCCTACCACTGATGTTAGGCTTACAGGTCTATAGTTACCAGTCTGTAACGACTACCTTTTTTGAATATTGGTATTACATTGGCTTTTTTCCAATCCAGCGGCACATCCCCAGACAAAAGCGAATCTGAAAATGAGACACAGTGGTCTTGTCAGAACTGAACTAAGCCTTTTAAAATCCTAGGATGCAATCCATCTGGTCCTGGCGCTTTATTGATATTAACTTTGTCTAATTGATTCCGTACCATATCCTCTGTTATCCAATGTGAAGACTCTCATTTCCTCCCTGCACATTTACAATCCCTACTGTAAGGATTCTCAACAGTAAAAACGATGTAAAAAAACGTTTAGCAGATTAGCCTTTTCGGCATCCTCTACAACCACCTCAGCTCCATTATTTAGGTCCCACATTCTCAGTCCTCATTTTTTTACCATTTATATACTTAAAAAACATCTTGGGGTTGGACTTCTTTGTTCGGCAATCCGTATTTCATTTTCTATTTTAGCTAGTTTAATGCTTTCTTGCACTCTTTATTACAACTTTTGAAGTCCCTGTAAGCCTGTTCTGTGCCTTCTGCTTTCAAAATTTTAAAAGCCCTTTTCTTTTTTTCCATTTCCCTTTTTACCTGAGCATTAAGCCATGCAGGAGTGGACCTATTTTTTTACACTTGTTTCCTAAGGTACCGATTGGAAATGTTATAGTTTAATATCCCTTTAAAAGTGGTCCCATCTGCTCAGTATCTTACCTAGAAACAGTTCCCCCCAGTCTTGAGCAGGAGCGTTCCTTTAAAAGCATAAAATTGCTTTCCTAAAGTTAAAAGTTTTTGTTAAGCCGTGCACTTTAGTTTTCTGCAACCTATATAAATGACACTATATCATGGTCACTATTCCCTAAGCTTCCCATTACCTTCATCTCCAAAATGAGCTCTGGGTTATTAGATTCACCAGATCCAACAACGCATTCTTTCTAGTAGGAACTTCTACCTGTGAAAGAAAATGCTCATATAGGAAATTTAAGAACTTTATCCTTTTGAGGTGCTGGCAGTTCCATTACTCCAATCTATTTCAGGGTAGTTAAAATCCCCCATAACCAGAACATGCCCCATACCAGCAGCCTTCGCCAACTGCATATGGAGATTCATTTCCACCTCTTCCCCGGCATTTGGCGGCTTATAACACACTCCAACAATTAATTTACCCACCTTCTTGCTTCCTGTACACAGTTCCACCCATAATGTTTCTGCCGCATCGTTTTCTCCCCCATCTATTCCATCTTTTAAATTTGGCTTCAATTCCTGTTTAACATACATACATACTCCTCCTCCTTTCTTATTAACTCGGTCATGTCTAATAAGGAGTACCCTTCAATATTTCTGTCCGTCGTGTGAATCATTAAGCCATGATTCTGCTATACCAATTACATCATACCTTTCCTTTAACGCTATTAATTCAAGTTCGCCGGTTTTTCCAGCCAGACTCCTTGCATTTGTAAACATACATTTTAGATTATCAATTGATTTACTTCCATACATGGTCGTACATGCCTCCTTATCCTCTATGCTCCCCCCTCCTCCTTCTCCTCCCTCCGTTGTGTTACTAGCCCCCAGATCCCTAACTTCTCTATCTACCCCTGTGTAGTTAAACTTTCCCTCCCCCCCCATACCTAGTTTAAAATCTCCTCCAACCCCCTAGCCATCTTCTCCCCAAAACAGTTGCACCATCACCATTGAGGTGCAATCCGTCACTACTAAAGAGCCTGTAGCCAACAGAAAAGTCAGCCCAGTTCTCTAAAAACCCAAACCCCATCTCCTTACACCACTCTCTTAGCCACGCATTTATACTCCTGAGCTCCCGTTGCCTCCCTAGCGTAGCACGTGGCTGCGGTAGTATTTCTGAAATCACTACCCTGGAGGTCCTTGCTTTTAACTTGGCCCCTAATTCTCGGAAATCATTTTTAAGGACCTCACCTCCACCTCTAACTTTGTCATTGGCACCAATGTAAACCAAGACCGCCGGGTCACTCCCAGCCCCACCCAATAATCTGTCTACACGATCCACCACAATTGTCGAACCCTAGCACCAGGCAGACAACACACTGTTCGGCATGCAGGGTCCTGGCGACAGATTACCCTATCTACCCTTCTAATAATAGAATCCCCTACCACTACCACCTGTCTATCCTTCCTAGCCCCCAGTTCTCCCTCCCTTGTATTGGAGATGGCCGTCCCCTGGGTGCTCAAGGGAAAGGCCCGCTCCATACATGCTGCTTCCGAGCCATCGTCCTCCACATCTTCACCTAAAATGGCAAATCTGTTGGGATCGACCAGCTGGGAAGAAGCCCCCCTATCCTTCCGTCCCCTACTTCCCCTGGTGACCCTTACAAATCTATCTTCCTTCTCCACCTTATCTGCCCCATCTCCACCCACCAGTTTACTGGCCCCTGCCAGTACCTGCATTTCCCCCAGGTTTGCCAAGTCCTGCAATGCTGCAAGTTTACCCCTTAGATTCTGTACCTCAGATTCCAGATGGGCAACCCACTCACATCTGACACATACATAGGTCCCCTGGGGCGGCTGCTCCAAGATCCCATACATGCGGCAGGATGCACATTGCATCACATAGTGAGGGAACTCAAACTACAACTCCCAGCATTCCTCTACAAGTACTCTGTAGTTGTAGTTTCTAAACATCTGGAGATCTACTGGTTGCCTATCCCTGATCTATAGTCCAGCAAGCAGCAGCTCTCCTTTTTGTCTATTGAGAGGGGAGGGGCAGAGCTGTGTGTGAGTGAGAAGAATGTTTTTACTAAGACTGTCAAATGTTTTACAAAGGAAGGGACATATAAGTCTTGCAACTTCCAACTTCCCTACTAACACTCAGAAAATGTTTTGATTCCCTAACACTGCTGTCAATCTATTATTAAGCACACCATTGGATACAACACTAAAAGGGAAGTGATAAATATGTTCCTTTGCCTCCATGTAAAACTTCCTATTTACCAATAGTGATCCCTCTCTAACAGAATCCCTGGAGACAGCTGTGAGTTAAAGGGGAGGGTGAGTATTGAAAGACAGATTGATAACTTTAATTTTTAACTTAATTAATAATAGAGATGGACTGGATCGCGGATCTGAACCCAGTTCCAGCTATGGATTTCCGTGATTCATGGATTTTGCCGGAATTCTACTTTGCAGATTTTTTCTTCAAGGCGCATTCGAAAATTCAAAGAAAATTTCAAGACATTTTGTGAAAATTATACAGTAACTTGCTGTAAATAGTTTTGGGACCCGGAAAATGGTCTGGGGAAAAGACAATTAGATTCTTTCTGAAAGAATCTGATTGTAACCAATTCTGATTAGAAAATAATCTAATTGGTTACTATACCAATCAGATTATTTCTAAAAGAATCTGATTGTAACTAATTCTGATTAGTTACAATTAGCTTTTTTTTTTATAGAAATAATCTTATTGGTTAGTATACCAATCAGATTCTTTTCCAATCACAATTGGTTACAATCAGATTCTTCCAGAAAGCATACCAATAAGATTATTTCTAAAAGTATCTGCTTGTAACCAATTCTGATTAGATACAATCAGATTCTTTCAGGAAGTATCCAATTGCTATACTAACCAATCAGATTATTTTCTAAACACAATGTTACATTCAGATTATTTTCCAATCAGAATTGGTTTCAATCAGCTTATTTCAGAAAAAGTCTAATTGGTTAGTATACCAATCAGAATATTTATAAAAGAATCTGATTGTAACTAATTCTGATTAGTTACAATCAAATTCTTCCAGAAAGCATACCAATAGGATTCTTTCTGAAAGTATCTGATTGTAACCAATTCTGATTGGTATACTAACCAATCAGATTATTTTTACAGCTATAGCGCTCATTACACGCATGCGCGCTATAGCTGTACAGAAGAGTGAAGCGGTCGGAGATTCCAGCTGGGCTGCGGTGGATCGCGTAAAAGGTAAGGTCTTTGGTATCTTCGTTCACGGACCCTGGAATATTGATTGAAGATCGGGAGGTAAGGCATAGCTCCATAACCTTCCGGGCTTCAATCAATATATTAAAGGAATAGTTCACTTTGAGAGTGAACTATTCCTTTAAATATCATCCTGTATACATTTATCAAAACAAATCAATAAACAAAACAGAAAAATGTGTAGAGTTATACAACAAATATATGGATGTCTGTTAGTGCTTTAGAAATACAATGTTAAATGTACATAAAGTGCAGCCTAACACTTCCAGTACAATCCAAAACGATGTGTGTATATATGTCCCCTCTAATACCTATTGGGGTACACCCAATAGGTTCCTTTCTGCCTCTGTATATTGTGTAAAATATTCATTTAGGGGATGTGACACTAATACAACCAAGATTTCATAGAATTTCTTTAATTTCTATTTTTAACATCTTGCATTTATTTTTTTTTGTACAAATCCCTAAATTCAAGTGTGGAACTGTAGAATACAAAGATTCAACTTGGTTGAGTTTTCATGTGGCTCTTGAAGAGTTTTAAAGTGCATGCTTTCTATCCCCTTACTAATCATTTCTGAGAGAGTTTCCTAATCTGCCTGATGTGATGTCAGGATGCTGCATGCAAAGAGGGGAATGTAAGAAGCTACAATGTTTATTGGAGTAAGGGTCTGTACTAAAAGGATCAGGAGGTGCTGTTAGGAGGGGGGAGAATGGATAAAGCTGGAGGTCTAATCAAATCAGCTGGGAAAGCTGCAGTCCCTCAGCAGTAACCTTGCCAATCAGGCAGGGAACTGAAACATGCCTCAGCACACTAATCCCAGGGTGTCCTTCATTTTACCAAAATTAAACACCTCCCATAAATCAATGGCTTCTTAACATTTCATAGAAGTTATAAACCCCTAAATACCATATAGTTCCAAAATCTTAGTCTTAGTAGCAATAAAAATTACGTTTTTTGTGTGAATTCAAAGTAACATTCACCAGGATTATCTTACACCTGTTCAGTAGGTCTGCCTAGCTATGCTGGAATTATACAGATGGGAAGTGGAATGGTCTCCAGGGGCAGATATTTATGGTTATTGATTTGTGGTCAGTGCAAAGGGAGGGGGTTTCTATGCCCTCAATTAACTTATGAATCTGAATCCAATACAGCCATTGCTCTGACCTCGTAGCTCACTCTGTTTGTACTCATTACAGTTCCCAGGACCTCCTCCTGGGCACTTCCTTGATCTGGGAAAAAATAGAGGATTATATCTTGACTAATAGCTAGACTGTGGCATTCCTCACATTCTGCCAATAGCAATTTACTTGAATACTATGACATCATGTACTTACATTATACAAAGATGCCAACCAACCACAAGAGCTTAAATCCTACAACTGTAGCAAACACACACACACTTTTTTTTAAATTATCAGGCACATTAATAAATAAATCAATTTCAATGGCCGTTTTACAAATATATATTTTTAAAAAACATATTGAGGATTAATTAAAAGGTCTTTTATCTCTAATATAAGGCCACACTATTGCAATTTCCGTGCGTTTGCGCAAGCGTTTTTGTTCTAACATTGGAATCGTGGCATAGCCCTTTTCTTACAATTTCAGGACTGTGGGGGCACTCCTTACTTAAAATGACAATTACATTTTGCAGGAGTGTTATTGATCTGGGTTTTCTTGGTATAGTACATTTAAGCTTAACTGTTCCAAAACCCTTAAATAATTCTTCCAGTTGATTTAAAACCACAAAGTTTTTTTTTATCTGCAGAAACTAGTAGTCTAGTATTTGCAAGGCAGTTCTTGTATGCTTAGGTGCTTATTTATAATAAAAAGGTGAATGATGTTCTTCTCTCTGTGCTATGCAGGATGTGCAATGGGGAAATAACTAAATTGGCCGAGCTAAAGATTTTACAATCTTTGCACTGCTTGTTTAATAATGTAGGAATAATAAAACAAGTAAACCAAATAACACATTTTAATAAGCATCTAGTAGTTTTATAAGGCTGTAGTTAAATTTAAAGGGTATCTCCACTGGAAAAAAAAAGTTTGGGCATTTAGTTTTATTGAAGAACGGGAGGTAAAGGAGATGTGTCTCCCTGCAGGAGCTGGGAGAGAAGTTAAGCTACTTACACCATGGCTCGCTTCTCCGCCGCGTAGTCTGCGTAGGTCCCGACAGACTGTCTTCTATGTGCATGCGCATCACACTTGCGCATAAAAGACAGAGTCTGTCGGGACATGTCAGACTACGCGGCGGAGGAGCGATCGGGTAAGTACCTTACCTTCTCTCCTGGCTCCTGCAGGTTTTATTGAAGAACAGGCGGTAAGACACCTTTAAGACTCCTTTAACTTCCGTTTTTCAATAAAACTAAATGCCCAAACTTTTTTTTTGGTGGAGATACCCTAATAGCAGCAGTTTCAGTCAAAATAATATGAATGTTGCCATATAAAAGATCAATATGATTTACCACGGTCATACTTAAACATACCTTAAGGAGTAGAATGCTTATGTATATACATTTTTAACGTAGCCCCAAACCAATAAAAGAGTCTAAAAGGCAGTGAAATTATAATAAATTAAAGATACTTTTTGCTTGTTGTTCTGGACAACCTGCATAGGTGTATTATAGTATTTGTTCTAAATTCTGCCAAATTCCACTTGTCACATGGCCCTGCAAAATAAGCATTCAGGACTACAAACTGGCTCATGTTATAATCAATAGGACGCACTGTCCTTTTCTTCCATGGTTTCTATTAAAGCAACAATCCTTGCTTTTAAAGTTTGTCAAGGTGCAAGGTAACAGAATATTTAGTGGGAGATTTAACTTTTCACACAACTGTCCCTGTTTGGTTCTGTCCTATAAATAAAACTAGAGGATCGTCTGACAGCACTGTGTGTATAAAGCTGTGTTTCTCAACCTTTTTATCTGTGGGGACCACTTAATTTTTTGCATCTCTGGGAACCCCTACATAAAATAACAATTATATATTATTAAAGGGCATGTCCACCCCCAAAATTATAATCCCCCCAACTACTGGCCCCACCATGTAGTGTAGTTTAATCCTTACCTCACATCCCAGCTCCATAGGGTTCTCCTGTAGTCCCCCCCCAAAGTCCCAAAAACTGCCCACCAGGAGGATAGCAGAGTCCATATAGGACTCTGCCTCCTACCTGGCCTCCGGGAGAAGTTTGGCATGCGTACTGCAGCCCTTCTCCCCCTCTCCGGATTCCCTCAGCCTAGCATTTATCCCCTTTAATATAGCCTTCCCCCTGGTCCCCCAGCCCCAACCGCATAATTTTTATTTTTAGAAAGCTCCCCAAACTCTTACTTACCTCTCCTCTTTCCTCCGCTGCACTGAATGACCGGCAGCCGCGTCCGTGATTGGCTGCCGCTCAGCCAATCACAGACGTGACTGCCAGTCCCGCCCCTCTGCTTGCATTTTCTCGCAAGCAGAGGGCCGGGAGTGCGGCGAAGGAAAGAGGGGAGGTAAGTAAAAGTTTGGGGCACTTTCTAAAGATAATAATGATGTGGTTGGGGCTGGGGGACCAGGGGGAAGGCTATATTAAAATATATATAAAATGCACAGTGAATCAGGGCACTCCTTGGTCTTATAAACAAGTGGGTTTATTCACATCACAAAAAATGGCAACGTTTCGGTCCCTGGTCTTGGACCTTTATCAAGCCTACGATAATAAATATATATATATAGAAAAATATATCTTGTTTTCATCAAAATGCTGGATCCATAAATTTATGGCAATCTCTTGAGGACCCCCATGCAACCTCTCAGGGACCCCTAGGGGTCCCCGGACCCCTGGTTGAGAAACACGGATTTAGAGCCTTGTTAAAGGATATGGGTTCCTCTGTCACAACATCCCTTTACAATGTAAGTCTGCTTTATGAAAATGGTGGTGATCTTATACTCATGATCCAACATATTTGTTTAATTTATATTTAAAAAATTTTTTATAAATTCTTTATTGAGGACATTAGGCAGAGGGTCTAAAGAGCCCTGGTTTAGTTTTTGCTATACCTATCAGAACTAAAAAATATAAATACTCAATGAATTTCACTTAAATACAACAGAACAGAGCGAGTGAACCTCAAAATGAAGGCATTTCCACACTATTTCTATCAACAAATCTTACATTGAATAGTGCTATTAAAGAACGAAAACAATTACTGTGACTGCACTTTCAATCTAAGCATCCAACCCAATGACAATTTCTTTCCATCTTTCTTTTTTGAATTACTTGTTGCCAAAGCAGGAGACAGGGAAGCTCTTTAGTAAGATCTTAAAGTAAGATCTGTTTTTCAGGGCATTCAGACTATCTCAACTTCAGGTTGTTGTCAGTAATGAGATGGATTTGGCAATGGATTGAGCGCTCAATAATAATGTTGTTTGTGAGAATCTCTCCCTGTGGAGACACTCACTCTGCTATTTATTATCTATGGATTGTCTTTACTCTGAAAGCATTAACCTCCCCCCATCAACTATTACCTTTGTCCCCATCCACAACTGAACATATTACCTTTGCACTACCTTCAACTAGCAATATCATATATGCGAGGACCCTTGGATGTTTTCCATAACATCTGCCACTGAGGACACTTAAAAACTATATTTTATTTGAACTGTTGCTGCTTAAGCAGTACAGCATTCTTAAAAAAACAACCCTGTAAACACTTTCCTCTGTATTTGTAAAAAATATATTTTGTGTAGAAATAGTTGAAAGAACTAAAACACACTTTCTTACAATACAACTTAGAAACACTTGTTTAAAACCATGGTTTGTTTATATTTCTAACTTGCTCCTAAATTAAAATCCAGCAAAACAAAGACAGGAAGACTTACTCTACAGCAATTCGTCCAGCAGTCACATCCTCACCCCTTCCCACAGGATACAGACATGTTCATGGTACTTTCCCTTTGCTCTCAATGAGGTTTTTACCATGTTAAAGAGTGGACAATCTGGGGGAGATGTTATTTATTTCCCAGTGTTACTTACCCCTTTGCGAGATTTACTGCATTGTAGGATCCTGTCAGGTAAGATTCACAGGACTTTCCAATAGGTGCTGTTTGCGATACAAAGGTAGCACAAAACCTAACTTAGCCTATATTGAACAGGCTGCTAACCCCATACACAATCGGCCAATATAACGTGACTGAACGGTCAGCTCTAATTAAAATTTTGCATAGGCAGATCCTTTATTGAAGGAGTCAATTTAAGCTTAACTGTATATGACATACAATATAAATCTAGATTTATCCTAAAAAACTTTTATCCAGGTACACCAAAAAGACAAATCGGGGGTTATTCAATAAAAGTTCTTATTGTTAACAATGGTGCTAATTTTGCCCCAACCAATCAGATGTTAGCTTTCAAATGTTATATAAGATCTGATTGGTTGGGGCAAAATTAGCACCATTTTAAACAATAACAACGTTTATTAAATCTCCCTGAATATTTGTTGCTTCAAAATGCCCTTCTCTGTTCCTACTTACCATCAGAGGATTCTGTTCCCCCTCATATATCTTGCAGTAAGTACCACAGTATCCTTTCCATATATAGGACCACTGATACAACACATAAGGGTATCGGGCAGATGTGAAATAGATAAATTGTTTCTTGCAAGCAGGACTATTAAATATGGAATAAAAATATAAAAGTCCTATAACACTAAATTAAAAACTTGTTTAGGCATTTCATTTTTCTTAAAGGGCATGTCCTTCGCCCATCGCTGCCGCAACACACTGATCTGGCTCCCTGGTTGCCAGAACTTGCAAGCAGGGGGACCATCAGCTGCGTCTGTGATTGGCTGAGTAGCAGACAATCACAGATGTGGCTGCCATCAAAAGAGAGTGCCGCGGTATCAAAAATTATCAGAAGTACAGAATTTTTGTTTTTTAAGCAATAACTCGGTGGTTAGGGGTGACAGGGGGTATCTACCATATGTTCAAAGGATTTAACGCTAGGTAAAAAGACAAGCATGGATGGATCCGGATGGTGGGAGGGAGGGGTGGGGGGTAGGTTTCCCCTGCGCATGTCACACTACCTTCCGAAAGCTGCAGAAGAGGCAGAAACCTTTGGACAGGAAGACTCTTCACTATCCAGGACTTTGGACAAGCATTGCAGAAGAATCATAAGTAGCAGAGATGTAAGGTAATCATTTTTTTAAACTTCACAGTGGGGCCAGTAGTGGGTTAAGTTTTAGTTTGGGGGGTGGGCATGCCCTTTAAAGAATCTGTTTGGGTAATTGGATTGTTCCATCAAGAAAGATATTGGGGTTCTTTCTGCACATATTTTGGGTGCCATTAACAATATCACACACAATAACAAACAATGAAGGAAATGCAAATAATCAGAATTTAGGAGATTGACATACCTGCATGTTTATTTTTGCATTATTTAACAGAAGGACAGATACAAGTTGAGTATGTCCACGATCACATGCCCAGTGCAACAGGCTCCGTCCCTATAGGGTAAAAAGTCATGATATGCATAAGGTGGCAAATTTTATTGATTATGTAAACAGAAAATGACTAATACACAAATTCCACAGCAGGGGAGTAAATGCAGATTATATATGCAGAAATGTGAACTTCTTGAAAAGAAAAATTACAGTTGTATAAGATAAATAATATCACAATTGAGTAAACTTTAATGTGCTGTATCAATGCTGCATGTAACAAATACAAAGTTTTTATATTTCACACATACTTGGCTTGCAGCTTTCTCTAATCTGCTTCTGATTTTTGATTCACAGCAGCACTACATTTCTAAAATGGATACATTTACTTTTATTTTAAGTTCATGGCTATAGCAGATTTTCTGACTTTTTAACCCAAACATACTGTACTGTTTAGTACGGTCATCAGGAATCAAATTGCATGTCTGTACAAGGGTCATTTGCATTTATTTTTGCTCCTTGCATCAAACCATGTTAAAGGGCATGTCCACCCCCAAAACTATAACTTAACCCCATACTGGCCCCACTCTGTAGTGTAATAAAATCCTTATCTTACATCCCAGCTCTAAATGGTTCTCCTTTAATGCCCCCCCAAAGTCCCAAAAAACAGGCCACCAGGAGCCTAGCAGAGTCCATACAGGACTCTGCCTCCTGTCTCCCCTCCGGGAGAAGTTTGGCATACACACTGCAGCCCTCCCTCTCGTTTTGCAATCCCTCCCCCTAGCATAAAGAACTTTTGGCACATAGTAGGGTTCCTTCCCCCAGCCCCAACCGCTATAAAAGATTTTTCAGAAAGTCCCCCGCACTCTACTTACCTTACCTCTCTCCCCCGGCGTTCTGTGCAGCCGACAGCCACGGCCGTGATTGGCTGCCTCTCAGCCAATCAGGAACGCAGCTGCCGGTCTGGCCCCCTGCTTGCAGTTTCATGCAAGCAGAGGGCAGTACAGCAGAGGAAAGAGGGAAGGTAAGTAGAGTTTTGGGGGACTTTCTGAAAAATCTTTTATAGCGGTTGGGGCTGGGGGAAGGAACCCTACTATGTGCCAAAAGTTATTTACAGGGGTGGACATGCCCTTTAAAAAGAATATTACTAATTTCATTCTAGACATGATCAGCAGACAGATGCAGTCAAGAAAAAGCACCTTTTCATTCATTTCATGATGTATTGAAGCACAACATTTTTGCAAACTACAGTTTTCCCACCAAATTTACTATTGTAATCATAAATATGAATTTACCTATGCAAAAGTACTTTTAAATTATTTATAGTCTTTGCTTGTTTTTAGGTATGAAGAAAAACTTTGGAACTTAAAAATCCCCAAAATTTAAAGGGCATCTATCATTAAAAACTTTGACTCATCTTAATCTTTAAATTACTAAATGTAAGTAGCAGTGGCATAACTAGGAATCACTGGGCCCCCCAGCAAAAATATGATGGGGCCCTTGTCCATGCAGAAAACTGTGGTTTTCTGGGAGGAGACTATATCTTTTATAGGAAAAATAAACTGGGGCCCACTTGGCTCTTGGGCCGCCCCTGTGGTTGCTCCAACTCAGAGAAAAGCGGGTTGCTGCATGGCTTCAATACAGTACTTGATTTGCTCATACTCAGTATCCCCCCCACCCTCTATTAACCGACATCTTCTTCCATCTTACCAAAATTTCTATGATGTCAAGTATGCTCGGTAATCACTATGCGGTGCGGCAGCATTGAAAAATGGGGAATTTACCATCATGCAATTCAAGCATACCAAACCATCACCATTTAAAAGAGGAGATAGATGGGGGTACAAATGATAAAGTAGAAACAATATGGGTGGAGTTGTGTACAGGAAGCAAGAAGGTGGGTAAATTAATTGTTGGTGTATGTTATAAGACAAATGACAGTGAGGAGGTGGAAATGAATCTCCATATGCATTTGGCAAAGATATTGAGCAGAAGTGGATCGTTTTTAAAGGGATATTAAACTATTACATTTCTAAATTTATACCTTTAGGGAAAAAGTGTTAAAAAAAAAATTAGGTCTACTCCTGCATGGTTTAAAGGTACACTGTAAAAGCAACTTAAGTTATATTGGAAGCAGCAGCTTAAAAAATCTTTTACAGTACATCATCGTGCCGCACTGTACAAGCACGGAGTAGTGCGACCACAACATGCGCACGCGTCTAGGCTGGATTTGGCTAAAGCTTTTGATACTGTGCCACATAGGCGACTAACAAAAAAAACATTTGTACATGGATAAAGAATTGGTTATAGGATCGCAAACAGAGGGTGGTGGTCAAGTGGAGTGCCTCAGGGTTCTGTACTGGGGCCACTTCTTTTTAATCTGTTTATAAATGACTTAGAAGGGGGCATTGTGAGCAAGGTCTCTGCCTTTGCCGCTGACACTAAACTTTGCAGATCTTTGGAAACATCACATGATGTGCAATTGCTGCAAGCAGACCACCTAGATAGATTATCAAAATTGTCAGCAGTATGGCAGATGAGATTCAATGTTGATAAATGGTGATGCATTTGGGGTTTAACAATCCTTGTGCCACCTACAACATAAATAACTGTGTTAAGTGAATCTCTAATGGAAAAAGATTTGGGGGTTCTGGTAGATAACAGACTTAGCTGCAGCAGACAATGCCAGGCAGCAATGGCTAGATCTGGGGCAGCACAGTGGCTCAGTGGGTAGCACTGATGCCTTGCAGCGCTGAGGTCCTGAGTTCGAATCCACCCTTGGACACATCTGCAAGGAGTGTGTATGTTCTCCCCATTCTTGCGTGGGTTTCCTCTGGGCACTCCGGTTTCCCCCACAATCATAAAGACATACTGATAGGTAGTGTCAAATAAATGTGCTTAGATTGTAAGCTCTTCGGGGCAGGGCCTGACGTGAATGTATACATGTAATTGTAAAGCGCTACGGAAGATGTTGGCGCTATATAAAATCCACAATAATATATAAAATCCACAATAATAATAATAAAAATAATATCTTGTATAAAGAGGGGAATAGATTCAAGAGAAAAAAAAAGGCATTCTCCCTCTTTAAAAGGCACCGATAATCCCTCATTTGGAATATGTGGGGCAGTTTTGGAATCCCATATATAAAAGGGACATCTTAGAAATGGAAGAAGTTCAGAGAAGGGCGACTAAAACAATAATGGGAATGGATGAGCTTGATTATGCAGGCAGATTAGACAATTTAGGGCTGTTACATTGAAGAAATGACATTTGCGTGGGGATATGCTCACTTTAAACAAACATATAACTCTCTGGTGCATTTTTCACTAATAAGTCATATCAGAGGACTAGTGGACATCCTTTAAGATTAGAAGAAAATAAGTTTTATCTTTAGGTTAGGAAAGGTTTCTTTACAGTGAGAACAGTGAAACTGTGGAACAGTCTTCCAGCAGATGTAGTAATGAGAAGTTCATTGAATAGTTTTAAAAGTGGCCTAAATACTAACAGGGTTATTCAGTAAAAGTTCTTATCGTTTAAAATGGTGCTAATTTTTCCCCAACAAATCAGATGTTAGCTTTCAAATGTTAAATAATATCTGATTGATTGGGGCAAAATTAGCACCATTTTTAACAATAAGAACTTTTAATGAATCTCCCTGATGAACTTTTATTGAATAACCCTGTAAGTTTCTAAAACTAAATAAAAATAGAATTAACGGTATTAATACATATACTGTAGTTCTGGTTGATCCAGGAAAACTTTCCGACTGCCGTTAAATAGGTGAGTGAGAGTTTAATCACTAATTTGTGCCGGCTGCTGGGGTACCATAAAAGACACGCATACAACTGCTGCAACGTATTTAGTAACGGCATTTGTTAAAGTTGTGCTGGAATCTCTGGTACTACATAACAGAACAATCATTTACACTACATCAAGGTCATCATTTACCCAAAGCCACACTTTCTCTGGGTAAATAGCCCTTGATGTTGTAGAACTGTAATAAAATGTAAGTCCAGTTCATAAATTACAAGTACAATCCCATATAAAAATCTCCAGTAATAATATTAATAAGGACTGTATACATACCCACATAAATAGCATCATACCCCCTCACATAAGTCCAAATGTCTCTGTCCATACTTAAATATCTTTAGTAATGGTGTCTTTTAATGTCCCATACATTACAGAGGGGGTCCAAGTACAATAAAAATTGTTTGGTGTTGTGCAACTATGCCAAAATTCCAATAGAGTAATACAAACATAAGTTTAAATATCTAGTTCCAGGGTTCCAACCAGCAGTACAGGCAACCACTGTGCACCATCAGGCACACTATTGCTAATATGTTTATAAAATAGTCAGATTTTATGTTTGGGATTTGTGAGGAAGAAATGTTACCCCTTAATTAGCATACTATCCACATTTAATGAAGATTTGTTAAATGTAATTATATTATATATATATTATGTTATTTTCATTCACTTTGTCTTGTTTTATTTGTTTTAGTTATCTTTTTCCAACACACATTATGTATGGTTCCTTCCAAACCAATCATGACTAAACTGGCACAAAAAAGGAACTCTTGATCAATAAAATGTGGTGCAATGAAATGGAAAGTCAGAAAAAGGGCAATTCATTGTAAGATATTTCATATTATCTTTGTGTCTATAGCCTCCTTTACAGAAGATCCAGGTAGGAGAAAGAAGGCTGGCACGACATTAGCTTTTTAGGCCAGTCTTATATCTATCAGATGTCTAACTAATGAAGTTCGGGGGTGTGTGTGAATAACCTATACAATTTATCATTTGAGGGATGGACTTTAAGTGCTATATACTTTATTGAAGTGGGTTGAATGTCAATATCTTTCACTAAGCAAATTTAGACAAAATAGATTTTCATTGCTGAATGACATCTTCAGATTTACATTGATCATGCATACAGTATATAATTTTAAGCTTGAGACTGTCATACCTCCAACACAGAAGCCTTGCACAGTGTCCACCGTTGACAATTGGTGGCCATAGATGCAGCAATATGATTGGCCAATTATCACTCCTTGTAGGGTGCCCACCGTCAAAAATTAACCCTGTGGGTTAATATACAACTAGAGTGTAAGAGGTTCTTTGAATGACATGATTGGATTTGGGGGTGGGATTTATGTTTTATGTGTGTGAAAAGCACAGTGTACACAGAGTGTAAATTATGTGGACTTCTAAAGAGACCAAGGAGTGCATTGTATTTCGTCTATCTTTGTATTTAAGTCCTAATTTAGTTTGGTATAATTTTTTTATAAAACTCATACATACCTAATCTACTTAAAGGGTATGTCCACCCTTAAAACTGTTTTTTGATATAGCCTTCCCCCTGGTCTCCCAGCCCCACCCGCTTCATTTTTAGGTTTAGAAAGTGCCCCAAACTTTTACTTATCTCCCCTCTTTCCTCCGCAGCGCTGCTGGCCCTTTGCTTGCGAGAAAATGCAAGCAGAGGGGCGGGACTGGCAGTCGCGTCTGTGATTGGCTGAGCGGCAGCCAATCGCGGACGCGGCTGCCGGTCATTCAGTGCAGCGGAGGAAAGAGGGGAGGTAAGTAAGAGTTTGGGGAGCTTTCTAAACCTAAAAATGAAGCGGTTGGGGCTGGGAGACCAGGGAGAATCCTATATCAAAGGGGATTGATGCTAGGGGGAGGGAGAGGGAGGGGGAGAAGGGCTTCAGTACGCATGCCAAACTTCTCCCGGAGGCCAGGTAGGAGGCAGAGCCCTATATGGACTCTGCTATCCTCCTGGTGGGCAGTTTTTGGGACTTTGGGGGGGGACTACAGGAGAACCAGATGGAGCTGGGATGTGAGGTAAGGATTAAACTACACTACATGGTGGGGCTAGTAGTGGGGGGGATTATAGTTTTGGGGGTGGACATGCCCTTTAAAGGTAGGAGTGTGCCCTTTTTAATAAAGGACAATTGTATGGACATCACATTTCCCCTTTAAAGTCCATGCATATGACTGTGCACGCTAACACATACGTGCATGCGTGTTACTTAACCACAACACCTGTTTACACACATAGGATGTGTGAGCCAATTATAAACTACTATATAGTAGGGATTAATGCAGTCTGCGCTAAGCTCTAAGATATGTAAGAATGCCAGAAGACACAAACCAATAACGTCTGGTATACTGCAGTAGAGGAAGTCTGAGTGTGGAAATGTTGCGCATTCATGTGCTACCACAGTAACTATGCAATGTTACCCCTTTTTAAATCTGTAGTTGTAGAATTATGGTACAAAACTGCAGGGGGAGGCAAATGAAATGATAGGTGAATGTTAGAGGGTATGCAGTACTGCCAGACTTCACCGGAACGCACAAACCCAAGTGAGTGATATAGCCAGTACATACACCATAGTGAGTGATGCCACTAGTGTCTGCACCTTCTGGCATGTCTACATACACCATAGTGCGTGACGTCACTGGTGCCTGCACCTTCTGGCATGCCTACATACACCATAGCGCGTAACGTCACTGGTGCCTGCACCTTCTGGCAAGCCTACATACACCATAGTGCAAGGCGTCACTGGTGCCTGCAACTTCTGGCATGCCTACATACACCATAGTGCGTGACATCACTGGTGCCTGCACCTTCTGGCATGCCTACATACACCATGGTGCGTGACGTCACTGGTGCCTGCACCTTCTGGCATGCCTACATACACCATAGTGCAAGGCGTCACTGGTGCCTGCACCTTCTGGCATGTCTACATACATCATAGTCATAGTGTGTGACGTCACTGGTGCCTGCACCTTCTGGCATGCCTACATACACCATAGTCATAGTGTGTGATGTCTCTGGTGCCTGCACCTTCTGGCATGACTATACACACCCCACTGGTGCCCAGTGAGTGATTACATAGCATTTTAGGTCCTCTCCCTGGGTTCGTTCATTGTATTTATTTAAAGGGGTTGGGGAAAGGACTATATTTGTCCTTATAGTTTAGACAGTTCTGTGCACATAAACCATAATACCGTATGTGTAAATCCCATTAGGAAATGTAATGAAGATCTTATAATAAAGGTACTAGATTGATGTTAATGTGTCTCACAATATTAAATATTTAGAAATATTTCCATACAGGTTTACAGAAAATATGAAACAATTAGAAAATGAATATGTTCTGTTTCTGCATAGTATACAGTGATGTGACCTGGAACAGATAATCATCCAAGATAAGTTATTTTTCCGTACCAAATCCACCAGTATTATAACATGCAGAAAAGCCTAAATGCTATAAAGCACTTTATCCAACTTTTACCATAACAGCAATAGATCTGCTTACATGGGCCATATACATTAACCTGCAGTATCATAAGTTTCCGATACCGCGGGTTATTGTAAAAGTACAATCGTCACCGTAAATGTGTGAACCTTCATTTATAAAATACCACAATGATTTTGTATGGGCTATAGTAGAATTACACTTTAATAAATCTAAGATTGTGATTTATAAATAGGGCCCCGTGCATTGTCCCAAAAGACAAAAATCTAAATCTTAATGGGACATGCAATATTAAAAAATTGCACTACTTACTTTTGTGCGATCCCGTGATACAATACCAGACGTCAACGAGGAGGAAAAACCCAGGCAAACACATTGCAGACCACACACAAACTCCTTGTCCAAGGGTGGATTCGAACTTAGGACTCTGCGCTGCAGCTACATCTGTGTTGACCACTCTGCCACTGTGCTTACGACCACCCCTTCCCAGCAGCCCCTCCAGGCTCCCGCTAGTCATCCGACTGGCTTTCTCAATTCAGAAATTTCTGAATTGAGAAAGCCAGTCGGATGACTAGCGAAACGTCTTCAAGAACTACATTTCAAGTCCAGTTGATCTAATTGAATACAACAGATATGCTTCTTACAATAGTTTTAAATTGCAACATATATGATCCGCACCAAAAATGGTGATCGCATGCATTGCAACTTTGGGCAGGAAAGCAATGCAGGTAGTGGGGCCGGCTACGTTTCCATCCATTGGCATGTGCATCGCAACTTGTGAATGGACAATTTGTGATCCAGACTGTGCCAGTGGGGCCTAGGTCTAAGTCTGGCAAAAAAACCTCCATAAAACATAGAAAATCGTGTCTGCTTTAAAAATATGTCCTTACGGTTAACTTTGCTACCGACAGTATGACAATTACAATGATCAGTAATCGGTCAGTTAGGATTGCAAAAAGAATTTGTCTCAGTTGCAAAAAAGAATACATATACCCTGCATTCCGCTGTTGGGTTTTCAGAATAAACCCATGTTTACACCTATTGAAATTCTGAACAAAAACAAAAAAAACATTTTGGCAATGAAAGTTTTGACAGTTGAAATTTTGATAGCTGCCTAGTGAAAATTTGTCATTAGTTTCAACTGATGAAATTTCAATTTACACTTGTCTGTTGGTAAAGTCATGCAACTATTTTAATTACCGTATATACTCGAGTATAAACCGTCTCAAATATAAACCGAGGTACTTACTTTTAACTGAATCTCCCATAAGAAGCCCCATAGATAGTTCCACAGACAGTCCTATAGAAAGTCCAATACACAGCCCCATAGAAAGCCCCATAGAAAGTCCAATACACATCCCCATAGAAAGTCCAATACACAGCCCCATAGAAAGTCCAAAAAGTCCAATACACAGCCCCATAGAAAGTCCAATACACAGCCCATAGAAAGTCCCATACACAGCCCCATAGAAAGTCCCATACACAGCCTCATAGAAAGTCCAATAAACAGCTCCATAGAAAGTCCAATAAACAGCTCCATAGAAAGTCCCCTACACAGCCCCATAGAAAGTCCCCTACACAGCCCCATAGAAAGTCCCCTACACAGCCCCATAGAAAGTCCCCTACACAGCCCCATAGAAAGTCCCCTACACAGCCCCATAGAAAGTCCCCTACACAGCCCCATAGAAAGTCCCCTACACAGCCCCATATAAAGTCCCATACACAGATGTGCCCTACATACCTTTCTGTGGAGCCTGAGTACATAAAGATTGTTTTCTTTCCATTTGTCTTGCAGTCTGGGCTGATCTGAGTGAGCAGGGCAACAATTGCCTAACCCACTGAAATCAAGAGGATTCTCTGTGTTACAGGGTACAACTTTTGTTTTCCTAGGGCTATGTTATTTTGTCCAGCAGCATCCAGATCAGCACAGTCCTGAGTATACACTGAGGGGAGACTTTCAAGAGGATTTTAAAGGTATCCTCGAGTATATATGGTAGCTACTTTTACACACTAAAAAATAAATAATCAAAACCACCATTGCTAGGACTATAGTAATCATCCTAATATCTGCTAATATTTCTGGAATAATTTCTGCTTTCCTCTTTGCAGCTTTACCATTTTTAAAAATGTTTGTCTGTTCCTGGCCTAAGGAGACCTGGAATAAAGTAATGTGGAAGATAAACTATGATACATACCTCATCATCTACTGCATTTACATCAATATCCCCATTAGTTAATGCATGTGATACACGAGAGATGTTATTTTCTCTGCAGAAGTCAAACATATCTTTATCTTCTTCCCTGTTTGGGGAAAAAGGGAGTTTTGAATATATAAAATGCTGCTATTGAATCCACAAAACATATGAGGACTGGATTTCTATTCGTAAGGGAACACAGGTGATAGACAATTGTGCAGTTTTCATTTATTTATCATGTATAGCCTTGAACATTGGGAAAATGCCCCAGTTTACTCTTGATAGGGGCCCACTCGGACATGGATATATGACTTGGCAGACACCCCATGTTCCCCTCTTGTGCGCTCACTCAATTGTGAGACTAATGGTCTGTATTTGTTCCCCCTATTCTAGTACATGGGGTGTATACTCTGTGGGTCTATATTAGATTACAGCTTCAAGTGAAACTGCAGTCAAAACTAGGATGCAAGAATAAGCAAAGAGGCCCCCACTCAACTTTCTTGACATCCTCTCGAGAGCAAGAATCACATCACCTGTAATTATTTTCAGTCTTTAATCAGCCAACGCTCAGTGGCTCTCAAGGGCTATGAGCAGCAAAAGCTCATCAAGAGCAGCGTCCACAGCCCTCTGTTGCTCAGCGATCTTTTAATTACTTAGTGTTATCAGGCAATGGTGCGAAAGTGATCATTTTCATAAGAATGGGGGTCTGCTGGAAGAAAAGGGGGGCAACAGTCCCCGAGGTGTGCAGCAAACATATACCATGCATTTCTTCAATTATTCACACCAGCTGAGCTGTTCCATGGCTGTGTGAACCCAGTGCAGAACACATTGAAGGAGGTGAAGGAGAAATTATCTTGGGAGGATAGAATGATACAAGCTTACACTGCATTTGCAAAGTACTACCAGCACACTGTGATTTTTTGTAAAACTCAAATCATTAATGAAATGTTTGTAAATGTGAATAGAATATGTTTTATAGAACCAAAAGGAGTAATCCTGCACGCACCTAAAAATAATCACACAAGGTATATAGTGCTAGTTGCCAAATGGCAGTCTGAGGCAAACAGTCAATACAATAGAGAAAGAAATGCCATGCACACCAGACTTGCAGTCCTGTGTATTTTATTGCATTATACACAAGAACATCAAAATGACGTTTCAGTACTACCATGTACCTTCTTCGGACAAAATTTTAACAATGGTAACAATATAGAAACACTTTTATAGACCCAGGAAGAACATCTCCAGACACACCTAGAAGATAAAAACACAAACACCACCAACAGGTAAAAGTGCCAAAATACATAAATTACAATTAAAAACAGTTATCTCTTGGACAAGAAGCAGGACAATCCCAAATTACAATTGAGTACTTTAGGTTGCAGGGAGCCCATAGTAAAATCCAGTAGGATTCCCTACGTAAAAGCTTAGAATGTCTGTCACCACACCTTGTCATGTGAGGTATGTGGTCAATGACCATCCCTTTAAGATCAGAAATAGAGTGTTTTAATTCCACAAATTGAGAGGCAACAGGAGTATCTTCATGTTTATTTTTTGATATAGGGACACCGTCCTGTTTATGTTTCTCCTGTGATGTAATCTTCTTAAAAGGCCCATTAGTTTTACCTATATATACCAGAGAACAAGGGCACTTCAATAAATAAATACAAAAATCGTTGGTACAATTAAAATAGCCATTAATGTTAAGATCTCCCTGAGTACGGATGATTAAAAGAAGATTCAAGAATCATAGAGTTGCAAACGTTACAGTTGCAACATCTGTACATTTTTTTATATTTGGACACTGGATCCGCTTGTACCAAATTTAGAGTACAGTGAAAGGATTTTTTTATATGTACACCTCGGTTTTAATTTAGTCTCCTGTCCTAAGTTAGGGTCCCCTTCAATAACAGGCCAGTATTTATCAAGATTATCCATGATTGCTTGTGATTTTGTGGTAAATTTTTGTATGAATGGAACACCCATCTGTTTTTTAGGCTTAATCATAGGGTGTTTGGCCTCAGGAATAGTAAGGGTGGCACTCCAAACAGTAATTTTATTAATATAGACCAAACAACATCTCACAACTTTTCGGGGGGTAAGTGCCCCCTTCCTGACCTGAGGAAGTTGTTTGGTCTATATTAATAAAATTTCTGTTTGGAGTGCCACCCTTACTATTTCTTTATTCCCGTATCTAAAATCCATTAAGGGTTGGATTATTTGGAGGAGTGAGCACCCACACTTGGTACGAGTGCAGAGGACTCTTACATTATTCTGTTTGGCCTCAGCCTTGGCAATGGCCAATAAAGGCTCTGGGTAATTATGTGCCATAAACTTAAGCTGTCATTATATCCAATTGGTGATCTGCACCCTTAGAATCATTGCAGATAAGTAGGACCCTAGTAAATTGGGATTTAGGGAGACCTTTAAACACATGAGGGGGATGGAAGCTTTGACCAGATAAAATAGTGTTGTGGTTCATAGATTTGACAAAAATGGAAGTCCGGAGCACCCCATCATCAATTTTAACCTGCACATCAAGAAAGTTGAAACCTCACTTTGATGTTCTTGTGTATAATGCAATAAAATACACAGGACTGCAAGTCTGGTGTGCATGGCATTTCTTTCTCTAGAATGTGTTTTAGGTGAATTGATTTGTGGACCATAATGGTTATAGACAATACAGCTGGCCTACTGTGAAGTGTGTAAACAGTGTCATACATAGGCACATAGTATAAATGGCTACTAGAGTAGTGGCTTTATTGCTGTACATTGCTAAATAGTTTATAGTAAAACTACAAACAATTAAAGGGCATGTCCACCCCCAAAACTATAATCCCCCCAACTACTGGCCCCACCATGTAGTGTAGTTTAATCCTTACCTCACATCCCAACTCCATCTGGTTCTCCTGTAGTCCCCCCCCAAAGTTCCAAAAACTGCCCACCAGGAGGCTAGCAGGTCCATATAGGACACTGCCTGCTACCTGGCCTCCCGGAGATTCCTGCCATGCGTGCTGCAGCCCTTCTCCCCCCTCCCTCCCCCTCCCTCTCCCTCCCGTTCTACTATCCCTCCCCCTAGCACAAATCCCCCTTAATATCGTGCTCCCCCATGTCCCCCAGCCCCAACCGCATGTTTTTTTTTTTAAAGCTCCCCAAACTCTACTTACCTCTCCGCTTTCCTCCGCTGCACCTGAATGACCGGCAGCCGCGTCCGTGATTGGCTGCCGCTCAGCCAATCACAGACCGACTGCCGGTCCCGCCCCTCTGCTGCGCATTCTCCAAGCAGAGGCCGGCAGTGCGGCGGAGGATCGAGGGGAGGTAAGAAAGAGTTTGGGGGCTTTTTAAAAAAAAAAAACATGCGGTTGGGGCTGGGGACATGGGGGACATGATATAAAATTTTTATTTTAGGGGTGGACATCGCTTTAAACACATTTTAAGGCTAAGAAATTTATGTGGGCTGCATTTAAATATGAACCATGGAGTGAGGAATCTTGTATTTCCAACATGTCTATAATAAACACAATTTGCTATATATTCTTGACATTTTGCATGAAATTAAGTATTTGCCTGATCCTGTTGGAATGCACAACAGAATAAGCTAGTTCATGAGTACCATTTTAAATGACAAAGTCCAACAGTCTGACCACACAAATTGACCTGTGATACTTCATGCTAAAGCAGTTCATTTATCTAGAGGAATGACTAATCAATGGCACAGCCCATCAATCAACCTTCATAGAACTAGTTGGGCCTGAGCAGAGAGGAGAGGACAGATGGCTCCCTGAGTGAGAAATATTAATTCAATTCTCATAGATTACAGCAATGCCTCATGGGACAAAGCAGAGTGAAAGGTAAAAAAAAAAAGGCACAGTGAAATGTGAGAGACTAAAGAACTAAAAGACCATACAATTTCCCTTTGTCCACAAAATATATTAAAGGTTTTTTTGGCATTAAAAGTTACCTGAGTGTTTCTTGAACCTTGTATAGGCAACTAATAACAGGACCACCAAACGTTGTCTTGGGCTCTTTATAGGACTCTTCTAAAGCCTATATTAAAAGAAACCACATATTTAAATACAAGTACATACTAAATGTTCAGAGCTTTGAACAATATTACAGTTGTGATTAGAAACGTAAACTCCTGCAAAGTAGAAAATTGAACAAGGTCATAGAACTTAAATACAATTAAAAGTAACGTTCATTTATAAACTAATTTGGTCAGATTATGTTACTGTTCCACAAAAATTATATTACATTAGGACCCAACATTATCTAGGATAATCCCTAAACTGGGATTGAAAAATTACCCCTGCAAAGCTACAGAAACATGGCCCCAAAGCTCTGAAGAAGATGAAAAACTGCGTTTAAATAAAATCCCTCCTTGAGGTACCTTTAAAATGAACACAGGATCATATCTCTAGGTAAAAGTTGTGAGCAGTTATAAAACCTTTCCAGTAATCTAACTTTCTGAACACTTCCTGCTTTTACCACCTTGTGCCACATGACAAATCTCCATTTGCATTAATAGCCCCCCCCTTCAATTGCCATTTATATTTTTTGCAGTTACTTCCTGTCTTTCCCAGCATAAATTGTTAAGTGAGCATGCTTTACACCTAGTACAGTAAAGAAGCAGAAGGTCAGTTCATGTCAATCAAGTTACTGAAAGCAAGAAGTTTGAACAATATAATTTCTCACAGGCTGCAGCCAGAGATGTGATCAAGGACTCATTTTAATAATAAACAGGAAGGATCTGCACAAACATAAAAGCCAAAATTGACTGTTGAGAGGGGGATATAGACAGAAGTTAGTCTCAAAACAATAAGCGTGCAAGCAGAAAGTTAAATTGCTGAACCTTTTCAGCAATAAAACATTTTACTTAGAGATGTGATTTAGGCTTAATTTTAGATTGTGGAGACCACAATCTAAATGGTAACTCTGGTCTCTAATTTTTCCAAACTAGTTAGGGTTATTTAAAAAGCCTTCCATCACACCTACAAAATAATCCCCTAAATCACATCTCTAGGTAACATTTGTGAGAAGTTATTGCTGGGAAAGTTTAGAAATATTTTGCTTTTTAGCCATGTGACCAGCTTGTAATCATGTGACCAGCCTCCACCTGCATTAATTGGCTCAGGAAAGTCACACTAAACTATATTTTAATGCCTAGTGTGCCAACATCGCCAAAAAAACGTTGCAACAACTTTTTACCATCAGCTAATAATTGGCGTAAGAAGCACTAGAACACTGCAAACCGGATCCCACCAAAAAAACATAGCGTCTCTCAGTGCATCACCCTGTACGTGTCTTATAAAGCACAAATGACAGCAATGGTTAACAAAAAAGGCTATATGACTAAGCAAAGGATTAGTCCCTGAAAATTAGTCACTGCAGGACTGTAGGATGCACTGGACCAGTATGCCTTGCCTTTATTCTTTTAGGGATTCTTATACAGAGATAGTGGACAACATGGTAGACTCTAGACATTCATATAGCCTAATGCTAGCCATTCCATCAACACTCATTACAATTGTGGACCGACATTAATAGGAGTGGGAGCTGCCATCCTGGTTTGTTTAAAAAAAAAAAAAAAAGCTCTTTAATATAAATTACTATAAAAAAAAAATTACTTTACAGTAAAAAAAGAAGAACATATGCACACCTTTTGGCTCCCTTAGCCCACTGCCTTAAAATGTGTCAGATAATAATGTAGCATGATACATTATTAATACTCTATAATTCTGGCCAATGAAGGATGCAACTAAAATATTTTTTTTTATTACAAGGACAAAAGAAAATCATCCCTACCGCTATGCTATGCATGCTCTCATCCTATTGCACCTAGACTATTGTAACCTACTACTTACTGATCTTCCTGCTTCCCACCACTCTCCCTCCTTCAGTCTATACTAAACTCTGCTACACATATTGTTTGCTCTCTAATAAATAGGATTTTCTGTACTAAAAAAACTGACTTCCCATTTAACAGCACATTGTATACAACATCATTCTCCTAACCTTTAAATCCCTTCGCTTTGCTGCACCTCCTCATATTTCCTCTCTAGTTCCCATAAGCTTCTGTCTGCACCCTTCGATAATCAGAGAACCAACTCCTATACAGACCCCCCCCACTTGAACTGCTTCCTCTCGCCTCTCTCTCTTGTGGCTCCATTCTTTGGAATTCTATTCCCTTCTCTCAATGTCAAGAAACCGCAATTAGCAAGTTTAAATCTTGCCTTACACCCTACCTATCTGGTAATCAACACAGTATATGAGTATATGATTGTTTTATTTTCACTGCAAAAGTCTCACTCCTGCACGTGTACCCTTTCCTTTGTATCTGTATGTTACCTTCCTATCTAGACTGTAAGCTCTACGGGGCAGGGCCCTTTCCTCTTGTGGTAAGGCTCTAGTACTTATATTTATTTATATAATTTATATATTTATGTACTATATATATGTATTTGTTCCTCTATGACTTTTTTTTATTTTGTTATTGTACAGCGCTGTGTCCCCATGTGGCTCTTTATAAATAAACTATTCATACATACCGGTACATATTAGGTCAAACACCAAACTAAAAAAAATAATTAAAGGTCTGATTTTCACATTTTCTGGCCTGTCAAAAAAAAAATATGCAGGAACACATGCATGAATACTTAGTGACAGCCAATGCTATATTTCACGTATCTACCTGAAGCAGAATGACAAGGCAATAAATTAGGACGCAGAGATGTACATTTGCAGACAACAGGCCATACATTCATCAGTATGGTTAACACTGACCAGAAAAAAAAATACAATGTAAGGGTGAGGCACTGATTCTCATACACTACTTTTTGGATACTGGCCGACAATAACAGAGTTGCACAATGCAATAAAGGGCAATTATGAAAAGTATACATGCAGACAAATAAAATGTATATTATTCATGCAAAATAATTCTTGAAAAGATTCAGGCAATAAAAGGTGTTGGGGGAAAAAAAAAAACAGTACTTAGATTTGTTTACTTATAATTGAAAATGTTCCATGGTGTTGAACAAGTATCAGCTTTGAGACTATCAATCAGCATCAACACAAACACTGGAGAGCTTTTACTCTTAGACCTCGAGACAGTGATTTGATCAAAACCTCATTTTTGTGTCCAAATTGCAGGGTCATGCAACCCTTGTGTATTTTCCATTGACAGCAATGGCAACAATTTGCAAAATACTGTAAAGAACATTTGTCATTTAATTTCTACACAAGCTTACAAAGTGCAGTGCAATTTTCTTTGCTGTAGACGAGTATCTATTTTTTTTCTGATTTCTTAATCACAAAAGGGACAATTTTCTCACCTACCTACTCAAGTGTCTACTCTTCAAGGATTCTTGGAAAAAAAAATAAAAAAATTCATAACTCTTAGGCTTCGTACTCCCGAACGATTGTATGGACGAGGCTCATCCACACGTCATTTCAGCCGATAGGCGCATGTGCATGCATTCGGACAAATGTCCTTCGTTGATCCGTTGTTCAGATTAACAACGCCCAACCGAACCACGACCTTACAGGGCTAAACTGCATTACAGGTTGCTCTGCTGCAAACCTGTCTTACTGGGAAAGCATTATTTTGACTCCTTACATACCTGATAATAAAGCAAGAAAAATATCAGTCTACTAATTTTTTTAACATTTTCTTCATTTGTCTATAAAATGGACTACCTAAAAAACAACTTTATTTTATAGCGCAGATTCAGTTAAAGGAGAAGTTTGCCATTAAAAAAATTACCCGATTACAAAAAGGAAATTGATGGTTAAAACTTCATATATATTAGTAGTTCATCTTGACGGACGACAATGATTTTAGCCCATGTAGAACAGAACCTTCATCTGGTAGTGAGTTTCTTGTAGAGTCTAGGAAGGTAAATGGTGAGTTTGGAAGGTAGGCATGCGGGAGATGCTCTGCATCATAAAGTCATGGGGGTGGCACGTCCTGGGGATCAGGGGGAGGGGGTATGACCCAGCTCTGGAAATTTTAATTGACCTGCTAGGAAATAGAGATGAAAATCAGGTGATACTAATCTGAAAATGTGGGACATTGTAATATTTTAAGTTTTACTCTGGTTCTGCCTGGAGACCATAAATAGGTATGAAAGATGCTTTGTAGCATGATGAAGAAAGAAGAAGGAATTTAGATCATGCTGTGCTGTAGGGAATATAGAATTTTTGGAAGCAGAATGATTTTTATTAAGGGAGAACTAAACTTAAAATTTTTAAAAACCTAATGTGTAAGTTTTTCTCCCCAGAACACTTATACATTGTAAGATTCTTTTCTAGTATATTGCATTTACATGTGAGAAATAGATTCTATTAATAAGAAGCTTTTGACGTTGTTGCTAGTACAACCCACAGCCCATGAAGTCATCAAAGAACCACACCCCAACCCCAGTATTCACTGTCTCTATGCACAGAGTTTTTTCTATACACTAATATGGAAATTCCTAAAAAGACTTTGAAAGCTGATTGTTATAATAATTTATTAACCTTTCAGTGCTTCAGTTGCTGGAAAATAAACTGCAGCTTTCAAAATGCTATTAGGGACTTCCATATTAAATTTTTTTTAGGATTCATTTAGCAAAAAATAAAGCTTCCAAATGTATCTGGGTACCCTGCTTGTTCAGTGGCGGCGCACTGGGTAAGGCACCAGGTTTAAAAATACACAACTCAAAAGGTCACGAGTTCAATACCCCAGACTTTTCCTTTTTTTGTTTCTATTATGTCCTAAGCAAAAGATGAAGCTCCTAAATGTACCTAAGTGTTCAGCTTACTCAGTGGTGGCTCGCCTTGTAAGATGCCTGTTATAGAAACGCACAGTTCAGAACATTGCAAGTTCTAATCCCCAGAGTTACCTTTATTTTTTGTTTCCATTATGTTCATAGTAAAAGATTCTACATGTACCAGTGATCTCTATAGTATCTCTGTTAGTCTAGAAGTAAGAGCTCTGCTTTTAGTAAGACATAGTAAATGTACAAGTTGCAGGTTCTATTCCCAAGACTTTCTTTTAATTTTGTTATTTTTGCTGAAATGTTAGTATTCCATTTCATACATCCATTCTATCTATGAAATACACTGCAAAAAAACTGAAATCTCTGTTCTGCGTCAGGGAGGATCTCTGTGCTGTAATGTGATTGGCTGTCAGCTTTTAGGAAGCAAGGCAGCAACTTCCTTGTTTTGATCTGTTAAGCACTTTAACAGATCAAAAGCATGTGCCTGTATGCAGGTACTTAGCTGGGGTTTTACCCAGCTAAGGTGGATTGTGGGAGCTGACCCCTAGTACTCCCTGGTTGTTTTCATAAATCACCCAATGGCCACAGCAAAAGGAGAGGTGAGACACAGCTTGTTGTATGTTTGTGAATGTGCTCTGTCTATTGGGACAATGTTGTCTGGAGACTTTAGTTTAGTTTTTAATGTATTTAATTTAGTTTAGTTTTTAAATGTATTTTTCCAATAAGGTTTATAGGAATTTGTTTCCATAAGAATGTCATTGTTTTGGTTAGGTCTAATAGCAGATGAATATTGCATTCTAGGAATTGGGTAGGAAACTCAATTATTTGAATTCCGAGGTATCTGAATTTTGATACCACAGGAATTAAAGTAAAGATGTTCTGAGGTATGTTGAGATTGGGGTCTCATGTGAATAGATAGGATTTTTCCCAGTTTATATATAGATCTGAAAATGGACTGAAATTCTAAATTGTGGTATGGGCTGCTAGTAGCGAATCTTGAGGGTTGGCTAAATATAATATTGGATCATCAGCATACATGCTTAAAAGAGATGTATGTGCACGTAGAGTTAGGCCTTTGATATTCTGGTTATTCCCTGTGTTTAATTGCTAGGGGCTCAAATGCAATTGCAAAAAATAAGTTGATAGAGGGCATCCTTGTCTGGTGCCTCTGGATAATTGAAAGAAGGAAGAGATCATATTATTTGCCTTCATTGCTGCTTTAGGCTGTGTATACAGCAATTTAACCCAATTAATAAAAACTTGTCCAAAGCCAAATTTATGCAGACAAGCCCACAGATAAGGCCATTCCACAGAGTCAAACGCCTTTTGGGTGTCCAATGATAGCATCAGTCAAGAGCCAACATTGTCATGGTCTATTTCACTGTGAATTAATGTTTTTCTAATATGTATGAATGTGGACTTGACGGGCATAAAGTCCATCTAGTCCTGGTGTACTATATGAGTAATGACTTTTTGTAGTCCCATAGCTATTACTTTTACGAGTATTTTGTAGACCACATTTAGCAATGAGAACCGTCTCTAAGACCCACAAACTTTTTTCTGGGTTTTAGCAACAGGGTTATGTGTGCTTCATACATGGAAGGGGGTAATACATTTTCTTGGAAGGCTTGTTTATAGGTGCTCAATAATTGGAGCAGTGAGAGTCCGCTGTATTATTTATAGATTTCCACAGGGAACCCATCCAGTGCCGGGGATTTGCAATTTGTCATGGTGCTTCAGGCGTCCATGAGTTCCTCTATGGTGATATCTGTCTCCAGTGTCAATCTGTCTGCTTGGGAAAGTTCGGGGAATTGAATAGATGCAAGATATTGACTTAGTTGCTGTAAACCGGGTAGTGTATTGGGATTGGTAGTAAGTGGTAAAGGTGTGCAATATATCTGGACTACTGTCCACTAGGACTAGAAAAGGATCATTAATTTCTAGGATAGCATTCTGGTCCTATGAACCATGGGCCAACAGGCCAATAATTTAGCCGATTGGTTGCAATGATCGAAGTACTTCTGCTTAAGGAAGAATTTCTTCTGTTGGTTTTTTCTATGATATTATTATTGTATAACAATTATTTTATGCAAATGGGTTTTGCATAAAACTTTGAATAAACATTTATTTACTTTACCGATACAGGGGTTTCAAGTAACATAACATGAACATGCAATTTCCAAGTTGGACATTACTTTATATTTCACACTTGTCATCAGGAAAGGGTTTGGTAGGGGAAGTTGGGTAAACCAGTTAGCTGAAACATGCCCAAAACAATTGGGTAACCAATATAAAACAGGTGATAAAACTAGCCACAATCATGTGGACCTTTTTAGAGGGTGCACTACAAGTGCAGTTTCTGCAGGAACAAATCCACTAACAGTTCAATGTGTAAGGTGGGAGTTCTTGTAGGCAAAGGGGCTCCCACACCAATATTTAAATAAGTTAGAGCAATTGTTAAGCAATTCCTGCAGACTTTAGAGTGTTTGTTCTCATTTAAGGGTTCCATAAGCATGATATTTCCAAGAGGAGTTGTTGAAAAATATATGGTAAGGTAGAACTGCGTCTTTCAGAGTAGGTTATGTGTGGGTTGCAGTAAGATAAAGTAATGTACCTTGTCTGAAGAAACTGTTCCTTACAAGCTTTATGCAGGGTAATAGAGTGACTAATTCAAAGGTCAAGTTCAGATCAGAAGGTATTATTCCTAGTTAACAGTCAAGTGCATTTCTAGGTGTGAAACATCATATATACTAGGTAAGATTACATTGTACTTGAGGAAAAGGAAGTGATAATTCCATTGTCAAAATGTCCTTAATGGAGAAAGGTATTTAGATAATTAGTTTACCTGGAATCTAGCCAGTCAGTGGATGACTTGGGGGTTATCAAAGAATTTAATGCTTCCTTCCACCTCGATCTAGAGCCGTGCTGGATAGACCATGCTGTACTTAATGCCCACTTGCTGCAATGGTTTCTTAATCTCCATAAAGGTATATCTCCTCTTTTGTTACTCCACACAAAAGGGAAGTTCTTTATAACACTATTTTCGAACGGAAGGTCTTCAGACATGCGTGATAGCCTTAGGATGAGATCACAATCTCTTGCATTCAGCAGTATGGCGATAAGTGGCCTAGGTGGATTTTACCCATTTTTATTTATAGTTATCTTATAACTATAAATAGTTTATTTATCTTACCGTTTCTAAAAGCTCTGATATTCCAGAGAACAAAGAAACCAGAATTATGTAGGTACCCCACTTTTCCTGTACAGGAGACCTTCCCCAAACCTTCAAGAATATTACATTAAACTGAAATGTATTACCACTTCTAACAATTAACATAGAATATCTACCAAAAAGTTCTCATATTTTCCTTTTATCCCCCAACTGTAAAATCAGAGACAAAATCAAATGTGAATTTCAGCTAAAAACTGTAGAGAAAAAATCAAAAGCATCTCAAATATGAAAGTCTAACCCCTCCCGAATAAAACAGTATAGTACATCAGAGACATGGCTACCAAGTAACCCAAAGGGGGACCAATGTCAAATGGCAGTGACAGCAAACATTTTTTTAGCATGCTCTGTATTTGAACAGTCTGCAGTTTTTCCCACAAAACACCCCAATTTGGAAGTTTGCACTTTTTTCAGATTTTCTGAAAAAACTATCAAAAAAACACTTTCAAAAGGTGGAAATTATGCCAAAACCCTATGGAATGTAAAAAAAAGTTACCAAATATCAATCTCCCAAATGTCCCGAATCAAATGTTATGCCAAATGCGTGGTTTCACAAGTGGACGTGGAAGCCATTAGCCACGGAGTGAGACAATGCACAGTAGCTCAGAAACAGAAAAAATATTCGTCCAACTCCAAATTTAAACAGTCTGCAGTTATTCCCACAAAACACCCCGAACTCAGAAATACCCCCACATATATTTTTGGAATCTACACACCTTCAGCTATGTAACGCTGTAGTTCGTTCATTCATACCATCAATGGTGTGAGCACAGTTGTTCGTAGAAGATCTCACTTTTAGCAGATTTTCTGAAAAAAAACATGTTCAAAAGGTAGAAATTATGCCAAAACCCCATGTAATGTAAAAAAAGTTACCAAATATCAATCTCCCAAATGTCCTGAATCAAACAGTATGCCATATGCATGGTTACACAAGTGGACATGGAATCGACTAGCCACAAAGGGAGCCAATGCACAGTGGCCCAATTACAATCAACTTTTTAGATTTTTCACTCTTAACAACCTTCTATATTATAAATACACCCCCCCCACTATATATTCTTGGAATCTACACACCTTCAGCTATACAACGGTGCCATTCTTTCATGCATACCACCAATGGCGTGGGCATAGTTCTGCATAGAATTTCGCATAGATTTTCTGGTAAAATACATAAAAAATAAATTTCAATACAGTTCATATAGTTAAAATTCAAGGCAAATTCCCATGTAATATCAATCTCCCAAATGCCCCGAATCAAACTGTATGCCACACAGACGTGGAAGCCACTAGTCACAAAGTGAGCAATGCACAGTGGTAACAGCTCTTAGGTCCATTCATAAATACTATAGTAAGCTTTTATTTTCGGACAGCCTACTACCAACCTACCTACCAACTAGACCACCAGGGGAAGCACAGCCCAAAGGGAAGACCCCAGCGAAGGAAGAAGTTCTGTGACGTCACCGTGGTTCTCCCTAACCGGCGATCTCCATTCAGCAGCTTCGCTTTGGACCAAATTGATGGATGCTGCCCCCCTGATCGCCCCTAGATTAAGGTAAAAAATATATAATCTATTTTATATATCTATATATCTATATCTATCTATCTATCTATCTATATATATATAAAATATGCCGTAAATCCCGCACTCACATTCAATCTTCTCAGGCCCCGGTGCTTCTATAAGTTGCAAATACACCTTCCAAAAATTAGAGCACTCGTGGGTCTTCACATATACGTATTTTAGTGGGCAGACCCACGAGTGTCTTAATTTTTGGAATATATATATATATATATATATATATATATATATATATATATATAATCTATATTATAATAATCAATCCTACCTTCCTGCCTAGGTACTTTTCAATGCAGAACATTATATATGTTCTGTGTCATGGAAAGGGTTTAAGGATAACTATACTCTAAATATTAGCTTTGAAAAAATGGAAAGTACCTAGGCAGGAAGGTAGGATTGATTATTCCTACCCAACAATATTGTTTTGTTGAGAAGCTAGAGCACATGCAGTTTTCATTTACAAGGTTAGTCCTGGACTAGCCATGTATTAAGGATTGTGCTGAAGCCAGGAGGAAGACTGGCAGAATCAGTTTTCTTTGGGCTGGAGCTTTCCATTAACATGATGAGGTGCAACCCCTTGTATAACTTTCTTTAAAAGTATCCCACACTTCTCAAATATGCCAGCAAATGCATGTAGTGAGTATTAATGAAAAACTGGAGCTTAGCTATTATAGGTAACCGATTGAAGACCCTGTGACAAAACACATACAGATTTTTATTTAATGTATAATTATCTGAAAGGAATGAATATTTAAAATGAAAGCATTATTTAACCATTCAGGAATTTATTTGAATTTTTATTCTAGAATGTTTAATATGGTACTTTAATTCTCACCCACCCCTCTGCGTCAACAGGGGGTGGGTAGCAAATAAGCAAGGAAATGAACTGAAGAGTCCTCTTTGGCCTTGAAACAAACAATAAAGCTGCGCAGTCTCTACAGACTTCCCTAGTGACAGATGTTGCTAAATAGTCCTGTTATTTTATGCAAATGTACGTCTGCTCCAGGCTCTAATTTACATACCTAAATACTGGAAACCAAAAAGCTTGGCACTAGACTAGTTTAAGCCACAGGTTTTCAGATGATTGATTAAAAAAAAAAAAAGTTATGTTCTATGCTTTCAAAACCAGAAAAAATGCACACAACTCTGCAATCAACAGTATTTGCTTTGATGCTTTAGTTATATATTTACAGATTGCTCTGCTATCAGTAACTTTTCTAGTATATGTACTCTTTCTAATCTGGAAAACCATTGAATTGCTTTAACCCCTTAAACTAAAACACTATGGGGTGGACCCTAAACCATTACATATTTTATTTATCATACTTAAAAAAAAAAAAATGCAGAAACTGTACCTTTGTTTACTCCAGACAGATTTAAACATGGCACAGCCCTATAGACTTAAATAGGGTTGATCACCTATGCATTGGTCCATAGGAATCAAAGATAGGTGCTGCTATCAGGGGAGATGAAGAACAAATCCCAGGGGTTGTTTGCCAATTGAGATTCCTCGTTAAAGGTATGTGCTTTTATTAAAGCATATCTCCACTAAAAAAGTAGAAATTTTTACATTAATTGAAGAGCGGGAGTTAAAGGAGCCAAGACATACCTTCCGTTCTTTAATTAATCAAACATGAGCTGGCAGACAGGAGTTGAAATTTACCTGAAATCGCACACCTCTGATGCGCACTTCAGACAGGTGCCGACTACATCCAGGCTCCCTTGCAATATCCATGCATGTGCGTATAGTACAAGGGAGCATGGATAAAGTTGGCACATGCAAGTTATAAGGCTTTAAAGATGGCTGCATCCCTATTCTCCTCGACCCATCCCATCCTCTGACATGGGGTACATGTGTGCAGGTGTTACAGACAGTCACTGTTTTGAGGGCAGAGAGGATAAGAGAGCTGCAAGCCACAACAGTGATCCAACACTCACTTGTAGCATCCAATAGTTTAGAAAGCTTGCTTGTAAATACTCACAACATTGCTGGCGGACTACCGAACTGGGAGGGGGAATATTGCACAATGGTTAATATAATCAGAAATTTCCTAGCTGGATTTTTTTGTAAATTATAAAACATTTTAAAAACAAGGCAACACTACAAGGTGCTGGATATCACCACCTTAAAGGGAAACAGTTGCAGAGTCTTCCCAGGCCAAGGGAGTGTCAGGGCCAGGCCAGACAGACTTAGGAGTTACAGCCCATTTAGCCTAGAACAAGGGACAAGGTCAAGGACCTAGCAGAGGAGGTAGCAAGTGTAGTAATTTGTACTAGCCGGAGCAAATCTATCCTTATACATCCCGTAGGTTAATTTGATAAATGTGTATGGAATAGTATGGAATACTCCATACTATTAGTACTATATTTAAATGGAACCTGCTTTGAATCTGTGACGGTTCAGTTATGTATGCACTCTGCTTAAAAATCTTTCCCTTTTCCCCCTACCTACTGTATTTTAAAAGGCGTATGAGGCCTCCCATCATTTGCTTAGTATCAAAGACACAAGGGCTTTTGCTTTAAAAGGAGCGTTATACTTGTCTCCCCTGCTCCTTATCTTCCTCCCATAAATAGTACCCAAGTTGGAACGAAAAACCGCTAGGTCCTCATCCCTGGTCTCTTAAAAAAAACAGCTGGTTAACTTACCTAAACTTTGCAGCTCAGGGCCTCATCCATTTTCTCTCTTCAGCCTTCAACAACCTCAGAAGGCTGAGAAGAGCATTAGGAACAGGCATCTCTCACCCTGCCTTTCTAAAAGCAAAGGTATCTGTGGTATGCATTTACATATAGACATAAGGTGCAATATGCCAATGATTACTTGTGTGGTAAGCGTCATTTCTTAATAGGTGGCAGGATGTACGTTATCCAAGCAGACCACCAAATTACAAAAAAGAATTCCATAACATTCTTCTAGTATGGAAAGAACCGGTAAACTTTAGTGCCCCAAAGTATGTAAAACTAGAATTCCTAGAACCTACAACAGTAAAGCAAAAAGAAGTTCCACAAAAGCTGGAACCATCTATAGGGGTTAACCATCCTTGTTTTTTTTTAATATTAAGAATAAGATTCTGGTTTCAGAGTCTATGAAGATTAGATGTACCACGACACTTCTCTCGTTAGATTCTAAACTCATCTTAGCTGCTTCTTTATGCTTTCCTTCCAACTTTGATTTGTATTCTGTCCATGCGGACATCAAAGCCATAATTCAATTAGTTGAAGAGCAAAGGATCCCCCAGGAGAAGTGCATTTCTTTGACAGATGACTGTAGGATGGGGGAGGAATACAAACTGCTCAGCAAAAGAATACTGGCTGGGAAAAAAAAGGCAGGGATAACAGGCAGTCCACACCCTCCTTGATTTAACTTGTTCCACAGGGAAACAAGGAAATGATGTGCAGAGGCCAGTGACTAGGCAGTTAACAAAATACAAACAGACAACATAGTCCCACTGCAACCATAACACATTAATTTACAAAATGCTCCCCTGGGTAACAAGGGAAGTATCCATGTAAAGAAGGAGAGGGGCACACCACAAACAGATGGTTCTCTGACTCTTGTGATCAATTTCAGGAGACAAGTGCAGTGTTATCTGAGCCATGCATATTAACAATACAAGGATAAATTACTTAATGGGTTTTCTTAAATTAAAGAGGTAGTTTTTAAGCACCTGAATATGAAAATGTCTTCAAAAATATGCTTTATTTCTATCTTGTACTGTGAGAAACAGTTTAATATATAGATGTATAGCAAACATTATGTATTTGTCTTTTTATTCAGTCATTTTTAGCAAAGTTAGTTAACTACTGAACATGGTCAACCTTATTTAACATGTTGAAAAAGTCAAACGTAAACCATGACACAAATCTTTCAGGCTGGTAAAGCTTCCAAAACATTTGGAATTATCGTAAGACAAATAGCCTGTTCTATTCTATGGGAAGGGGAGAGACTGCTGCTCTCTCCCCACTGCAGGGATCTCTCAAAGTTCATCGCTGCCCAGCATCATTTAGCAGGACAGATCACTCAACTTTGTCGGGAAATGCGGCAACACGCTAGATTGTCTGACGAAATTGTCATTCTAATATTTATCTAGCATGTGTTCATTTTGATAACTAAGTTAAGTGTTGCCAGAAAATCATATACATAAAAAATATTTTATGGGAAATACATTTTAGTGACAATTTTGAGGGATATAACAGTTGAATAAAACACTGTGGGATTGGTTATTGGATTTAAGTTATTGGATGGTAAGTAACGGTAAAGGAAATTTACCAATAACTTCATTTTCTGGCATTGCCAGCGGTGTCCCTACCATGAAGCAAACAAACATTTGCTCAGGACGTGCCCCAGCAGAACACTTAAAAGGCGGCAGTTAAAAAAATCCTGCATTTCAGCCCTCCAGTCCACCAGTCAGTGTTAGTTCCCTGAAAAAGCCACGCCGCTTCATGTGCCAACACCCGTCTGTCGACAAAAAAAGTTGTTTTAGGTGTCAAAAACCCTAGGAACACCCCTGGGCATTGCTGTGCATTAGAATGATGTCCGCAAAAGTTCTGTTGCTCCTCTGGCAGTGGAACAAAGGAAATGGCCAGAGGATCCTGCGATCTGCTGACATCACCTCACTGTGGACACAACAGTAAGTATTAAAACAATTACTTTTGAAAAGTTTATGGCAGTTTAAAAAATATGAGCAGAACTTTGACAGCTCACTACTCATACATGTAGCCACCCAGGAAGGTAGAAGCAAGATTTCCTTCCTCCCTGGGTACAATGGATGGTCAAAGGTTACTTTTAGGCATAGTTGCCATTTAATATTTTTAAATATTATTCTCCTTTAATTTTTTAGCAGCAGTGGCACATGGGATATAAAAGATTGAGAGAAAGAAATGTTAATAAATATGATTATTCCAACTATTGTTCTCTCATAACATCTGCAGATGCATGAATGTAACATCGCCATTTAATATGGGTTGTTTACGTGTACTTTAATGTGAGCCACAATGCCTATTTCTTATAACCTCATCTTGTCAGTACCTGTAGTGCATAATATTTTGTTAAGGAATATCCATGTCAGACCTGTAATCTTGAACATGCAGCTAGTAAACTGCCAATAGAAATGGATAAACTGATAGAGCCCTGCTGCATGTGCATTGAATAGGTGTTCTCCGATTTCTTCATTGGCTTGGCAACTCCAGCATGGAGGACTCAGGGGCAGCACTTTACTAATAATCAATGATAGAAATCTGGAGGCAGCTAATTGCAACATCATGTAAACCAGGGACAATGAGCATCAGTATTGCTGGCTGCAGTTAAACTCTGCTTCACGTACTTCGGCTTTAAGTCTTCTATTTTTACAGTTTATTAAATACAGTAGTTTTTAGACACCCCAAAAGTAGCATGCACTGTCTGCTAGGTAATTAATCATAAACAGTATCAGTGCAGTTTAGAGTACTTTGTCATAACAAGCAAAGTTGGACAAATTAGATTTGATTCTAGAAGACTTAAAGGTGACTATTAAAGCAAGTTTGTCTTTTAATGTAGCCAGCTCCATTGAAAGCCCTTTAAAATACCACTAAAGTGCCCACGGTTACTTTAATTGTAAGGGGTAGGGGTACCTATTCCAGAATGAATATCACATATAAAGTAAATGTGGTTTTCGCAGTAGAAAGAAACAGGAAGTAGCAATACGGGCCCATATTTCCCATACAGCGATATTAATTATGGGTTTCTCCCATTTAAAACAATTTCTGTGCCTTTGATTAGTTGCTATGTAAAAAAATTAATACTCCAGAGGAAGCTGAATAAATGTGTGGAGTACTGCCTAATTTCTGCATCAGATACTAGGTGTAGTGTATAAAACTTTATATGCTCTTATATTGTCTTTATTTGATTTTATCTGCACTGTATAAATACACCTGCATTCATTCATAACAGGAAGTGGTTGTGAGTTTTTCTGAATGGCCAAATCCCAGTCTGGGGTGTAATGCTTTTATTATTGGTTTTTCATTTCAATATATGTTTTTTACTATTTATGTATCTCAATTTTAAACCAATACTGGACACATTTTAATACTATACTTTTTATTATTTGATGATCTATCACTCTGAGGGACACAGTGTGCAGACACACAAAACCCAAGATATTCACACATATTTCCAGGGTATGCTGGAATAGGACTGGCTTATGCATGTTCAGTAGTTAAAACATTTTATACACAAGTTTAGCAATGCATACTGTATTATCTTCTATTATAAAGCAAAATGCTCACCTATAACTTCAACATTAGGTAGGCGAAATACGTATTTTATTTTTGCATACCGGAAATGTGCACACAGCATAAAAAATGTGAGGGAATAAGCCATGAAAAGCCTAACTGCATTATTTATATCCAGCACATTTTAAAAAAAATCAAACTCCTTGTATTCTTGAACACATCTTTTGTTGACACACGTATTAAGATAACGGACATGTCAAGGGACATTCAAATTCCTTCATTACCTGCCTGTAGCAAGAGGAAATAATATGCCAACTGACTTGGCTGTTTAATGCCACATCTGCTGTTGAAGCTGCAGGGTGGCAATCATATACTGCCAATGGATATTTCAATGGCTTGTGAGGGATCAGGAGAACAAGAGGTATCAGGATGATAGCATGGAAACAAACAATAACTGTGGCCGCCATAAGCCCTTTTATGAGTAGTTTAGGATAAAAGGTTATTTCAAACAAATTTATAACAATTGTCGCATTTACTAAAGGAAAGAATAGATTCTTTGTATTTGTCTATTTTATTTGGTTTTAATGGGTGATAACCCTTGCAAAACACCAGAGAACCAACACACTACCAGTTTAATAGAAAACTGTAAAGAATATGATTTTTTGCAAATAAAAAATGGGATATAAATTCTGAGTTCTTCAAAGGGTTAACAGGATAATGGCAATCATGAAAAAACACGGTGAGAATTAAAATGCTATCCCTTACACTGCTGTTATCTTACACTGCCCCCACCAGGAAAATGATATGTATGACCACTTACTTTTAAACATATACAGTACAGTATTTTGTTTTGTTGTGTATTAAGTTTAAATTATAACTTGCTGCAGAAAGACAACCAGAAGGTGAATCAACCAAATGCACCTCCTGCAGGTTATTATAGAGACCAAACCCAATCATACAATTTGTTTGTATAGAAATTTGAGATAGGATTTCAACTGGGCCTATAAAACTTAGTGTGAGGAAAATTATGTGGCAGATCTAAACAACAAATCCACCTACATGGCACAAGTTGGATTAAGTCAATCAAAGATATCTCTTAATTTGGTAAGATACCAGTTTTTTATGCTCCAATTAATACCTGTGCTCTCTTTTTCATCTAAAACGACCTTACTTACTCAAACACCTTACTATAGCCATTCTTGGCAACAGTATCCATTCCCCCACTCCCCTATGTGACTCTTACACCCCACATATCACCTGGATGCACCAGTCTAGGATAGAACCCAGAGGAAACCAGCATTGTATGTTTAGGTTATACCCACTGGTGAGGATGGAGTCCCTCATCATGACATGATAGAGCTCTACAATGTCCCCCTAGGCCCATATTCACACAACACCCTCCTTATTTACCCCTACCCTGTCCCCTAGCCCATCCTCCAGATAAACTGCTATCCCAGAACCTATTTAGGTCAGACAAGTTGCAGCCCCTTCCTACAAGGAAATAGTTTGCAGAGAGTATGCCTCCAAGCAATCCTCAACTACAGAGAGAAACCTGGGAATGCTGGGAGTTGTAGTCTTCAAACATCTGGAGGCACACCGTTTGAGAATCCCTGCATTAGTAAGCACATCCCCTAAGCCGATATTTGTTGAAGCAATTGTTGATTTTAACAGAGCATTTGGTTGTGTGATAGAGTCTATCAGTTTGGTCTAATAGGCTTGGCAATTTTTGCCTACTATTTGTAGCAATGCCATGAGAAATTATGACTAATGTATGGTCACCATAAAGACTTTGGTCTTGCTAAGCTATCCCACAACCAAGATATATAAAAAATACAACCTGATGTCACATGAAGTAAACAACCACTACTTTATATATGCACAATCTTTCCGGCACCACTAATTAATTGAAAATGGTAAACTCCCTTTTATCAAGGGGTTTGTGGGCCAAACCTATACAACTACTACACCAGGGTAAGAGAGTGACCCCTCAGATCCCACATATCAGCACTCCGTCACCTTTACTTTAAATTTGCCACTTATTATTTACATAAATGTAGACCAATTCACAATAAAAAAAAAAAACTTATTTATTGAAAAGAAATATCAATAAAAGTGTCATCTCCTCCTGATGTCACACCACGATGGGATGTCTCTTCATTCAGTTACCTTTCCCAGTCCACTACCTTGGCCACCATCAGTCTGCGCAGTGGACTGGGAAAGAGTAACCGGGTGAAGAGACATACCCATGCGGTGTGTTTTCGGGAGGAGACGCCAACCGTGAGCGACATCAGAAATTAGTCGCAAGTCACAGAAACACAGTCACTAATTGTTGATGGCTAAAAGTATGAGGAATCTGGTCCTGGTAAAATTGGTGCACTGAATCTTCTGGTATAATGGAGTGAACACTTAGTTACCAAGTAACCGTTCACTGACTGATAGTGTGACAAGATTTGGACACTTTATAAAAGTCTATTGGGAACTCAGTAACCTGTATCTTTTTACAATCAGACAGTGTTGGAACTTTATTGCAAACATTAAGGGCTAGGCCACACGCGATTTTTCTGTGTTTGCTCTTGCGATTTGCGTTCCGCATTTTAAATCGCAATCGCATGCGGTTTCCAATACTTAATGAAAAAAACGCATGCGCAAACGCTAAGAAATCGCATGTGATTCCGTTTGCGTTGCAGTGTAGCCGAGCTTTAAAAGCACTTTAGAGATCAGGGATGCCCAATCATGGTGGTGACTTAAGTTTTTAAAGGGACCTTTTGATAGTTGATACTATCAGGGAGATTCAATAAAAGTTCTTAACGTTTAAAATGGTGCTAATTTTGCCCCAACCAATCAGATCTTATTTAACATTTGAAAGCTAACATCTGATTGGTTGGGGCAAAATTAGCACCATTTTAAACTATAAGAACTTTTGTTGAATAACCCTGATTGGATTTAATAGATAACAAAATATGTTTAAGATTGTTAATTGGTCTACACCTGTGTAAAGTTTATTTAAGTAAGGCAATTTTCAAGTAAAAGTGATGGAGTGCTGATATGTGGGATCTGAGCCAGGTATAGTAGAACAACCACTATTTGCCTAGAAATCCTGAAGCTCCTTTAATGTTGCTGTAGGCCTCGTGGTGGCCTCCCTGAGCAGTTTTCCCTTCAATCTTGTCTGAACATCACTGTTGAACGATATTTTCTCAACTTGTTGATGACAGTATTCATTGTTATCCATAGATGTTTAATATTTTAGATAATTTTTTGTTTGTCGAGATTAATACTTTATTATGAAATCAATTTTGATTTAAAGGTCCTTTGCAGACCACGGCTTTTTAGTACGAAGCCAAGAGAGATGATCTAGCCATGACCAATATTCTTTATGTCTAAAGTTAAATTACTGTTTATAGAAGCACTTATAAACTTCTTAAATTAAGTTTACCTGTACTGCTGATTTGGACATGGGAGCTAGTTATTTAAATTTGTGTTTGTATTACTGAATTAAAATCCTGTTAGTTGCACACCACCAAACATTTTTATTGTACTTATCCACCCTCTGTTATGTATAGGACATTATGACACCATTACCTAAGATATTTACATATGAGCAGTAATGTCATATTTACATATGAGCAGTCTGTCATTTTTTTAAAGATCAGGATACACACAGTTCCGAGCGTTCTCCCTATACACTGCATAGGGAGGATGTTCAGGACTGTGTGTTTCCCTCGACCGAGACTGACTCCCACTATAGGAAGTCTACGTGGCCAAGGGAAATTTACGGTCCTTCCCGAACGACTTCTCAGCCAACCCGAACGTATTTTGTTCGGAAAGCTGCCACACACAGAGATGATAATGCCCCGATACCGTCAGACCCAGGCTTATTGGTACCCAGCTTACATACAGTAAGGCCAGGGTAAGGCTTCAAAACAGCATTGCATGTGGCAGACAACCGATATTGAACCAACCTCTATTCATGACCGCTATTTGAACCAACCTTGTAGTTTAGCCAAGATGTTGACATTACAATATTCAAAATGTATGCTCCCCCAAAACCACCCCCCTTTTTTTAAAAGATGCAGGGAACACGGTCCTCTGTAATGTTGATGTTGTAGAAGCACTCTGGGCACATTTGATGCTGCTCTTCTTGTATATCAGTATTGGGATGACCATGTTCTTTCTCCTGTCTTACTTTCCCCCTTCAGTGGTGGTATTCCTTTTCATTACTTCTTTGACAAAGGCCCAGTCCGCATAACCACAAATTTTAAGGGTGCCTCCAAGGTGTTTATTTTCCTAATCCTCAGTGCTAGTGGCGATATTCTCTGCTTTGTACTGTAAGGTTCTTATGACACCAAGCTTGTGATCTAAAGGGTGGTGGGAAGTCAACCAAATACTGGTCTGTGTGGGTTGGTTTTCTGTAAACCTCTACTTTCAGTTTACCATTCTTCCTAACTTCTACCAAGCAGTCCAAGAAGGCCAGTGTGTTGTTTTGTTCCTCTTTTAGTTTAAATCTGTTGTTTTGGTCCTCAGTGTTGATGTGTTCTATGAAGGCATGTACTTCTTTCTAGTGGATTTGAACCCAGGTGTCATCCATGCATTTAGCTTGACCTAGTTCAAAATAGCAGTATAGTAGAATATAGCAGCCATTTTGTATAAGTGGGGTTAAACCCGTTTGTATGCACACATCATATATTGCTCGACACAGAGTTGACCTAGCCTTGTTTGCTGCGTGTATTATATATATATATATATATATATATATATATATAATCTCCTCTTCCCTAATTTTAAAAAGCCAAGCTATATGGATCCAGTGCACAACTATGAGAAATGCAAAGGTTTGCTGATGATGGTAATTGAAGTAAAAAGAGGTTAGAAGTTAGGACCTTCCAGACTGGGGTTACCATGACGTGGTTGAAAGCCTTTTCATTCATGTGATCACAGTAATGTATACTAAAACCCCTTTGTTTATACAGTATGCCAGTGTGCAGATAATATGATATTGTATGGGGCCTAATATGCATTGATTATCTTTTCTATGTTTGAATAAATGTTTGACCAGATCAGTAGCACTATATATATACTATATATAGTATATGGTAAGTCCCACACTCTCACTTCCGATTCACATGCCACGGTGCATCCAAAAAGGCAATAATCATCCAATATAAATATAGGGAGCACTCGTGGGTCTTTTAACAAGTCAAATTTATTTCACATACGATCTACGCATTTCGGATGCGACATCACAGCAAAAAATGTGAATTTAAAACTACAGGTAAGTCCCATCCCCTCCCCCGTGCTCCTTCTATTCGGACATATTTAACCACTTTTCCACCTTACTTCAAGAACAATTAGCATGACTAAATAAAAACATCCAATTGCCACTCAGTGTATAATAGTAAAATATACAACAATGCATAACATCCATAATGTTATATAAAAAGATACAGTGCTATAATGTTACCATAGCATAATGTTATATAAAAAATACAATACTATATAAAAATGTTATAAAAGATATTTAAATAACAGTGATACGGTGCTCATAATATAAGGTCCTCTTGGTGTATGCTTAAAACTTTCTTTTAAGAAAATACCCAAATCCCCATCAGTGTTAAATGAATCATTCTAAAAGCAAATAAGTAACTAACTAAGCCACATTCATGGGTGTACCCAGAGACATGGCTACCAACTAACCCAGAGCGGGACCAATGCCAAATGTCAGTAGCAGCAAAAACAAATTAACAAGCTTTGCATATGAACAGTCTAGTATAGTATTTGAGGTTGAATAAAGACATACGTCCATCCAGTCCAACCCATCTAGCACTATCCTCATTTCCTGCCTAACTGTTGATCCAGAGGAAGGCAAAAAAACCCCACCAAATTTATGAAGGGGGAAAAAATTCCTTCCTGACTCCAAGTGGCAATCGGAAATTTCCCTGGATCAACTCTACTTTATGTATCAATACCAGTAACTTGCAACATTCCTTGTTTGCAGAAACTCATCCAGCTTTTTTTTGAAACTCACCAATGAACCTGCCATTACAATGTCCACTGGAAGACAGTTCCATAGCCTTACCGTTCTCACAGTGAAAAACCCTTTCCGAGCTTGAAGCCTAAACCTTTTTTCTTCAAGTCTTAAGGGATGTCCTCGTGTCCTTTGACATGTTCTCTTGGTGAACAATGCCCCAGATAGTTTATTGTATGGCCCGTTAATGTATTTATACACAGTAATCATATCCCCACGCAAGCGCCTTTTCTCCAGCGTACATAATTGTAACTTTTCCAGTCTCTCTTCATATTCAAGCTCCCCCAATCCCCTTATTAATTTAGTTGCCCTTCTCTGAACCCTTTCCATTTCAAAGATGTCCTTTTTGTACACAGGATTCCAAAATTGCACTGCATATTCCAAATGAGGCCTTACCAATGCTTTGTAAAGAGGGAGAATTACATTTTCCTCCCTTGAATCCATACCTCGCTTTATACAAGACAATACCATGCTGGCTCTGGCTGTTGCCGCCTGGCACTGCTTGCTACCTTTAAGTTTGTTATCCACCAAAACTCCAAGATCCCTTTCCAACAGGGATTCACTTAACACAGAGCCATTTATAGTATAAGTAGCACAAGTATTTTTAAGTCCAAAATGCATCACCTTACATTTATCAACATTGAATTTCATCTGCCACTTAGCAGCCCAATGTGATAATCTATCTAGATCCCCTTGCAACGATTGCACATCCTCTGAAGTTTTTAATGGTCGACAAAGTTTTGTGTCGTCAGCAAACACAGAAACCTTGCTGACAATACCCACTTCCAAATCATTAATAAATAGATTAAATAGAAGCGGCCCCAACACAGAACCCTGTGGCACCCCACTTAGCACTTTAGTCCATAATGATGAAGCCCCATTAACAACTACTCTCTGCATCCTATTCTTTAACCAATTTTCTATCCATGTACAAATGTGACTCCCCAGACCAACAGACCTTAGCTTATTCATTAGTCGCCTATGGGGGACTGTATCAAAAGCCTTTGCAAAATCCAAGTAAACTACATCTACTGCTATACCAGAGTCTAAATTTCTACTTACTTCCTCATAAAAGCCAAGCAAGTTAGTTTGACAAGATCTATTCCTCCTAAATCCATGCTGGTTACTACTTATAATGTCAGTCCTTGAAACATACTCTAGAACATGATCCCTTATTAAACTTTCCAGGATCTTCCCCACCACTGAAGTTAAACTTACAGGCCTGTAATTACCCGGCTGTGAACGACTACCCTTTTTGAATATTGGAATAACATCAGCCTTTTTCCAATCCAGAGGCACACCACCGGACATGAGGGAATCAGCAAAAATAAGAAACAATGGCCTAGATAAAACTGAACTTAGCTCCCTAAGTACCCTAGGATGTATTTTATCCGGTCCAGGAGATTTACTAATATTAACCTTATTTAGTTCTTTCTGTACCATATCCTCGGTTAACCAAAGTTAACTTGAATCTTGTATACCTTTATTGCTACTATACTCTATGATATCTGTACTTGGATCTTCTATAGTGTATACAGAGGAAAAAAAATTATTCAAGACATTTGCTTTATCGCCATCCTCCGTAACTAACTTATCCCCATTAATTAATGGTGCCACATTCTCAGTCCTCACCTTCTTACTATTAATATACTTTAAAAAATGTTTAGGCTTAGTGATGCTTTCTTCAGCTATCCTAACTTCATTATTAATTTTAGCTAGTTTGATTGCTTTCTTACACTCCTTGTTACAGTTTTTATACTCCCTAAAGGCCCTTTCCGTTCCCTCGGCCTTAAAGGTTTTAAATGCCTTTTTCTTCCTTACCATTTGCCTCTTTACATCAGAATTCAGCCACATAGGCGCGGATTTATTTTTTTTACATTTATTTCCCAAGGGTATAAATTTAGATGTGAACTGGCTTAAAATCCCCTTGAACACAGTCCACTTCTGTTCAGTACCTTTACCTGATAATACATTATCCCAGTTGACATTCTGAAGAGCTGATTTTAACCTGGGAAAATTTGCTTTCCTGAAATTAAATGTCTTTGTTAACCCAGCGCACTTTTCCTTTCGATAACAAAGTCCAAATGCCACTATTTCATGGTCACTATTCCCTAAGCCTCCAGTTACCTTTATATCTATAATGCGCTCCACAATGTTAGATATTACCAGATCCAACAGAGCTCCTTTTCTAGTAGGAACCTCAACCACCTGTGAGAGAAAATTATCCTGCAGCAAATTCAGGAACTCATCGCCTTTTTCTGTGATGGCAGTTCCACCACACCAATCAATGTCAGGGTAATTGAAGTCCCCCATAATGAGCACACTCCCCAAACTTGCAGCCCTTGCCAACTGCATATGAAGTTGACTCACCTCCTCTCTGCTAGCATTTGGCGGCTTATAGCAGACACCAACAATGACATTACCCCCTTTCCTGTTGCCTAATTCCACCCATATTGCCTCCACTTTATCATCCATATCACCAGCTATCTCTTCTTTTAAATTTGGCTTCAATTCTTTTTTAACATATACACATACTCCTCCCCCTTTCCTTTTTTTTCTGTCCTGCCTAAACAAGGCATATCCTTCTATATTTACAGCCCAGTCGTGAGAACTGTTCAACCACGTTTCTGCTATACCTATTACATCATACTTTTCATTCAATGCCATCATTTCCAATTCACCCATTTTGTCAGCCAGGCTTCTCGCATTTGCAAATATACATTTTAGATTATGATCCTGTAATTTATTCGTACACTTTGATACACATTCCTCCCTATCCCCTATGCTAGCCCCACCCCCCTTTCCACCCACCACTGGCCTATCTACACCCTGCTTTCCTCCTGGACAATCTATCCCAGTGAGACTGCTAATACCCTCCCCCCCCAAACCTAGCTTAAAATCTCCTCCAACCCTCTAGCCATCTTCTCCCCTAAAACAGCTGCACCACCATCAGTGAGGTGCAACCCATCCCTACTAAAGAGCCTGTAGCCGACAGCAAAGTCTGCCCAGTTCTCAATAAACCCAAACCCTTCTTCCTTACACCACTTTCTTAGCCACGCATTAATGCTCCTAAGCTCCCGCTGTCTCCCTGGCTTAGCACGTGGCTGGGGTAGTATTTCTGAAAACACTACCCTGGAGGTCCTTGCTTTTATCTTGGCCCCTAGTTCTCGGAAATCATGTTTAAGGACCTCACCTCCACCTCTAACTTTGTCATTGGCACCAATGTGAACCAAGACCGCCGGGTCACACCCGGCCCCACCCAATAATCTGTCTACACGATCCACCACATGCCGAACCCTAGCACCAGGCAGGCAACACACAGTTCGGCATGTAGGGTCCTGGCGGCAGATTACCCTATCTACCTTCCTTATAATGGAGTCCCCTACCACTACCACCTGCCTTGCATTCCTGACCCTTCGTTCCTCCTCCCTTGTATCAGAGATGGCAGTCCCCTGGGTGCTCAAGGGACTATCCCCCTCCATACACGCTAATTCCGAGGTGTCCTCCTCCACTTCATTACCTAAGGCGGCAAATCTGTTGGGATGGACAATCTGGGAAGAAGCCCCCCTACTCTTCCGTCCCCCACTTCCCCTAGTAACCCTAACAAAACTACCTCCTTCCTCATCCTTTCTTGTCCCTCTTCCACCCACCTCTATACTGGCCCCAGCCAGTGCCTGCTGACCCCCCAGTTCTGCCAATCCCCGCAATGCTGCAAGCTGCCCCCTTAGACTCTCCACCTCGGCTTCCAAACGGGCAACCCACTCACACCTGACACAGACATAGGTTCCCCGGAACGTCTGCTCCAGGTTCCTATACATGTGGCACGATGCACATTGCATGGTACTGACAAAACTGTCCCTTCTAATACACCACACCAACACAGTGACGCACAAACCTTGTTTAATTGTCCTTCTTGTTTCAATGTCCTTTTTTTATGTCCTTGAGATCAAGGTCCTTAAGAGAAAGGGCCACTCACAAGTTCGTTACACTCACAGGAAACTTCCTTTTGTTAGGTCCAAACCACAGGCCCAACACTGTGAATCCTATTTAACTAATAGGCCCCAACCCCCACACCAATTACAACAGGTACAATACTAGAATATAGAAGTCCAGCACACCCCTTTAACTGGAAGAAGAAAGATTAGTCTGCTTACTGCACACTCAATCCTGCACACAGTTTTTAACAGTACAAACAATCCTTATTTTCAAACTGTCAAACAATCCTTATTTTCAAACTTTCACACACACCATACAACCATCAAATGATTAAGTGTCTTCTTTTTTATAGTCCTTGAGATCAAGGTCCTTAAGAAAAGGGCCCCTCACAAGTTCGTTTCACTCACAGGAAACTTCCTTTTGTTAGGTCCAAACCACAGGCCCAACAACTGTGAATCCTATTTAACTAATAGGCCCCAACCCCCACACCAATTAGTGCAAGAGCCAGAAAGAGAGGAAAAAAAACCCAAACACTTATTAACCCTTTCACAGCCTGTTTGTGATTACAACAGGTACAATACTAGAATATAGAAGTCCAGCACACCCCTTTAACTGGAAAGAAAGAAAGATTAGTCTGCTTACTGCACACTCAATCCTGCACACAGTTTTTAACAGTACAAACAATCCTTATTTTCAAACTGTCAAACAATCCTTATTTTCAACTTGCACACACACCATACAACCATCAAATGATTAAGTGTCCTTCTTTTTTTATGTCCTTGAGATCAAGGTCCTTAAAAGAAAGGGCCACTCACAAGTTCGTTACACTCACAGGAAACTTCCTTTTGTTAGGTCCAAACCACAGGCCCAACACTGTGAATCCTATTTAACTAATAGGCCCCAACCCCCACACCAATTAGTGCAAGAGCCAGAAAGAGAGGAAAAAAAAAACCAAACACTTATTAACCCTTTCGCAGCCTGTTTGTGATTACAACAGGTACAATACTAGAATATAGAAGTCCAGCACACCCCTTTGAACTGGAAGAAGAAAGATTAGTCTGCTTACTGCACACTCAATCCTGCACACAGTTTTTAACAGTACAAAACATCCTTATTTTCAAACTGTCAAACAATCCTTATTCAAACTTTCACACACACCATACAACCATCAAATGATTAAGTGTCCTTTTTTTATGTCCTTGAGATCAAGGTCCTTAAGAGAAAGGGCCACTCACAAGTTCGTTACACTCACAGGAAACTTCCTTTTGTTAGGTCTGCAGTTTTTCCCACAAAACACCCTACGAACTCAGAATTACCCCCCACAAACTATATATTCCTGAAATCTACACACCTTCAGCTATGCTATGCTTTAGTTTGTTCATTCACACCATCAATGGTGTGGGCGCAGTTCTTCGTAGAAGTTTGCACTTTTCGCAGATGTTCTAAAAAGAAAATGAACATCAAACAACATTCAAAAGGTAGAAATCATGCCAAAACCTCATGGAATGGAAAAAAAAAGTTACCAAATATCAATCTCCCAAATGTCCTGAATCAAATGGTACGCCATATGTGTGGTTACACACGTGAACGTGAAAGCGAAAAGCCAAGAAGTGAGGCAATGCACGATTGCTCAAAAACAGAAAAAATATTCAGGCAACTCTGAATTTGTGTGTGTGTGTGTGTGTGGGGGGGGGGGTTTGTGGGGAAAAACTGCAGACTGTTCAAACTATATATTCCTCGAATCTACACACTTGTTCATTCATACCATCAATGGTGTGGGCGCAGTTCTTCGTAGAAGTTCATACTTTTCGCAGATTTTCTGAAAAAATCATGCCCCATGAAATTCAAGTCCCATGAAATGTAACAAACAGTTACCAAATATCAATCTCCCAAATGTCCCGAATCAAACGGTATGCCATATTCATGGTTACACATGCGTAAGTGGAATCGACTAGCCACAGTGACCCAATTACAGCAATTTTTCAGATTTGTCAGACTAAACGCCCCTCTATATTAGAAATACCCCCCCAAACTTATATATTCTTGAAATCTACAGGCCTTCAGCTACACAACGGTGTCATTCTGGCCACTGGCCACCAACTAATTCAAATGGGACGCATGTCCAAGTGCAAAAAATCAAAGTGCTCTGTAATTTGAACAGCCTAAGCTTTTCCAAAGGAAACCGTCCACTTGGAAATACCCCCCACAAACTATATATTTTTGGAATCTACACTCCTTCAGCTACGTTATGGTGCCAAGCTTTCATACATACATGGAGAATTCCAGACACAGTAATCCAAAGAACTCTGTTTTTAGGAGATTTTGTGAAAAATAAAATCAAATGATTCAAATGTTGAAATCCTATATAAACCCACTTAACAAGCAAAAAAACACACCAAAAATCTTCCACATGTCCTGAATCAAACAGTATGCCATATGCGTGGGTGCACACAGAGACGTAGTCACCAACTGGCTCAAATGGGACGCATGCCCAAGTGTAATCACAAGAAAAAAAATCGAATTTGAACAGCCTATTCAACTTGGAAATACCCCCCAAAAACTATATCTTTTTGGAATCTACACACCTTCAGCTACGCAACGGTGTCATGCTTTCGTATATACCATAAAGAATTCCAGACGTTGTTTTTCATTGAACTCCGTGCTTTTAGGAGATTTTGTGAAAAAATAAAATAAGAGGACTCAAAGGCTGAAATCCTACCTAAACCCACTTGGCAATCTCCCACATGTCCTAAATCAAATGGTATGCCATATGGGCGGGGGCAAACAGAGACGGGGCCACCAACTAGCTCAAATGGGACCCATGCAATTACAAGAAAAAAAATCAAAAACTGCCACAACCCACCCCCCCTTCCCCTTTTAGTGGTATTTTAGTGAAAATATAGATAGTCAGATAGTCACACAAGTTTTTGCATACTTTACTAATCCTAAAAATTCAATTCGGTCTTTTTTGGTACCTCTGCAAAATTTCCTACTAAAATACTTAGTTTCCCTTGAAATCGGACAAATAATGATCTGCGTTTACTTTACCCATATCACCGGGGACATTGGGAAGCTTGGAGAAGACAACGTTTTTTGCTAATTTATAGTTTTAGGGTAAAAAAAAAATGAGGTGTGTATCACTTTAGGATTTTTTTTTCGGTGCACTTTCCCTTTTTTTTTGATAATTCCCAAAAATGATCATCAAATTATCTTAGGGAATGATAACGAACTTGGAATACGTGCATAAATTCCCGTTTTCCAATTCGAAATCCGATCTTTTGCCAAGACTTAGAAACAATACTATTTGTGAATGGAACTTTGAGTTCCATTCACAAAAAGTATAGTAAATCTGTCACACGGACAGCTTTACTATACCAGGTACTGCACTGTGATCTGAATGGAGATCGCAGTGCAGTACCTCCACTAGACCACCAGGGTCTAGTACCTCTCTATGGGAAGACCCCGTTGAAGGAGGAAGCTCCATGATGTCACCAGGGTCTCCCTTTCTTCTCTGATCTCTTCCTCTTCGTGGGACTGGCTGCTGCTATACGGTCACGGTTAAAAGGTATGCTATCTCCAAATCCACCCCTAGGATTTGGATGAAACCGAGGGGGAATCGAGGGGGGCAGCATTCATTGCTGCTGCCCCCCGATTGCCCCTAGCGCCGCCAGATTTTTTTTTTTTTTAAAGGGACAGCCACAGAACGTGTATTCACGCCTTTCATGCACAGAACATGAATATACGTTATGTGGCACAGAAAGGGTTAATGTCTAAACCACTGGCAACAAAAGTAAGCACACCTCTAAGTGAAGAATGTATAACTTGTGCCCAATTAGCCATTTTCCCTCCACAGTGTCATTGTGGGTGACTTGTTAAGTGTTATAAGGTCTCAGGTGTAAATAGGGAGTAGGGGTGCTATATTTGGTGTTATCGCTCTCATACTCTATCATACTGGAAGTGGCACATTGCACCCCACGGCAAAATAAAAATATTGCTCTACATAAAGATGGCCTAGGTTATATAAAGATTGCCAACACCACGGTGGCCAAGACCAAACAGGTCAGGTTCCACTCAGCACTGGCCTCGCCATGGATGACCAAAAAAGTTGGGTGCACGTGCTCAGCGTCATATCCAAAGGTTAACTTTTGCAAACAGGTTTATGAGTGCTGCCACTGTTGTGGCAGAGGTTAAAGTTAAATTATGTATTTGTTTTTCAGGTGCCTAATATTTGTATTATTACAGATGAAACCATCCAATGGCTTTCTAACAAAACAGGTGCTGTTTCCTACTAAAGTTGAAACTTACCGGAGGACTCCAGTCTGGATCTAGTTTCTTTATAGTATCAACGTAATCATGCATGGCCTGCTGACAACTGTAATCACCCAAGGCTTTCCAGGCTTCCCTAAAGTTAAAGTATAAATACATTCATTATTAATAAAACCGTTATACACCATGTAAAATCCCCAAAAATAAAATATGTTTAGAAACTGTAGAGAAATTTGATCTGTGACGAACTGAGTAAACATTATATAGGGCAGTGTTTCTCAACCTTTTTATCTATGGGGACCCCTTGAAACCATCTTCCTGTCTCGGGGAACCCCTACATAAAATTATTTTATTATTTTTATATCTCAGTCATCAAAATACATAATTTATACAAATATAAAATGATAGATCTATAAATATATCTTTATTTTTAAAAAAATGTACTCAAATTGACCGCAGGGGAGGGGTATAGATATCCTTATATTATAGTGGGAAGGAACGCATTATTTCTTATAATACATTGGTGAAAGTATATATTTAATTTTTTTGTCTTAAAGTAGTGTACAACTTTAAAAACAGTTATGTCTTTAGTACCACTGTAATGCTACAATTAGTAGAAAAGTAGAAGAACCTGACAATGATTTACCTCCTTTTCCCAACCTCAGGTCATCCAGGATTACTCCTCTGTCACTCAGTGAGAGTTTTTACCTGGAAAGTTGAGCGAGTGAGTGAATGCTTTTCCTAGGAGTCATAGGTGCATGCTCTCTGCTCCCCATGTGCATCACAGGTAAATCTATCTCTGAATTGCTAAGGATTAATTCTGGTTCATTGTAAGTTAGGAAAAAAACGTTAATCACGGTCAATTTCTTCTACTTTTCTAACACCAGTTTTACTTTTTTTAAAAATGTTATGGTATTGGAACAGTGGATGTCCAGGAGGTTATGAGAGCTGCAGGGGAACATAGCTGCAGGGGAACATAGCTGAGTGCTAATTAGAAGATTTTTAAATTATTTTTTTTACTGGCACTCCCATTACAATTTAAGCTTCTTATGTATTATACAAGGGAAAATGCACCACTTAAAATGTAATATATGGGATATTACGCCAACGAGGAGTCCCCTGACCATATAGAAGCACAAGGCTGCAGGCTAAGTTCTTTTATACAGGGTAGGGAACTTTGATGTGTGATAAAATCCTTATATTATAATGTGAAGGGGCACAATATTTCTTACTAGACATTAAGCCTGTTACATTAACGGGCACTAGAAGCCCAGAGACCCCCCTCAGTGTCCCATGGCCAGAGTCCCCCCCCTCTGTCCCAAAAGGCAGAGTACCCCCCCATCTGTCCCAGACTCCCCACCCTCTACCTTATCTGCTTATCTACTGTTGGTCTCCATGCCACCGTGTGTGTGTTTCTTACTTCTACCTCTAGTGGTGAATCAATTGAAACTGCATGGAATCTCCCTCTAGTGGTGAGTCCATAGGAACTGCAGTGACATACACACGGCAGCACATAGTCAACAGTTAGGCTTTTATTATATAGGATAATACACATGTTTAGGATTTTTCCCCCCAATTTCATTTTAAATTCCAGCCTTATCTCTATTCCCACCTAAATTTAAGCCCTCAAGCTACCTAATCTAATGTAAAACCAGAAGAAAGGAAGATTCCAGCCAAGCAGCTATCCGGTTAAACAAATATTTGTGTGGGAGGAGAGAGACATTGGTTATGAAGTGACAGGAAGCAGCTCCAGCAGGTCCTGTTAGTAAAGTTAAACGCTGCAAAAACCACTGAGTCATTGTTCAGGCATGAACACTGGAACAGGAGGGGCAGTTGAATATGAGAAATGAGTCACTTAGTGACATAGCCAAGTGATTTTTATAAGGTTTTATACCACTGCAAGCTCATCATTATAAAATACCACACTTATGAATTATATAAGTATTTTTACTTACCATTTGCGCTTTCCCTCATAATCAAAGAATCCAGGTTTGGAAGTGTTGCACTTTCCAACTTTTACCTACAAGTAACATAGAACTCTTAGACAATGTTGAAAATGATCTATGAATAATTTATATTTCACAACATTATTAATTTTAACTTTACAGCATATTATAGGAAAAACACATGTTCTGCCACACTTGTATGTTTAATTCTTGACTTTAGTTTAATTAAAGGGCATGTCCACCCCCAAAACTGAAATTTAACCCCATACTGGCCCCACTCTGTAGTTTAATAAAATCCTTACCTGACATCTCTGCTCCAAATGGTTCTCCTTCTATTCCCCTCCAAAGTCCAGAAAACTGCAGTTTAGGTGCTCTCAGTGACTCACCCTGTGCCTGTCTCTGCCACAACCTCGTCAAGGTTTGAGGCATGCTCAGTGCAGCCCCCCACCCGTTTTGCTCTCCCTCCCCCTAGCTACAAACCCCTTGGTAATATTGTAGTGCTTCCTCCCCCAGCCGCCATAATAGAATTTTGAGAAAGTCCCCAGAACTCTACTTACCTTCCCTCTCTCTAAGAAGGCTTCCATGTTGTTGCCAGTACAACTCACAGCCCATGTGGTCTTCAAAGAGACTTGTTAGCATGTGCACCTATTGGCCGGGCCCACTGACCCCACTATTCACTGTCTCCAGGCACATATTTTCTCCACACTAATATGGAAGTCCCTGATAAGACTCCGAAAGCTTGTTACACTGCAGTTTATTTTCCAGCCAGCATGAATTTTAGAGAGCCTACCAGGAACACTAAAATGGTAGCCAATATTACTGACTATTTTTTTGCATTCATTCTATTCCTAGCAAAAGATTGCATTTCTAAGTGTACCTGTTTTCATGGTGTATGCCGTGTTGGCTCAACAATCTAGACTCAAAAGCATTCCTTTAAGAAACACAAAGCACAAATGGATTGCAAAACATGGCAAAAACATGCTAGTGGGGCCTAGCCCTAACAAAGGTGGGTCTCTGTGCTGCTATACAATTGGCGGTCAGCTTCCTGCAATGTCTACTGCGTACCTTTAGCTGGGCAAGACACCAAAACAAAGAGGTGCGTTCTTCGAGCTGCCCTAGTACCCACAAGTTTATTTCATAAATCAACCAACAGCCACAGAAAAGGGAGAGGTGAGACAAATCGGGTTGTATCTTTGTAAATGTGCTCTGTCTATTGAAACAATGTTATCTTTAATTTCACCTTAAGCAGTCAATGAAAGATCCACACAGCCTCTTTGCTCTTAGTTAGTGGTAAAATTCAGAGGCTGATACACAAAGGACGATTTTTCGTCCAATAATTTCAACTGACTAACCCTATCCGAGTTTTAAATTTATAAACGCAGATAAGTGTCATTTTTATTTTAAAAGGACACTTAACACATTTCATGTACTTCATTAAGCACATGAAATCTTTAGCTATTATTCACAGGGATGCGTGAATGGTTATTCCCACCTCCCTGTGTATATTAGAATGTCCAGTTAACAGTGCAACACTTAACTTTCGGCACTCCAATACCTTTCCAGCAGTTGACGCTGTGTCCCAATCAGACCCCTATCTTTGGCGCATGGGCGCTAACACAAAAGATAGGCGCACAAACGGGACAGCGCTACCGTCAGCTGGGAAGAAGACGCAAGTGGAGCGCCGGTAGGTAAGTGTTGCACTGTTACCTGGGCATTTTATTATTGGGAATAAGCATTCTCACCTCCCTGTGAATATTAGATGCACTTAATAAGTTTAGTGTCCCTTTAAGAGTACTAGTATGTCTGTTTGAAAGTAAAGGCAACAGTGTACTAAAGTTTTTCAACTACACAAATGCATATCAGGAACCACATCAAAACACATGCCAGAAAACACTGAAAGATGTACCTCCACAGTTTTAGAATGAAAACATTATTTGCCAATCTAACTTTGCTTTTTGTCAAATCTTACAATAAAAAATATGCATATTCTGTAACTATATAATATATTTTGATTATAATATGAGTACTGCAACACAATTAAATAAAAATAGAAATTTGTAAGTTGTGCCTGTCACAAAGTCAAAACATTGATACAATATTTGATTGTATCTACAGCATAAATAGAAACTAAGTATAATCTAGGTTAATAATGAGGGAAATCAAAATGGGGAAGAGACTGATAGCTGCCCTTTCAACCACAGTCACCCATATGCATTGGTCTATAGAATTGCAAATTTGGCCCTGGAAGATATTTAGGCCTTCCACTTATAGAACCACATGCTTAAGAAGCAATTTACTAGCAAAATCGCTCACTTAACAAATTTTGCAGAGAAATTAAGCCTTGCAGGTAATTTCTCCCGCAATTTGCCTAATCAGCTTTAAACTCTTATGTGTAAGACACAATATGGATCACCTGGGCAGGCAGCACAAATGTCAAAAAGTAATCCTTAGGACTAGGGCCCACTGCCACTATTTAGATGATATTTTGTGGTCGCATTCCAATGGAGATGTGGGATGCAACACAGCCAGGGGGAGTGGTGCAAAATTTCACAATCAAAAGCAATGAATACAAGTATAAGTACAAGTACAATATTAAATATACATGTTTGACAGTATTTTGGGTGGGTCTTCAGATAGGGTCAGGTTATTTATTCCCTGAACACCGTTGCACTGTTATCACCTGAAGAAGGGGGCATGTTACGATGAGATGTGTGGTTTCAAATAAATTTAATTATTCACTTTCGTTTTTAGTTGATGCCGTTCCTGAGAGAAGACCATTGAGGTGACTGCACCCACTTGTTGGGCTAGCGCTTGTAAGTGCAACATAACCAGCCCCACACTTCATCGTAATGCATGCAATCACCATTTTTGCCGTGGATATCATGTGCGGCGATTTAGGACAATTGTGGAAAACGCAAGCACACGGTGAAAAAGCATGCAAAGGAACGCATTGCAGCCTTATAGTATAAATGTGTTTAATTTGTTTGTTATATTTGCCTATGCTTGCAATATGCAGAAACCAATAAGAGGTTATCCAAATACAGTAGGTAATTACAATGTATGAATGGCTTCTGCAGATTAGTAATCTCTGGCACATGTCTTTGCTGGCCCCTGACAGATATTATACCAAGTGCCCCATGTAAGTGCAATTACCTGTTTGTACCTGGCATACAGATACAGGAGCTGCTCAGTGCTCGCTACATGGGCCACATTCTGGGCATGTTTTGCTGCCTGTTCAAATTGCCATTGCAACTCCTCATCTGTTGTCTCGTCTGGAAGAAACTCCCCCATGTCGGCGTAGCCCCCAGAACAGGCCTCTCCGGAGCTGTACTCCTCCAGTATGTACCGGTGCCACCCGGCCGGTATATTACCGGCCTGGCCGCTAAATTACTTAAGGTCTGTAATAATTAGCACGCTGTATAACGCCGGGAAATGTATTCAGCGATGCTGCGATCGCTACTCCAGCTGCCCATTGAACACAGACCGATTGACGCCAACAGAGCGACAGACACACAGATTTGCTGTTTCAGTCATAGACGTGCGCCGGAGCCACTGCTATGGTAACGTCTAAACGCACAACTCTCCTGTGTAGCAGGAAGGGAACCTGGTAGGAGGCTGTGATCTGATTGGCTGCTGAAGAAGTGGGAACGAGAGAAGGCGGGGCCAAGTGACATGTGCAGAGGTCCGGCTTGTCCTGTGGGTTCCATTGGAGTACAGAGGATTGCTTGGGAAACCGCATGGTCTGGAAAGCAGCCGAGAGGAACAGTTGTAGCTGCATCTCCCTTATACTATGTTGCTTTATATTGTAAATGTCTGTGGGGAAAAAGAAAAGAGGAAGCAGTATATACATGAATAGTAATTTATCACCTGTGAACATCATGTCTGCTTCCAGACTTTAATGGAGTGTAAGAAATAGAAAGCGAAAGTTACGTATAAACTTTGAATTGCTGCACAAAGCTCTATAAATGTGAGTGTGAGTGAATGTGCTGTGATTTGCCACAGAACTGCACCTGCGCCAGCTGAATAAGAAACAGAAACAGGTAATCAGTGCTGATTAGGTCTGTGATAGCTGAATGCAATCGGGATACAGATACAGGTAATCAGTGTTGATTAGGTCTGTGATAGCTGAATGCAATCGGCATACAGATACAGGTAATTAGTGTTGATTACGCCTCCAGCACATTAATAAAAGTTTTTAATTTATTATTCAGGAGCCCCCAAATCCCAAGTGATGTTTTCCTTAAAAGTTTTAATAATGTACCCAGAGTGAGAAATTATAATTACAACCTTCATGATCCATCTACTTCATTGTAAGGTCGTCAGTCACAGCCGTGACAGTATGGTTGCCATGTCTTACCTCCAGTATTTAATGTACCAGGAGAGAAGACAGAACTTAGCAGCAGTGCCATCCACCACTGGCCTGGGTGCTGAATCCTGTAGAACCATATCCAAAAATCTTTAAAAAGCCAGGCGCACTCTCAGAAAACGGAAACTCATATCATACTTACAGAGAATTTCTTTTCCTGGCCATCCCTCTGGGCAGCAATAACAATTGGGTTGTTCCCCATCTCCTCCAATCAGAAGAAACAGACTCCACTGAATTTATAAATAGCCCCTCCTCCCTGGGCTCAGTGTAGGGTTTCAAGCTCCTAAAAGAAAAATAATAAACAAAAAGGGAGGGTTGCTGCCCAGAGGGATAGCCAGGAAAAGAAACTCTCGGTAAGTATGATATGAGTTTCCGTTTTCCTGGCCATCCCTGGGCAGCAATAACAATTGGGTAAATACCCAAGCAATCCTCAAAAATATGGGAGGGAAAATAAAAAATAAGGATATCTCCTTCAAAAATAAAAATACTTCAATTAGAGGGATCTGTCATTACATTTAATACTTTATGACCAAAATTCGCCCTCTTCAAATTTCTTAAATTTAATTTATAATGTCTCACAAAGGTGTTGGGAGTTGCCCGATTAGCTGCCCTGCAGATCTCATCCACAGATGCCCCGGCTTCTGCCGCCCAGGATGCTGCTATCCCTCTGGTAGAATGAGCCCGAATCTTTAGAGGAGGTGCCATACCTTGACTTGAATAACCTCTCTGAATAGTTCTAATGATCCATCTTCTTAAAGATCCAATGGATGCTGTCTGACCCTTATTGCTTCCTACAGGGATTATGAATAATCTTTCAGACTTTCTAAATGATGCTGTTCTATTTAGATATATCTTTAAACATCTTGAGATGTCTAGCTTCCCAAATATCTTCCTGGTCATCTTCCACTGGAATTGCTGGAAGAATGATAGGTTGATTCAAATGAAAGGCAGACAGAACTTTAGGCAGAAAATCATCCACAGGATATAATGTCACAGAGTTAGGGTGAAAGATTAGATGATCCTCTTTAGACGACAAGGCCTGGATCTCACATACTCTTCTCCCTGAGGTAAGAGCTACCAAAAGTAGAACTTTCAAAGATAAATCCATAAGGGAGGCAGCTTCTAATGGTTCGTAAGGTGGAAGAACCACAGAATTTAGAACAAGAGGTAAATCCCATTGTGGACAGATTTTCTTTTTTGGGGGTCTTATTCTTAAGACTCCCTGGAGGAATTTCTTAATTAATATATTAGAAGAATGGGATTCTCCCCTGACTGCCGAAATTGCTGAAATTTGGAGTTTAATGGTATTAAAGGATAATCCCCCTTCAAGACCAAGCTGAAGAAATTCTAATATCTGTGGAACTGTCACTGTTGTTGGATTGAGATGACGAGATTGAGACCAGAGAGAAAAGGTATTCCACATATTATTATATCTGGAATTAGTAGAATCCTTCCTAGCACTTAATAAGGTGGACACTACCCTAGAGGAGCATCCTAGCTGAGAAAACATTCCCCTCTCAATCTCCAGGCTGCTAGATTCGGCTCTGATGGATTTGGATGAAGAAGTTTGCCCTGCGAGAGGAGGTCCTTCCACAGAGGAAGGTGATATGGACCATCCACCTTGAGTCTCCTGAGAAGCGGGTACCATGGACGTCTCGGCCAATTGGGTAGGACTATGACTATCTCCACGTGGGATTGTAAGATCTTCTTTAGAACCCTGAATATTAATGGTATCGGAGGAAATATGTAAGCCAACATCCCGTTCCAGTCCTGACTCAGAGCGTCCGCGGCAAGGGCTTCTCTCTGATGAAATCGGGAGAAGTAAGTTGGAAACTTTCTGTTGCTGACCGAGGCCATCAGATCAATCTTGGGAAAATTCCATCTGTCCATCAACCTTTGAAATATGAGAGGGTGAAGAGACCACTCTCCCTGATCTACCTTCTGTCTGGAGAGGCGATCTGCCCATACATTGTGTTCTCCTCGAACATACTGGGCTGTAACATCCTCTAGATTTTCTAGAACAAACCTCATTATTCTTTGAAGCTCCAACATCATACCAACGCTTCTTGTTCCTCCCTGCTTCCATATATAGGTCGCTGCCGCTTGATTGTCTGTTCGGATGCAGAGGGTAGCCCCCTTATGAGATGTTGGAAGGCAAGAAGAGCGTGAAAGATTCCTTTCAACTCCAAAATGCTTGATGGTAGAAGACTTAAATTTTCTTTCCAAATTCCTTGAGCAAAATTTTGATTCATGTGAGCTCCCCAATCGCTTGCTGAAGTGTCTGTAAACACCTCTACTCACTGAGGCTGTAGCAGAGGAGTTCCCCTGGGAAGATTGCTGGGAATCGTCCACCAACTTATAAAGGTTTTGAGCTGGGAAGACAAAGGAATCTGTTGGGACCAATCCTTTTGCAGCTTGTCCCACTTGTCTAGAAAGTAAGTTTGGATTGGTCTCATGTGCCATGAGGCCCACTTGACCAATCCTATCACTGATGATATTGAACCTAAAAATGTCATTAATTGCCTGGCTGACGTGTTCTGCAGAGAAAGAAGATGTTCGGCTTGATGAATGATTGTCTGAATCCGTTCCGGATATCAGATTTAGCGCTGTGTCTATCGTTGCTCCTAGGTAAACTAGGGATTGAGAGGGCAAAAGATGGCTTTTCCTGAAATTTATTACTTGGTCCCTGCTCTTGATTAATTGAGCTTGACTCCTTGCCACAATACGAAGGTCGTCTAAGTAGGCATAGATCTCTATCCCCATCATTCTTAACTTTGCAATTAAGACCACTAAGACCTTTGTAAAAGTCCTGGGAGAGGTTGAAAGACCAAAAGGAAGGCACCGAAACTGGAAATGCCTTCCTTCCAGAGTAAATCTCAGAAATTTCTGGTGTTCCGTTGATATAGGAACATGCAGGTAAGCATCTTTTAGATCGATCGTACATAACCAATCTCCTGGGGTAACGGCTACACGGATCCTTTGAAGAGTTTCCATCTTGAACTTCTTGCATCTGATGAAGTGGTTTAGGCGGTGAAGATCTAAGATTGGGCGAAAATCCCCTGTGGTCTTCCTTACCAGAAAAAGCTGAGAATAAAACCCTGTTTGCTGCTGTGACTTCGGGACTTCCATAATTGCTTGTTTCGCCAGCAATTCTTGAACATACAGCCTTAGAGTCTCTGCCTTTGATTTCATTGAAGGAATTCTTGTCGAAACATAATTCCTCATTGGTTTGTTCTGGAACTCTAGCCGATATCCCCTGTTCACTACAGAGACTACCCAGGCATCCTGAATACTGTCTGCCCACACTCCTCAGAACTTCTGAAGCCTGGCACCCACAAGAGGAGTATGGGCCGACCCTATATCATAGGGTCTTGGAGGCTTTAGGAGATCTGGACGGGGGAGGTCTTTGACCACGAAAAATACTAAATTGCCCTCCTTTCCAGTTAGTCGTTCTCGAATATTCCTTCCCAGGGCGGTAGGATCTTGTATCCTCTCTCTTTCTCCTAAAGGACCTATCCATCGGCTGTCTCTGATCTTTCAATTTCCTGTTAACTTGAGGGAGGAAATTGGTTTCATTTTTCTCCACCATTCCATCCCCACTCCCTTCTTTTAGCCCATTCCCAATAAGAGATGGACACAAGATTCCGATGAAATAAATTTCAGCCACAGCTTTATTGAGACAAAATAGGTTAACAACTTATTTCAATGCAACAAGTATATGTTTAAATCTCTGAATGTAACCATAAAATCAATATTCAAACCAGTCTAACTGACAATAACCTCTTTTCCCACTTACCATACCAACGCCGCCAGCCACAGATTTCCAGCTTAGCGGGTACACGTGGGTTAACTTTCCCCGCCCTTAACTGTGGGACGGGATATCCCTCACCTTTACATGAAGGACAGTTCCCTTATGATATATTTGATTTTGCCACCAGGCCACTTAGGCCCCTCCTTTTATTGCCAGTGACCACCACGGCAACATGGGCTTGACACCTTAAGCCCAATTGCCCTTCCAAATTCTCCAGGCTATTTCCATCCGTTCTCTCTAGAGATGTCCGAACTTCGCAAAATCTGGTCCGCTCGAGGATCCGCGAATTTTCGAAAAAATTTGAAAATCTGAGAGCTGACCCATTAAAACGAGAAAAATACGAGATTTTTCGTATTTTCGAAAAATTTCGAAATTACGGGGTTTCGCGTAATTTCGAAAATACATATTTATGGAAATAAGAGAAATCCTTGTATTTTCGAAAATTACATGTGTTTGCTCGTAATTTAGAAAATTTTCGAAAATACTAAAAATCCGCGAATCGGAAGTTCGGAAGACAGGAAATCCGGAAAAATCCACCGTTCGCGAACGGGATAAATCCGCGAACCGGCCATCCCTAGTTCTCTCAAGCCAAAAGTGAATATGTCCAAGCCCATTTCAGTGAGATGGACGCCCTCCGGTCTAAAATAGGCTTTGTCTTGTTCAAGCAGACGATGCCTAATGGATATACCTACTCTAAATCTAATGAATTAGCTTTGTAATATTGCTTTGTTCACTTTAATACGAGGTCGATCCAACGCCTTGATGGAACAAGCATTATGCCACTTAAGTCACGGCAATATTTCCTTCCACAGTATAAATAGTGTTCTATTAGAAAAATGTCCCAGCATAAAGTCTTGCTTCATACGATTAATAAGGACTCTCATGGGTACAAAATCTAGATCATTTCCCCCATGTGAAATATAATAACGTGCGGAGCAGGGTTGGACAACAACATATTTTCTACATGTTCTCTTACGTTACCCCATCACAGTCCTCTGAAAGCATACCATTGTACCACAGCTTCCTTCTCGGGCAAACCGAAACGACCTCCAGCATCTTAAACTCGTGCTCGCTGCTCCGCCCAGAAGATATAAGAGTGGCCAACGATAGATCAAACAAGTCATGTTAAATAGAGTACTGTATCATAAACATCTTAGAACAGCTCGTAAACGTTCTAAACAAAGTGACAGAATTTTTTTTTAATATATATATAATTATATACATACATATATAGACTGCGCAAGTATCCTGTATAATAGCTTTATCCATTCTCAATGGTTGTTGCCGACTCTACCAAATGAGGGCGGATATAGGAGTGGAATTTAATCGAGTCCCACCTCCCAATCCTTTTTATAGAGCCATCACTTAGCCCCCATTTCGCCGCCTCCGTGGCAGCCCCAATGTGAAATGAGTGTGAACTATATGCGCTCGGTTCCAGGCCTATTGCCCTTAGACACTTACGGAATATTGCTGTAAACTGATATTTGGAGAGGCTTGAACCATTCTCATGCAGCAGTAAGGGGCGTCCACTGCGCCTTGTAAAAACTGATTAAAACAAAAAACTGGGCAGGCTTCACATCTAGGCACCTCATGCAGGTAGATATGAAAGCCTTTTCCTACTTGATCTGTCTTTGAGTGGGGAATCGTGATGCGGAGACTGCCATCAACTAATAACACATTGTTAAATTGGGTACCCCCTAAACCAGCTCTTGATGAGCTAACTAATCCCCCAACTCTGAGCGCCCCAAAAAATGCCAACTCAAAAGCCAAGCGAAATAATCGTGTCTCAAAGGTGCACAAATTTGGCAGCTGCCGAATCAGACCCAAAAGTATATTAAATGTTACTGGCCGTCTTTTATCTATCGTAGGCCTTGCTCTTTTTAGCCCTTTTAACATCTGTTTTACTAGGAAGGACTTTGTGGCGTCTTTTGTAATTTAAACATGAAGGACAGACCCGAAGGACTGCTGCTGCTGAATGACCCATAACAACACATTTTCCGGCAGTCTGTCGCTTGCCGGAACAGGAACTACCGCTATGAGCTCAGCCCACTGATGCCAAACCTTTTGATAGTACTCCCAAGTAGAGGCTTTTAGTGAATGCTTCACCCATCCTGCTAATCTGCTAAATGTATCTCCCAGAGGTGTTCCGGATAAGGTGTTGGCTCCTGGTCTGCTAGAGGCGCCAGTTCCTGAAAACGTGCCATCTGTAAACGAGAGAGAGCATCTGCGATGTTGTTATCCTTGCCCGGTACATGCGTTGCCCTGAACCAAATAGACAGGGTTATTCAATAAAAGTTCTTATCGGTTAAAATGGTGCTAATTTTGCCCCAACCAATCATATGTTAGCTTTCAAATGTTAAATAAGATCTGATTGGTTGGGGCAAAATTAGCACCATTTTAAACGATAAGAACTTTTATTGAATCTCCCTGATTGTGTTTTAGACACCTAAGCACTAATTGCCTCAATAAATTTATAACTGGGTCTGATGGTGCTGTGCAGTGATTGATCGCCTCTACTACTGCCATATTATCAGAACAGAACCTGACTTTTTTTGTAGGCCAGGCACCAGCCCCAAATCTCGAGGGGCACCACAATATGATATAACTCTAGAAATGCTAGGTTCTTAGTGAGGCCTAATTCCACCCAACTAGCTGGTCATTTACCGGTACTCCAGTGCCCCTGGAAGAAAGCCCCCAAGCCTATGGCCCCCGAGGCATCCATATGGAGATCTAGCTCAAAGCTGTTCTCTGCTTCTGATAACCAAAAGGAACTACCATTATAGTTCATCAAAAAGGATGCCCACACTTTAAGGTCTGCTTTAATGTGTTTTGATAGACTTATGAAGTGATAAGGGTGGGTCGCTTGGCCTGTTGCCTTGGCCAGCCGTCTACAGAAAACTCTGCCCATTGGAAGAATTTTGCAAGCAAAATTTAGTTTTCCTAAAATTGATTGGATTTGGCGTAGAGTTAGTTTTTTCGCTTTTGTAGCTTCTAATACCGCCCTGTACAAATTAGTTATTTTCTTGCTTGGCAACCTTAATAAAATTTCCTGGGGATCGAAATTGATTGTCATTACTGGATTATGGCCCTCGGTTTTCTCCAATGACAGCGGGACACCAAAACGTGCAAAAATTGACCGGAGGACTTTGAATTGACCGAAGTTGTTGCACAAATGCGTGAGCCAGCTGGACCTACAATGAGGAAATCATCGAAATAGTGAATGACTGCCTCATTGCCGGATTCCCCCCCGCACAGCCAACTCTAAGAATGAACTGAAGGCTTCAAAGTATGCACAGAAGATGGAGTAGCCCATGGGAAGGCATCTATCTATAAAAATTTCGCCCTGAACTGCACAACCGAGCAGATGAATACTGTTAGGGTGTACTGGTAGCAAGCGGAAGGCTGATTTGATGTCAGCCTTTGCCATGAGTGCTCCAACCCCTGCACGTTTTACTAATTTTACCGCCTGGCCGAAAGAAGTGTATGAAACCCTGGTCCAGAAAGTAAATCCCATTGTTCACAGAAGAACTTTCTGGTAAGGAAAGGTGATGGATGAGGTGAAAGGGGGGGAAACCAAGGGGGGAAATTCGGAAATTCTGTAATCGCGGTTCAGTGAATGGTCCCGACATATACGCCCAGGAAACCTCCTTCAACTTTTCCTGTACTTATTTTATATTCTCATTGGCTGACTGTAAATTTTTGTAACTAGAAAGACTGTTGCACCCATAACTAGGAATGATAAAGCCTTTCTCATAACATTTTAACAATAAGTCAGCCCCATCCCTATCCGGAATATTCATTTAGCCAAGGGACCATTGCGTCTATTTTCACCAGAGTCATCCCTTTTTCCAGTGATGTCACCCCCTGTCGCTCCTGGGCGCAACCTGCAGAAGCAATGAAAGGCTGGATGTCCTGAGCCTCCACATGCTGTGCCACAAGTGCCATGCCTTTCCCCATCTAAATTGGCTATCATTGAACTGACAGCACAGTCCTTTTTTAACCTGCCCTGGAGGGATGGGAATCGGTAAAGTGGGCTGTGACTGAAAGGAATAAAATGGGGAGCTGTGACTCGTTTGTCTGGGGGCCACAATGAGCTTCATCCACAGCCTGATGTCCCTATGATCCCAACCCAGGGATGGGCGAGCCGCCATGCGCTGGCGGAACTGCTCATCATATCTGAGCCAAGCCACCCCTCCATATATCCTATGCACCTGACTTATTGTGTCCAGATAACAAAACAAGCCTGAACAGAGTTCTGGGTGTTTGTCACCTAATACGCTACTTACAATGCAGAAGGCCTGTAGCCAGTTTTGAAAGGTCCTGGGTATAAGTCTATATCTTCTATCTTCATCCTCCTCCTTTCTGTGCTCCTTGCCTTTCTCCCATTTATCGATGTTAAACCTTTCAAGTGGCAGTAACGTGAAAATGTTGAGATATTTAAGTTTCCATATTTTATCTCAAACTTCTTGTTTTAGGTGAGCCCCGAGTGAACCCTCGTAACAGACATACGTGTTGCCCATAGCTGAGTCTGATATGGGCCAGGGAACTAATTGTGTGTTACTGGGGCTTTCCCTGCTATTTTGAGATGCTGTGAGTGGCAATTGGGTGGCGGCTGTGTGAACTCAGGTGTTACATTATCAGTGTTCCTCTATCAGAATGGTTATGCGAACGTCTGGCGGCTAGGGGAGACAATTCCACTGACCGGGTTGTAGGTGCCTTTTTCAAGACCCCCACCGGTGCCTCTCACTCCTGCCTGGTCTCCCACCTTCCCAATAGGTCCTTAAGACCTGACATTAAATCAAACATTGCATCGGGAGCATTGCTCCTTAAATGTACATTATTAACATTTTCTTGCAGCTCACCTGAAGCCTGCTCAGCCGTGTTCCTAGCTAGGGCCGCTTGATTTTCGCTTTGTCTGTTCGCTGCATGCATGTGCTTGATTGTATTTAGACTTGGAAGCAGAAGAGCTGACACTCCTTCAACCCACTCCCCAAGGGGGAGGGGTGCATTGTTGCCCATGGGGTTCTGTGCTTCTGTGGTTAATACTGACTCTAGTGCCTGGATCTGGGCCTGCTGGTTTTGCGCTCAGATTCTTCCCCTGCCCCTTGCGACATGTGGCTGTGTGGGCCTCCCTCTCTGGCTTGTGGCTGGCCTTGCCCACATTACCCAACCGCTCTCCTGCACTTGGCTCCTTGTTATGGGCCTGCTACTTCCTACCCCTAGGGAGCACTGCATGGGTGAAGACGGTGCTGCTCTGCCATTTGGGGAAACCAAGCGCTGGTGTCTGCAGTGTACCTGGGGGCTAGCTGAAGGGCTTAGATGCTGCTGGGGCCTTGTCCTCCTCTGCCTTGGGGGTCATCCATGTGCACGGAGCTCCTCGATCTCCAGCTGTGTGCTGATCCAGGCCTCTCCTTCCTCTTCTGCTCGCTGCCTGATGCAGTCCAGCAGTTGATTCATTTTAGCCATGTCTCTGCTACACTATTCTCCACCTACAGGTTGGTGAAGAGGCTTCCAACGCTGCTCCTGCAGGTAGGTCTGGCTTGCTGAACTTTTTCTGCCAAACTGGTGCTGACTCCGTCACTTCCCCCTTTTTATATGCTGTCTCACCTCCTTCTGCTCCTCCCCGAGTCCCCTATGTCCACCCTGCTAATACCGTCCCTCCCCTATCCCACTTCCTAAGTTCCCCCGCCAGGCCTGTCATGCGCTCCAAGCGCTGACTCCCTGAAACACCCCCTCCCTCCTACGTGGTTGGTAAGTTGCAGGAGGGTTGGGGTTACATTGGGGCAGCTATGTCCAACTTTAATGTCATTACTACATATTTGTTAATATTGATATAACTATTTATTTAGTGCTTAAAACAACACATAAACACTGTCCCTATGTATATTACTTTAACCCAATGTATTCCCCATGAATTTATACATTTATTTATATAATATAAGGGCTATATGTCGCTTTTCTTGTATTTCGGTATTGGGTCTTTCGGATGTACCAATTGTTGACTTAGTGTGTTATTTGGTTTAAAGCAGACAGGGATACGGTGTTTTTTTTTTAATTTTTCTTAGTTTCTTCGGAGATCCCTGCTACATATGGGATGACCATGTTCTTTCTCCTGTCTTGCTTTCCCCCTTCACTGTTGGTATATGTGTTCTTTTCTTTCCTTCTACTTCTTTTGACAAAGGCCCATTCTGGATATCCACAAAGGGCTCCTCTGAGATGTTTCATATCTTTAGCCTTCGTCTCTGTGCTAGTGGGGATGTTCTCGGCTCTGTGTTGCAGGGTTCTGATGACACCCAGCTTGTGATCTAAAGGGTGGTGGGAGTCAAACATCAAATACTGATCTAAGTGTGTTGGTTTTCTGTAAACCTCTACTTCCAGTTTACCATTTTCCTTAACTTCTACCAAGCAGTCCAAGAAAGCCAGTTTGTTGTTTTGTACCTCTTCCCTTGTAAATTTGATGTTTTGGTCTGTACTTCCTTCTGGTGCATTTTAACCCAGGTGTCATCCACATATCTGAACCAGTGGCTGGGTGCTATGCCCTTAAAAGGTATTAAGCGCCTGTTTTTCTACCTCCTCCATGTAAAGATTGTCCACAATGGGGGAAACTGGAGATCCCATAGCACATCCGTGTTTTTGCTTATAGAACTTATCCCTGTATTTGAAATAGGGGGTATTCAGGCACAAGTCCAGTAAGGAACACACCTGTTCTGGGTTGAGATCAGTTCTGCTGGTAAGAGTGCTGTCTTGGCCTAGCTGTTTTCTCACCATGTCAACAGCTCCTTTGTGGGTATACAGGTGAAGAGAGATGTCACATCATAGGACACCATAGTTTCTTCTGCACCGAGTAATATATCTTGTTGGTGAAATCCTAAGTGTTTTGGATGTGTTGTTTAGAACTTCCCACCAATGGTCCTAAGATGTTGGCTAGGTATTTTGCCACCTTGTATGTTACAGAGTTGATTCTGCTGACTATAGGTCTTAGTGGTGCCCCTTCCTTATGTATCTTTGGGAGTCCATATATGCATGGATGTGCCTCACCAGGGTAGAGGCGATGATACATTGCTCGATCAATGGCTTTATCCTTTTGAAGCTGTTGTAGTAAATCTATGACCCTTTTCTTGTAACAGCTGGTGGGATCCCTTATTAAAGCCTCATATGTGTTTTTGGCCAGGAGCATGGTCACCTTAGCATGGTAGTCTGAGGTGTTGAGTACCACTTTGCATCTTCCCTTGTCTGCCGGTAGAATGGTGATACTGGAATCTTTATTGAGGGATGTTAAGGCTCTTCTTTCCTGTGTGGTCAGTTTAGATGAAGGAATTTTAGTACTGGTTAAGGCTGCAGATACCTTAAGGTGAAGTTATTCTGCCTCACTCTGTGGTACCTTATTATTGTGGATTGAGGCTTCTGTGACTGCTATAATATCCACCACAGGGATAGCTTTAGGAGTGATGGCAAAATTCAAGCATTTAGCAAGGACTTCCATTTCTGGCTGGGTCAGGGTCCTGTTAGACAAGTTTCTCACCCATTCCTCCTTGTTTGATGAAGTGACACTTCCCTCCTTTTGTATCCAAGGTAGTTGTTCTCCTTTGGGGCTGTTCTGGGATGACAGAATAGAGAACTTGTTCTGTTGCCTTTGTTTGCCCTTACAGTGCTGAGAAAGCTGTGCCTGTTTGGTGAACTCCATCACTATTTCCCAGATGGCCACAGGTAGCTGTGAGGCAAGGTTCTGTTCTAGTTGACTAATGTTGTGCATTAAAGCATCAACTTTAAATTTTGTCTGTCGTACCCATTCAATTAGGAGCTGTGTTTGAGCCTTTTGCAGTATCTGTTTGGCTCTGATGCCTTTAACTGTGGAATCCAGACATATGCTGCATGGTACTAGACTGATATATAGATATAGTAAAATAATTTTGTGTCACTTAATATTATTGCCATTGTTGTAAAATTTATGAATATTTCCTAAATATATTTTGCACTAATGTGCTTAACTGTATTCAAATCCATGCATGCAGACATACATACTAACTGAAGCTGAACAGGTCATAAGGGGATCTAGTGACAGGGAGCACTGAGAGCAAAAAGGGATCAAGTTCCTGACAGCACAAAAAATATAGAAATAGATAAAGGCAAGTCATTTTTTCGAGTTTAGTGTCCCTTTTTTTTCTTTACTTTTCTTTTTTGCTGCATAGGGTTCTCCTGCATGTCTAAAATACAGTACAGGTAAATGAAGAGTGGGAGCCTTTTCCTGGTGTAATTCGTTTCTGCCTCTAACTGTTCCTCCTGGAGGTTTCTGACATGTGCAATGTATTTCCACCTCCTTACTACCTGCTGCTACTCCATGCACTGAAATTTAACTTGGCCAAAATCCACTAAAGCAATACTAATGGCCGATAACCTGTCCTAGACCTTACTAGGTCTATTTCACCCATTTTCTACAAATAATTATACATTTATGTTGCCTATTTGAGACCCTATGTGAAAAAAATGGCAAAACTGCAGTAAAAGGAAGCAAGTATGTTTGGTATTTTACTACTGTAAATGAATTTGACAATCTGAAATGGATTCTTAATCCAACATAATATAAATGTTTCTTCTTAGCTTGGATTTTCACACTACAAATGTAATCAGCACATTTTGCTCTGTGATTGAAAAGTAGAGATGTAATGTGGTTTCTAATAGAACCCAGTTTCAAATTGAATCTGAGGGTTTCGAAGTCCCGACAAAACTTTCGGAACTCACAGAACCCGGATTTTTCGAATTTTCGATTTTTATCGAAAATCAAAAGTAGATGATTTTCAAACCGAAAGGGAGTTTTTTCTTGGTTCATATCAAGCATAATTTATGCTTTGTTTATGAAAATAATGTTCACCAATGTGCCTAATTTTATTCAAATCCGCAATCTAAAATTTTCATTAACCAAAATATATGAAGCAGGTTTTACTTTTTCTGTTTACCTAATCACGGTCCTGTTTGAAATTTCACAATGAACCACACGCAATAATTCAGAACAGCAGAAATATAGAGAAAAAAAAAAAAAGACTCCAGTTAGAAGGGAACATCATGACAAAATTATGTTGAAATGATTTTTTGCATGAACCTTGCATTACTTTTAATTCACACTTTAATTGTGACTTATCATCACTGCAATAGACCAAACAGGGAAAATCAGTACCTAGAGTAGGGACAAGCTCTCCAACATCTATTTATAAGGCAATTCAATCTTGGACTTCTTCATGGACATATAAATTTAAACTTACTGCAGTGAAGGATTAAATGTATTTTTGCAATGCGGGAATACTTTTTTTGTGTGTTCCTAAGTAAAGAAATAATTAAGCTACCATATTTGATGAAATCTCAGATGAATCTCTTCTAAAAGCCAAGTCTGAATACAATTCTAATAATAATCCATGTGCAAGTCAAAGAAGGAAATGTAAAAAAAAATTTAAAAATCATATAAATGACTAGTTATACATCTTAGTAGAATCAGTTGAATCTATGTGTTTAAAGGGCATGTTCATCCTTTTTTTACCCCTCACATTTAATCTTCCTTCTACTTTCAAGTTTGCCTTTTTCCCCTGTCATTTCTAAATAGTGCCATTCCATCATTTTTTTTAGGGGCTCATTTACCCAGAGCCGCTATTGCTCTGGTTAAATGCTTCTTCCGTGATTTAATATCGCGTTTGCAATGTGGGTAAATCCCATTAAGTGACTTCAACTCCATATATTCACGATCTAAGACCTGGGGGTAACCGTGTACAGCAAGGTGCGACTAGTCTCCTGATGATCGACGATCGGGGGCTTGTCTATAGGTGAAGGCTGCGGCTGTAGAGGGGTATAGGCGCTGAAAGTATACTTGGGGACTCTGGGCATCACACTGTGTCTCTATTTCAAAAACTGTGTGAAGAGATACAGTCCAAAAATGGTTGGAATGAAAGAAAAGAGAAAGAAATAGAAACAGGAGTACTTTGTCTCTTTCAAGCCAAATTAATAACTAAACTTGAACTTGTTGCCTTAAACCCAAGAAAAACATGTTTATAGATTTAAATACCAAATGCAATGCAAAAAAAATGCAAGGGCAGCAACAGTGACAAATCATTACAGACTTAAGCTCATTATTTAATTTAGTGATTTATCTTTTAAGTCAAGAAGACCAGAAAATTTGTGAAACTATCAGGGTTATTCAATAAAAGTTCTTATCGTTTAAAATGGTGCTAATCTTGCCCCAACCAATCAGATGTTAGCTTACAAATGTTAAATAAGATATGATTAAAATGGTGCTAATTTTGCCCCAACCAAACGATAAGAACTTTTATTGAATCTCCCTGTATGTTTGTTTGTATTTAAAATGAAGAGAGGGGGATGACAAAAAACATTATCGCATTATTTTTCTAACCTTTATGTGTTGCGACCTTTAATCTAAGCAATACAAAGGAACAATTCTTGTGTGCATTACAATCATTTTCAACTACATTTGTTTTTTAAATATAAATAGTAATTTGTATCACATTACATAATTGAGTTCACTTTTTACAGCAAGCCGTGCCACAAGCTCAACCACAGTTCTCTTCTCATTACTAATACAGCTTGTTCTGTGGGGTTTTTCCCTACACATATTAAAGATAATTAAATGTGCCTGTATCTGTTCATCCTAGCAACTACAGAATGTTGGCACTGCTGGTAGGCTAGTTTAACTTTATTGCCTTGTGTTCTCTTTTAGTACAGGCTTTTTATTGCAGATTCTAATAGCACTGAATTGTTTCTATCATACGTGTCCACACCCAAAACTTCATTGCTCAGTTATTTTTTCTGTCCATGTATTCAACTGTATTGTATTGATTTAGTAAATTCTGCTGCTAAAAGGCAAGACACTGCAAAAGAACAGCATTTTTAAAAAAACTTTCCAAGTAATAATAAAAATATTAATATAAATGAGTAATAAATATCTGTATTACAAAACTGTAGAAATAAGGGCAGTGTGGTTAATATTAGCTGTATGTTTTTATAAAATTCAGTTTCAAAGTGAAAAATTCAATGTTGAATATTCAGGGTCAAAAAGGTGAAAGGATAAGTACACTCAAAAAACAATACAGATGTCCTGAACTTTACTGGGGCATGGGTAGGCTCAGAAGGGACCTAAAAGAAAAAAAGAAAAGGGAGATGGGTAGTTAAAGCTACTGCTTCCATTTACACGTTTTTGGAGTGTACTTATCCTTTAACATTCATTTTCAGTTCCATAGAATTCTAACTCCGCTAGTGGAAATGTTTTTTTCATTGTATGCATACTGAAAAAATGTATTTAACTCATCTTAATCAAAAATTAAATACATGTGGGGACGTGGCCTGCAAGTGAAGCTGGAAGGAAGCAGGGACTGATAGCTCCAGCAACACCAGCCTAATTTACCTACAGCAGAGTGTTAAGCGACCCTCAGATCATCCAACCTAAAGGAGGAAACAACACCAGAATGAACAAAGAACAAAAATGAAAGGGCCAAAATCCACAAATTAACAAACTATTTTACTCAAGAACCTCACTCACCTTCCAGAGCAAGATCCAAGATGGCGCCGGCACCATGAGGTCCTCCTCAGAACCGGAGAGGGAAAGCACTCCGAAACCTAACAAAGGCAAAAAAAGCACAACAATTAAACAAACAGCTAAAGAAAACCAGCTACAAACCAGCCCTAACTCCTCCGATCACCCACAGATTACTGAGGAATACACCCAGGCCTCACCAGCAAACCCTAAGTCTAAACTACCTTCCACAACAGTTTGACCAAAATAACATGTCTAACTATATAGAAGGGACCTTTGAAGACCTAAAACAAATAACAAAAGACCCTATAAAGAATCTAGAAACACAATCACTAATAGACTGTAACCTAGATTCTCCACATCAATCTGATAATTCAGATTCTGAAATTCCATCTGCACAAATACAGGGAGTTATAGTTCCCCAACTACACTCCCCAAAATCCAATAAATGAAGCATGGGAAGCAAATAACTATAAAGAAAGCTTGGGAAAAGAAACAAGGCATACCCCTTTATATAATAAGGCTATTGCTGAACAAGCATGCACTCTATCAGACTTCCCAGCCTCTGAATCCCCTGTAACTGAAAACACACTCAAAAACATGCTCTTAACCCAAAACAATACTTTCAAAACAGACTTGATGAATCTACTACAACCTATACAAAAAGATATCACAGAACTAATGCAGAGAACTGATCATGTTGAAAACAAGATGATGGAATTCACGAGCATTATGAACTTTCTGATACTGTACAAACACTTAAAAACAAGTTAGCAGATCTTATAGACAGATCCAGGAGGAATAACCTTAAAATAAGGGTCATTCCAGAGTCAGTTAAGCAAGAAGATTTGGAAAAATATATTCAAAGGTTAATTAAAGACCTAATACCCACTAGAACTGATATTGACAGAACTCACAGACTACCCAAACCCAAAACTGCTCCCCCCTCAACACCAAGAGACGTGATCACAAGGTTCCATTTCTTCCAAGTTAAAGACAAAATAACAGATTGCAAGACAAAAAAACTCTTTCAGAAAAATACAGAAACCTACAATTCTTCCCTGATCTCTCAGCAGCAACTATACAAACAAGAAGGAGTTTTCAACCGATCAAACAATTACTGAGAGATAATAACATAAACTACAAATGGGGTGTACCAGTAAAACTTATAGCCAACAAGGAAGGGAAAACCTATATCTTCAACACAGTAAAAGAGGCAACTCAGGAAACTGAAACCTGGAACTTAACTAATAATAAAGACAACTTAACCAAACCAAGATCACCACCCAAAAGGATACCAAGAGACTGGCAAAAAGCATCACCCGGATGATAAAATCACCTAACTCTTTAAAAGGTTGGATAAAACACATTTTACTAACTTCAGTGAACAAAGAGATGAATTTCTCTATCAAAAGTTACATCTTGTTCTTATAGAAATACAAGATGATTGTTGTGATCATATAATACTTTATTAACTAAAAGCACACATAAAGGCTGAAAATGTTTACAAAAATTATCCCCCCCCTTTTTTTGTGTGTGTTAATGGCTTCCTGTCCAGACTCTTATAACTGAGTTTGCAAAGAGGCTCCTGGGGGTTTACCGGTTTCTCTTTCTGCTTCTAACGATTATAATCAATAATATGGAATCCCACTGTTTTAACTATTATGTGAACTTTTAAACAGTTAAATGCAACTACTGTTAGATTTAAAGAATATCAGTGTTAAAGTAAATTATATATGTTAAAATACAAACAACGTTTGATAGGACCCTATAGAACATACAGCTTAGCACACATAGATAACTTATGTGCTTACTTCTATAATCAAGGTGGCCCAGGTGCAACACAGCCCCAGGCCCTTCGTGGAATAACAGGTAAGAAACCGTCCCACTGCACCATTAATGGAGACTTCAGTTAAACCGGTACATAGGGCGGAACGCCCAATAGAAGAAAGCAAGCTAGCACTCACCGCTTCTGTCTCTTGGTCTGGGTGTAAGATTGCCCTAAACCCTCCGCTAAAGGTTCTTATCCAGATAAAACTAAGTGAAGAGCAATCAATCCATCAGACAAGGATCCACACGTATGCTTATAGGTAATAAGAAATAACTAAATTTATTGCAAAGGCACGGTACACAAGCCCGTAATGGCTTACAAGGTGAACCGCCTGACGCGTTTCGGGCAAAGCTCTGACCTTAGTCATAGGCTGAATGACACTCCATACAGGCCGAACTTAAAAAGGCCTAGATATCCCATGATGCTAGGCTATACACCATTAATTAGCTCAGCATGCACCTGATACAAGCCAATTAGCTAATCAGCCGGGTAGGGATATCAGACCTGACAAGACACTAAATACTAGTGCTGAACTCACAACAAGGAATACATAATAATAAAAGAAAAAGAAACAAAAACAAAAAACCCATAATATACACAATAGAATAAATATACATTGAAAAAGACCAAACCTTAAGTTACATTAAATTTGGAAAAACAGCATGCCAAAAATACACAAAGAGCACTAATAATACCAAGAAGGGAATACTATGAGAGTAAGTATATATTAAATCCCATGGATATACAGATATATATATGTAATTACCCTGTATAACACAGGACATCATATATTGAATTTAAACCATCAGGGGTCCTCGTCTCTAAATTAAAAATCAAGCTAAATTCTGCCTGGAGAAGGTGTGACTGACGATTACCTGCCCTTCTGTTTTCAGGTATGTGTTGTACACCTTGAACCATGAGATAATTAATATTACCATTATTGCATTCATAAAAATGCCTGGCTACCGGACTTTTTATATTATGAATCATTACGTCTCTCAAATGTTCCCTGATGCGGGATTTAAGGGTCCTGATAGTGCATCCTTCATACTGAATGTTACATTTAGAACATGAGATAACATATACTACATAGGGTGTGTTACAGTTGATATACTGTTTCAAAGAGTAACTTTTCTTAGTCACTCTACTAACACATACGTTGTCATTTTTTATATGTCTGCAGGTTTTACAGCGCTTACCTCCACACTGGTAGGTACCCCTAAACCTCATCCAATTGTTCTGGGGTGTCCGATTAGTGGTGACCATACTCGGAGATATTAAGTCACCTAATGACGTAGCTCTTCTGGGGACAAATTTGTACCCTAAATTTAACACCTCTTTGAGGGCTATGTCTTGTTCTAAAATGGGCAAGTATCTCTTGATGATTTTAACAATTGAGGGATACTGAGGACTGTATCTAGTTGAGAAACAAACCCCTTTAAAAGGATCCTTATTCTTTCTAGAATTATGCATAGGGTTATTCGCTCTATCAATCATTGTAAGCCTATCTTGATTAAGGGCTTTATTATATGCTTTATGGAGAGAGGTGGCTTTGTACCCTCTGCTTAAGAATCTTTTGATCATCATATCTGCAGATGTCTTAAAAGAAGATTCAGTGGAACAGTTCCTTCTAAGGCAAAGGAACTGGCCATATGGAATAGCCTCTATAGTGTGGCGGGGATGGCTAGAGTCAGAACGAAGTATGCTATTACTAGCCTCTGGTTTTCTATAATCCACAGTGTAAAGAGAATCACCTACTATGTTGATTCTGAGGTCTAAGTATTACTTAATACTTAATAATACGTAATAGTATTACCCCCAAACTTGTGGGTGAATGCCAGATTGACCAAAATTGTTATTCAAAAACAACATCCATTTCTCAAAATCTTCCTTAGTTCCCCTCCATATCCACAGTAAGTCATCTATGTATCTTTTATATAGAATGACTGGGCTGGATGGTTCAGAGAAAAATGGATGGTGGTAAAGAATACACTCTTCCCACCATTCCATGAATAAATTAGCATACGTGGGGGCAAATTTTGCCCCTATTGCTGCCCCCCTAAGTTGTACATAGAAACAATTATCATATTTGAAAAAGTTATTGATAAGCAGGTAAGCCAAGGATTCTAAAATAAACAAGATCCACTTTGAATTATACCTACTGTAGGTCTCCAAGTGATATTTCACAGCCTCTAGACCATGTTGATGTGGGATAACGGAAACTCATATCATACTTACCGAGAGTTTCTTTTCCTGGCCATTCCTCTGGGCAGCAATAACAATTGGGTTGTTCCCCATCTCCTCCAATCAGAAGAAACAGACTCCACTGAATTTATAAATAGCCCCTCCTCCCTGGGCTCATTGTAGGGTTTCAAGCTCCTAAAAGAAAAATAATAAACAAAAAGGGAGGGTTGCTGCCCAGAGGGATGGCCAGGAAAAGCAACTCTCGGTAAGTATGATATGAGTTTCTGTTTTCCTGGCCATCCCTGGGCAGCAATAACAATTGGGTAAATACCCAAGCAATCATCAAAAATATGGGAGGGAAAAATAAAAAATAAGGATATCTCCTTCAAAAATAAAAAATACTTCAATTAGAGGGATCTGTCATTACATTTAATACTTTCTGACCAAAATTCGCCCTCTTCGAATTTCTTAAATCTAATTTATAATGTCTCACAAAGGTGTTGAGAGTTGCCCAATTAGCTGCTCTGCAGATTTCATCCACAGATACCCCGGCTTCTGCTGCCCAGGATGCTGCTATCCCTCTGGTAGAATGAGTCCGAATCTTTAGAGGAGGTGCCATACCTTGACTTGAATAAGCTCTCTGAATTGTTCTAATGATCCATCTTCTTAAAGTTCCAATGGATGCTGTCTGACCCTTATTGCTTCCTACAGGGATTATGAATAATCTTTCAGACTTTCTAAATGATGCTGTTCTATTTAGATATATCTTTAAACATCTTGCTTCCCAATCTCTTCCTGGTCATCTTCCACTGGAATTGCTGGAAGAATGATAGGTTGATTTAAATGAAAGGCAGACAGAACTTTAAGCAGAAAATCATCCACAGGATATAATGTCACAGAGTTAGGGTGAAAGATTAGATGATCCTCTTTAGACGACAAGGCCTGGATCTCACATACTCTTCTCCCTGAGGTAAGAGCTACCAAAAGTAGAACTTTCAAAGATAAATCCATAAGGGAGGCAGCTTCTAATGGTTCGTAAGGTGGAAGAACCAAAGAATTTAGAACAAGAGGTAAATCCCATTGTGGACAGATTTTCTTTTTGGGGGAGGAATTACTTAATTAATATATTAGAAGAAAGGGATTCTCCCCTGACTGCCGAAATTGCTGAAATTTGGAGTTTAATGGTATTAAAGGATAATCCCCCTTCAAGACCAAGCTGAAGAAATTCTAATATCTGTGGAACTGTCACTGTTGTTGGATTGAGATGACGAGATTGAGACCAGAGAGAAAAGGTATTCCAGATATTATTATATCTGGAATTAGTAGAATCCTTCCTAGCACTTAATAAGGTGGACACTACCCTAGAGGAGCATCCTAGCTGATAAAACCTTCCCCTCTCAATCTCCAGGCTGCTAGATTCAGCTCTGATGGATTTGGATGAAGAAGTTTGCCCTGTGAGAGGAGATCCTTCCACAGAGGAAGGTGATATGGACCATCCACTTTGAGTCTCCTGAGAAGCGGGTACCATGGACGTCTCGGCCAATTGGGTAGGACTATGACTATCTCCACGTGGGATTGTCTTTAGAACCCTGAATATTAATGGTATCGGAGGAAATATGTAAGCCAACATCCCGTTCCAGTCCTGACTCAGAGCATCCGCGGCAAGGGCTTCTCTCTGATGAAATCGGGAGAAGTAAGTTGGAAACTTTCTGTTGCTGACCGAGGCCATCAGATCGATCTTGGGAAAATTCCATCTGTCCATCAACCTTTGAAATATGAGAGGGTGAAGAGACCACTCTCCCTGATCTACCTTCTGTCTGGAGAGGCGATCTGCCCATACATTGTGTTCTCCTGTAACATCCTCTAGATTTTCTAGAACAAACCTCATTATTCTTTGAAGCTCCAACATCAGACCAATGCTTCTTGTTCCTCCCTGCTTCCGTATATAGGTCGCTGCCGCTTGATTGTCTGTTCGGATGCAGATGGGTAGCCCCCTTATGAGATGTTGGAAGGCAAGAAGAGCGTGAAAGATTCCTTTCAGCTCCAAAATGCTTGATGGTAGAAGACTTAAATTTTCTTTCCAAATGGTCCCTGCTCTTGATTAATTGAGCTTGACTCCTTGCCACAATAAGATGGTCGTCTAAGTAGGCATAGATCTCTATCCCCATCATTCTTAACTTTGCAATTAAGACCACTAAGACCTTTGTAAAAGTCCTGGGAGAGGTTGAAAGACCAAAAGGAAGGCACTGAAACTGGAAATGCCTTTCTTCCAGAGTAAATCTCAGAAATTTCTGGTGTTTCGTTGATATAGGAACATGCAGGTAAGCATCTTTTAGATCGATCGTACATAACCAATCTCCTGGGGTAACGGCTACACGGATCCTTTGAAGAGTTTCCATCTTGAACTTCTTGCATCTGATGAAGTGGTTTAGGCGGTGAAGATCTAAGATTGGGCGAAAATCCCCTGTGGTCTTCCTTACCAGAAAAAGCTGAGAATAAAACCCTGTTTGCTGCTGTGACTTCGGGACTTCCATAATTGCTTGTTTTGCCAGCAATTCTTGAACATACAGCCTTAGAGTCTCTGCCTTTGATTTCATTGAAGGAATTCTTGTTGAAACATAATTCCTCATTGGTTTGTTCTGGAACTCTAGCCGATATCCCCTGTTCACTACAGAGACTACCCAGGCATCCTGAATACTGTCTGCCCACACTCCTCAGAACTTCTGAAGCCTGGCACCCACAAGAGGAGTATGGGCCGACCCTATATCATAGGGTCTTGGAGGCTTTAGGAGATCTGGACGGGGGAGGTCTTTGACCACGAAAAATACTAAATTGCCCTCCTTTCCAGTTAGTCGTTCTCGAATATTCCTTCCCAGGGCGGTAGGATCTTGTATCCTCTCTCTTTCTCCTAAAGGACCTATCCATCGGCTGTCTCTGATCTTTCAATTTCCTGTTAACTTGAGGGAGGAAATTGGTTTTCCCCCCAGTGGACTTGGATATTATATCGTCCATTTCTTTCCCAAACAGCCTGCCACCTTCAAAGGGAAGTTTGCATAAGGAATTTTTTGAGGGTGTATCAGCAAACCAGGAGCGAAGCCATAATGCTCGTCTAGCCAAGACTAAAAAAGCCATTTCCCTAGCTGACAGTTTCACTAGATTTGCTGAGGTTTCAAGAGCAAAACTGGAAGCTAACTGAAACTTTGATAAGGACTTTGAAATAGATTCTCTGGAAGAATTATTTTTGACTGACTCATCTAATTTATCAATCCATAAAGAGAGACATTTGGACATGGAGACCATAGAAGCTACTGCTTTACAACTGGCACCTGCAGTAATGAATGTTTTCTTAAGATCTGCTTCTATATATCTGTCCATAGGGTGGCGAAGAGCAGATGCGTCATCAATGGACAATGCAGTGCGTTTGGATAAACGAGCAACAGGGGCGTCCACAATGGGAGCCTTTTCCCAAGATGAGACCTTATCTGAAGGATAAGGATACAATTTCTCATATTTATTTTCAATAGGAGTTTTCCTGGAAATGTTTTGCCACTCATTGGTCACCAAGTCTATCACTTCATTATGAAGTGGAAAAAAGCTCCTCTTCTTTCTTTGAAATAATGAAGAGGTTGAAGCTTGCTGAGGTTCTTCAATTTTAAGGGTATGCCTGATTTGTTTAATCAGGGATGACACCTGTCTAAGGTCAAATCCTGACTCTTCTGACTCATCCTCTGAATCAGAAATTGATGGCGATGAGTTGTACTGCGGCATAGGCTGAGGTTGTGTAATGGTTGCTGAGGTAGAAGGTTGAGATTCCTTGAATCCCTGAGAAACAGCTTGAGTAATCCATCCCAAAATGTCAGCTGGCTGAACTCCCTGAATGTCCATAGACTTGGGCTGTTGAGCTGATGTTTGAAAGGGTACTTCCCCTTTAAAAAATTCCTCTATACAATTTAAACAAAACCTCTTATGCTTATACGCTGGATTTCTACAGGCTTCACACATAGGGACATCGTGTTCCTCTGAAGATGAGATCCTGAATCTCTTCCTAGAACTCCCAGAAGAACCTCTATGGCTGCAAGCAAAAATAAATTAAAATCAGTAACCTGTAAAAGGTACATTAAAAAACCTCTCAGACAGGCATAAGTAATGTCTTCTTACCACCTCCCTTTGCTCCTAACATCACTGGCAGCCGGCTCCATACTAAGGGGCACTGAGTGCAGACCGCAGCCATAGGCATGAAAACGCAGATTTCACTCGTGGGATATACCCGCGGCGCACGGTAATGACGTAGGACGCCATGCGCGATGACGTCATCACACGCGGAGTAATGCGGAAGAAGCCGCGCCTACCAGGAAGGGAACTGCCAGTGGTCTCCCGCCTGAGAAAGCGCACGGCTTTCACAAGAGGCTGGGACTTCGGCCAAAGGAGAGGTACAGAGGCCGGTATGCAGGTGAGATAGTGTAAGGCACACACCACAAACACAGTCTTCTGAGGAGACAGAAGAAACAGACTACACTGAGCCCAGGGAGGAGGGGCTATTTATAAATTCAGTGGAGTCTGTTTCTTTTGATTGGAGGAGATGGGGAACAACCCAATTGTTATTGCTGCCCAAGGATGGCCAGGAAACATGAGTACAGGGAGACAACATCTGTAGTTGCCACCTGATAGTCCGTCTCCACTGAAAAAGAATGTAAAATTTTCAAAATATGAGTAGTGTCTTTGACATGGGAAACTAATCTATTAACAAAAGTCTGTAAAAGATAATCTGCTAGTTCCGATAGCTTCTTATTAAGGGAATTTATACCTGCCACTATAGGCCTACCCATTATAGGGGGATACGTGGTGAAAAATAGGTATCACCGGATGTTCTGGTACAAAGACATCATAGTCAAATAGTTTAATGACTCCAATATAGATGCCTTTCTTCACTATGTTGTCTAACACTGCCTTACATTTAGACATGGGGTCACTGGTTAAAGCTTTGTAAGTGGAAGAGTCCCCTAGTTGGCGTTGGGCCTCTTTATGATAGTCCTCTTTATCAAGGACCACAACTTTACCACCTTTATCTGCTTTTCTGATCACAATAGTGTTATCCTCCTTTAAGGATTTAAGAGCTACACGTTCTTTGTGCGTGAGATTATGCCATCTACTCTTATTAAACCTAGAGGAGTCTGTATCTGTACTGCATAGCAGGCATTTTAAGTCCCTTTCTACCATACCTTGAAATTGGTCTACGGCAGGACTATGTATTTGAGGACATACGTTTACCAAAAAAAAGGATAAAAGGACATACGTTTACCAAAAATTTTTTTATATTTAACTGGGTCTGAACCCAGACCCCCTGCCTTGTTGCAGACACCACATCCTATACCTGATAGAAACATCAAAGTATTCAAAGCTTCTAAATCATTATTAGGGATATCATCAGTCTCTATTATGTCTAAATCATAAGAATTGACATCGTCTAGGGGATTAACAATAGAATTAGAACCTATAGACTCTGATCTACTATTTAGAAACCATTTACCTAAAATGAGTTTACGAATTAATTTATTAATATCTTTTATAGTTTCCAGCATATTAAAAGTATTGCTGGGGCAAAAAGAAAGTCCTTTATTCATAAGTTGCACCTCAACCTGTGTTAGAGACCTGTGAGAAAGGTTTAGAACATTGTCCTCTTTCTTTGACTGCATTTCCTTAGACGATATTGCATTTCTCCTCTCAAGGGGTCTCCATCTGACTCGTCCTCCAGTCCTAAAGGAGCTTTGTGGTGTCGATTTTGACTTTGGGAGCGTGTAGAAACACGATTATTCTCCTTCCTTGTAGTGTATATTACGTATATATATCTCTATATCCATGGGATTTAATATATACTTACTCTCATAGTATTCCCTTCTTGGTATTATTAGTGCTTTTTGTGTATTTTTGGCATGCTGTTTTTCCAAATTTAATGTAACTTAAGGTTTGGTCTTTTTCAATGTATATTTATTCTATTGTGTATATTATGGGTTTTTTGTTTCTTTTTCTTTTATTATCATGTATTCCTTGTTGTAAGTTCAGCACTAGTATTTAGTGTCTTGTCAGGTCTGATATCCCTACCCGGCTGATTAGCTAATTGGCTTGTATCAGGTGCATGCTGAGCTAATGGTGTATAGCCTAGCATCATGGGATATCTAGGCCTTTTTAAATTCGCCCTGTATGGAGTGTGATTCAGCCTATGACTAAGGGCAGAGCTTTGCCTGAAACGCGTCAGGCGGTTCACCTTGTAAGCCATTACGGGCTTGTGTACCGTGCCTTTGCAATAAATTTAGTTATTTCTTATTACCTTATAAGCGTACGTGTGGATCCTTGTCTGATGGATTGATTGCTCTTCACTTTGTTTTATCTATTATATATATTATCATTCAAGGGTAGTATATAGAAATATTCAAAGAAAAGGGTAAGAGGAAGAAAAGAGAAGTTCCTTTTTTTTTTACATGGTCAACTGCAGTTACTGTTAGATTTAGAGAATATCAATGTTGAAGGGTACCATACATGTTAGCATTTAATGGTACTACATATAGCATACAAAGAGGCTCCAAAAATTTACCGGGTTCTCTTTCTGCTTCTAATGGCAATAATCGGTGATATGTCTAAGGGATACCACTGTTTTAACTATTATCTGAACTCTTAAACAGTTAAAGTAAACACTAATCTACAAAAATACCTATGAAGCCCACAATCTTGCACAAAACAACTAAGAATAGATTGCGACTAACTGAGCTCCAAATGTTTATCTGTTTCTCTGTATTCTGATAACGGTTGCAACTGCTGCTGGGTTTAGAGAATATCAAGGTTAAAGGGTATTATATATGTTAGCATTTAAGCAATTAATGTATGGAACTGTTGAATTATTGACAATTATAACTGAGTTTGCAAATAAACTCCAAAGGTTTACCAGTTTCCCTTTCTACTCCTAACGGTTATAATCAATGATTATATATGTTATCATTTAAAGGTATTATATAGAGTATATTCAAAAAACTCGATCTATGGTATAAGGCTATACAATAAACTTTATATCTTGGATGGGAATCACGTGGAAGGCTCTGGAACCAAACAAAAAGTTACAAACTGCCCCCCTCTTTTTTCTTATCTCTTCTTACTATTTTCTTTCTGAATCGGAAAATACCTGTAAAATACATATCCTTTTCTCAACCCTCCCCCCCCACCATTCACCAAAGCAATTTGGAAGTTATACTTAACCATGATTGAAGATTAATATGTACAATAAATGTTTAAAGATTTCCAAAGAAGAATGTAAACTACAAATTGTCTTTTATGTTTGAAATGTATAAGTGACAATAAGAACTACATGGAAAATGTCTATATTCCTGTAAAATCAATAAAAAATGATGTTCATAAAAATTAAATACATGTGAGTAGCAATTACTCTAAAGGCTCGTACACACGCCCAATGTGCGTCCCAAGCCACAACCTCCGACACCGTCAGCTACAAGCGACAAACAGCAATTGCGGATCAACGAATCCCGGCGGATTGACTGAACGCATACATCCAGACAATTCTCGGATGAAATGGCCGTTCGTCGCGTACTGCAGCCGGTGTCGGGGGTCGTGGCTCAAGCGCATATTGAGCGTGTGTAGTAACCTTTAGGTGTGTGTGTTGCTGCATGCCTTTAATCCAATTCTTGTGTTGCTCAGGTTCATTATCCCCCTCATTATAACCCCTTTGTTTATAAAGTATGCCAGTGTGCAGATAATATGATATTGTATGGGGCTTAGGAATGTGCATTGATTATCTTTTCTCAGTTTGTATAAATGTTTGACCAGATTAGTAGCACTTCTGCTAAATGTAGTTGTAAATTAGCCTAATTGGAGTGCTTCCACAATCCTTGTATTGTATGTACCTATTGGGAGGCCTGGTCAAGCTTCCATGTGGTAATAGCACACCCCTTTTATGGGAGGTCCTATGCCTTTAATATAAAGCACTGGATGGCCTCTTCCCTTATTTTAAAAAGCCAAAGGGCTGGGGGGAAGTGAGAAAGCCTGTTTTATGGATCCAGTGCCCAACTATGAGAAATGCAAACGTTTGCTAATGGTAATTGAAGTAAAAAAGGTTAGACGTTAGGACTTTCCAGACTGGGCTTACCTTGACGTGGTTGGAAGGCATGTGATCACAGTAATGTATAATAAAACTATGGCCCCATACAATATGATATTGTATGGGGCCTAGGAATGTGCATTGATTATCTTTTCTATGTTTGTATAAATGTTTGACCAGATCAGTAGCACTTCCGCTAAATGTAGTTGTAAATTAGCCTAATTGGAATGCTTCCACAATCCTTGTATTTTATGTCATTATCCCCCTCCCTCTTTTACCCAACACCTCCTTTCCTCTGATCAGACTTTTTAAATCTGAGCATGCTTGGTAATCACTAACATCTATCAATAAGCGAGGCAATACCCCAACTCTTACAAGTTGCCAGTACTAGCACACAGAAGAATTTATTATAATCTAATGCTTCAAATTAGCTATCAACAAAAAAATGGTAGTTGGGAAGAATTATAGTTTCCAGTAATGGCCATTTAAAAAAAATAATGTAGTGCACATACCCTTTAAGGTTGGATTTGTATCACCATATAGGCTTGAATGATTGGACCTCTTATTTTTAGTATCTTTTTTAGCTTATTTTATTTATTGTTCAAATGTACATGTAACTAGTACCATGGCTCAGTGGTTAGCGCTGGTGCCTTGCAGCACTGAAGTCCTGAGTTCAATTCCACCCTTGGACACATCAGCAAGGTGTTTGTATGTTCTCCCCATGCTTGCGTGGGTTTCCTCCGGGCACTCCAGTTTCCCCCACAATCATAAAGACATACTGATAGGTTGTATGCATCAAATACTGTAAATGTGCTTAGATTGTAAGCTCTTCAGAGCAGGGCCTGATGTGAATCTATACATGTAATTGTAAAGTGCCACAAAGATGCTGGTGCTTTATAAATCCACAATAATAATAAAAATAACCAGCCCAATGCCAGTCAATGGAGCATTCTACTTATAAGGGAGAGCAATGGAAGTAACAGATGCTCATCCTTTTAACTAATGGTTCTGTAAGTGGCACCAGAAACTAGAAGAATTTAATATGTATTTTCCCTCTATCTGAATAGGTTTTTTTCTCTCTCAATTTTAAACACCTGTTTAGCATAGGATATGTCTCTCAGTCTAAGCCTTTCTTTTTTAGATAGTGAGGTTCTGCATGATCTGGGTTAATTTCCGATCAGTTTAAGGATCGATAATTTACGATCGTTATCGTAAATTAATGATAACAATTTTAAAGTAGGTTAAAAAAAAAACTTTGTTGATGATTAGTTAAAATAGATTTTTTGACTATAGTTACCCTTTAAATATGGCTGCAATGAAAATGGAAGGGTAGGCCGTTAGGTGCGTGTACCTAGATCAGGTTGGATGTTAAAAAAACAAACTCTTTTGATTATTGATTTTTTTTTACTTTAGTTGCCTTTTACGTATGTCTGCCACAGTAATGGATAAGTAGATCAGTAGGTGTGTGTATCTGTGTCGTGTTGGGGAGAACACTTTTTTGATGATAGTTACCCTTTAAATATGGCTGCCATGAAAATGGAAGGGTAGTTCAGTAGGTGAGTGTACCTGGATCAGGTTAGAAGTTAAAAAAAAAACTTTTTTGATTATTGATCAAATTTTTTTGGACTTTAGTTACCCATTTACGTATGCCTGCCACAGTAATGAATAAGTAGATCAGTAGGTGTGTGTACCTGTGTCGTGTTGGGGTTAAAAACAACTTTTTTACTGATTGGTCAAATTTTTTTTTTTACCCTTTAGGTATGGCTGCAACAGTAATAGAGGGGTAGGTCAGTAGGTGTGTTTAAATTTGTCACGTTGGGGGTTAAAAAAACAACCTTTTTTGATTATTGAGCAAATTTTTTTTACTTAAGTTACCCTTTAAATATGGCTGCCACAGTAATGGATAAGTAGAACAGTAGGCATGCGTACCTGTGTCGGGTTGGGGGTTAAAAAAAAAAACTTTGTTGATGATTAGTAAAAATTGTTTTTTTTATTTTTTGACTATATTTACCCTTTAAATATGGCTGCCATGAAAATGGAAGGGTAGGTCATTTGGCATTTGTACCTTTTATCAAGTTGGAAGTTTAAAAAAAAAACTTTTGATAAGTCAAAGTTTGTTTTTATAGTTACCCTTTATGTATGGCTGCCACGGAAATGGGAGGGTAGGTCATTGTGTGTGTCTACCTGGGTCTGGTTGAGGGGGTATGTCTTTTTTGTGTTTACAACAATAAAAATATCTTTTATTGAGGATAAATCAAAATTAGCTTTTTTGACTTTATTTACCCTTTAAGTATGGCTGCCACAGAAATAAAAGGGTAGGTCAGTAGGTATGTGTACCCATGTGAGGCTGGGGGTATGTGTTTTTGCAAGTATGACCATATAACTAACTTTTATGGATGATTGATCAAAATGAGTTTTTTTTTGACTACAACAATAAAGATATCTTTTATTGAGGATAAATCAAAATTGTTTTTTTTTACTTTATTTACCCTTTAAGTATGGCTGCCACATGAATAAAAGGGTAGGTCAGTAGGTATGTGTACCCGTGTGAGGCTGGGGGTATGTGTTTTTGCAAGTATGACCATATAACTTTTATGGATGATTGATCAAAATGATTTTTTTTGACTATAGTTACCCTTTAAGTATGGCTTTCACGGGAATGGAAAGGAAGTCAGTAAGTGGGTGTACCTGTGTCTGTGTGGGGGTTTGAGAGTTTCAGTGTTTGTGTTGATGACCATGAAACAAACTGTTTTGAAATATCCACATTTGAGGATTGTTACCATTATAGTCTATGGGGAAAAAATGTCCCGAAATCTGGTGATAACGCCATAACGCTTCAGCAGATTCCTTAGCTAGCTATGTAATGGCACACTTCTCCTATTTACCTCGCACATCTGTACCGAATTTCATGTCTCTAGTTCAAAAACTGTAGGAGGAGATACAGTCCAAAAAAGCAGAAGAATAAAATGGAAGAAGAAGAAATAGAAAGAACGGTTATTTGTCTCTTCAAGCCAAATTAATTACCGATAATGATCATATCTATGATAAAGTTGAGTTTAAATGAAAGACCAGTTTCCTACCTATAAAACCAGCCATCAACCACCTCTCTACGTGGTCCACAGCACAAGATATAAAGAAATGACTGACCAGAAAGTTAATGGGTGGGAGGCTGACATGTGACATTCCTAAGGCTTCTCCTGCACAGTGCCCCCGGTGAGCACAGCCTCAGACTTCCTCAGTGTGTGAGGGAGACAGGAAGTCCCTCCTCCTCTCTGCTGTGTGAAGGACCTGCAGCTGCAGAGAAAGTAAGGGAATCTACTGCCCTTCTCTCTCACTTTGTGAAAACAGCCTTTTCAGGCAGAGTTCTCACTCTGCCTGAAATGGCTGTTTCAACAGAGTTTTCGGGGGGGTCAGAGTGGCCCACAGCAACTGTGAGTGGGTGGGGCTTAGGCATCCATGAGTGGGCAGGGCCACAGCATCCATGAGTGGGCAGGGCCATATGGGTCTGTAAGGGAATGGGTCAAGGGGGGCCTGCAACTGGAGGGACCATAGGGTCCATGAGTGGGAGGGACCAGGGGGGCTGCAAAGGGGAGGAGACACAGGGCATATTGACAGGTTTCAGAGCAGGAAGCAGGAAGTGCAAGGGACCTGGTGATGCTGCTGCCATATCACACACAAAAATGTAAATATCTTCAAAACTATGCAAAATAAACAATGAAAATAAATTGCAAAAATTCTCAGGAGAGCAATTCCTATTAATTTACCTCAATTTACCTAAAGTCATTTTTGGATCACAGTTCCCCTTTAAAAACCCTTAAAAATCAATGTATTTTTTCAGGCAAATTCTTCTCTGTGCAGAGATGTGGTTGTAGTGAGAAAGGTGATGAGAGGATAAATTGCTGTTAACATCCTAGCCAGGCTTATTAAGATTGTGCAGCAGTCTGTTGTGCTCTTGACAGCCTTCCTTACTGGCCCATGGGAGATATTGCATATAGACCTGATTGGAATTTTACAGCACAAGAAAGTTGTTAGGGGAAGGATTATTAAATCCAAATTAACTGATTCCTATACACACACTATGAAACTTCCCATCAAGTTTAAAGGAATGTTCTCACTAGGAATGTCTGTAATTAGGTCCAGAAACTGGTTTTGGGATGAAATCTGGTTTTGGGATGAAAATGACCAGATTTGACTCTAAAATGTTGACATTGAAACATCAACCAAAATGTCAACACAACTCCACTGCAAAATTGTTGTTTTCATTCTCAAAATGACTCTGAGAAGACACAATTTCGAGGTTTAGAGGCCCAAATTTTTATTGCAAATGTCGCCATAAAAATGTCAACAGAAAAAAAGAACAGCGCACCTGGCATGTTCAGACAACCCCATTGCCAGGGATTCTACAAATGTTGTTTTAATTAGCAATTAAAAATGTAACATTTTAGATAGATGTTAGCAGTAGTTAAAGGGCATGTCCCCCCCCAGAACAACTTTTTTCTATTAGGTAGTTCTCACTATCCCACCCCCAAATGCTAAGTTTACCGTATATACTCGAGTATAAGTTGATCCGAATATAAGCCGAGGTACCTATTTTTACCTGAAAAATTTATAAAAACTGATTGACTCGAGTATAAGCCGAGGGTAGAAATTATCACCACTACTGCCTTCTGATTTAGTATTGTTTTGTGGCTTAAGTTGCCCTTTAAATGGACAGCAGAATTCCCATACATGAATCCCATACAGTAATAGCCAAATCCAGTACCATTAACCCCCATTTCCTTGGCACTCCAGATGTTTGGAAACTACAACTCCCAGCATGCTTTGTTGCTGGGAGTTGCAGTTTCTAAACATGTGGAGTGGCAAGGTTCAGTAAACTTTTAATTAAGCTTACCATCATTTACAATTCTCCTGACCCCCATATAGTAAAGGGCCCTCTGACCCCATATAGTAAAGGGCACTCTGATCCCAATATAGTAAAGGACTCTCTGACCCTAATAGTTTAAAATGTCACCTGAGTAGTTTCATGCTGTCACTTGCATTGAACTAGCAGCCATTTTGCCCCAAACTGAGGAGACCCATCAGATTTACAGCATCCAGATGAACATTGACAGTGCTGAGTGATTCCAGCAGCCAGACTACAGGAAGCAGGAAGTGTAAAGGCAGATCAGCTCCTGTAACTTTCTATGCAGGTTAACACAGCGCCACCTACTGGTTACTATCCGCAATTGCAGAGTTTGGATCTAAATTAGGACTTGACCCGAGTATAAGTCGAGGTTAGGTTTTCAAATGTAAAAAAAATTGCTTCTAACATTACTTACTTTGTTTTGTTCCTCCGGTGCTGGAAACTCGTCCCCCTGCTTGCTGGAACAAGCAGGGGGCCGGGCCTGCAGCCGTGTCCATGATTGGCTGAGAGGCAGCCAATCATGGACGCGGCTGCAGGCATTACAGAACGCCAGGGCAATAAAGGCAAGTAAGTAATGTTAGGAGTAATTTTTCCATATAAACTTAGTGGTTGGGGTGGGTTAGGGAGAACTACACTACAGAAAAGTGTCTTGGCATTAGGGCAAGGGAGTAAAAAACAGGAGGGAGAGGGATGGGGAGGAGGTACAAATAAAAGGTGATGGGTCCACACCATCCCAAGGAACAGGAAACCAGGCTGTAAGTTACTTCATATACCGAATTTATTGAAATACGCCTTACGTGTTTCGGACCTACCAGTCATTAATCATAGGCACAATATCTCCCGTGCACACACCACCTTAAATCCACCTATCAATTTAATTTACATCACCCATGTGATCACTACTAAAATGGATAGCTGCAAGTCCTGAGCAAAGAGTACGTCCCACTCCGGACTTAACCCGTTCACCAGAACTATGCAGCATATCAAGATAAATGGACATTCAAAGTCATGTATATGGGGGGGGGCTTCACCGTTGAGGAGAGACAGGAGGCAGAAACATTTTTGGATACACAAAAGCTCCTGCTCTTCACTTTTTTGGAGTTTACAGAGACATTGCAGGGCAGCCATTTGGTGCAGGGATGTAAGGTAAGGATTTTTAAACACTACATAATGGGGCCAGTCGTGGGTTTAATTATAGTTTTTTGGGGGTGGATATGCCCTTTAAATAAGATATAATATATTTACAAGCTGAGTCTTGTTGTGTGGGTAAATCGGGCCAAACACGGACCAAATCCCGATCATCCGATTGGAATTGTGGTGATAAAACATTTTCTCCTGTCTCCCGATAAGGGAATAAATTGGCCTACGATCAGGCGATCGCCCATGCACAATCTGATCATACAATATTTCGATATGGTACGACCTGAGATGTATCGCATTAGCTCCTTAAGACTGTACTGATAAATGAACAGATATTAGAACAAATGTATTAACCACATTAATATATTCTGTGCATGATTATATAAATGCAAAGTTTTTACACACCAGGTTGTAGATCTATAATTTGAGAATAACTGCAGTACTTGCCTGGTTAATACATGTTTAAGCAGAATATTGTGAAATTTCTCATAGCTGGTTCCTTGACAGATTCTGAACTTATCACTATCCATTACATAGTTGTACTGCTCATCAAAGTGCTCCAACTCAAAGTGTAAGCAAACCAAATTCCTTACAGCATATGTGACCACTTAGATTATAATGTCTGTGGCTCAGTACTTAGCACTGATGCCTCACAAACTTGACTTCTCAATTCCTCCTTTGACTACATCTTCAAGGGGTTCATATTTCCCTGTCCTCATGTAGGTTTTCTATGTGATTCAGCTCCTGTCTGTATTGACAAAGCAAAGAGTACTACAATTGCAAACCTGCAGAAAGAAATAGGATTTGTACTAAACGAAAGTATAGATCTCTCCATTGGTGTATTATATTAAGCATTTGCAATATTTTGATCTGTACATTATACAGATTATCTGACAAAAGCAGAAAATTAACAAATTGAGTTGAATTTTATGGAATGTAACATTTTTTTTTAAGACATATTTCCAGGTTGAATGCGACCTCTTATTGAACCAAATGAAATAAAAAAAACTGCTGCGTTCTGCATCTAAACCAGATGTAAACTGCAGTTTGGAGGTGGGTCATAAGCTCTGCAATGAAGTAGAGCCGAGAATACATATTAGGCATAAGGAACATGTAATGCAAGAGAAGAAAATAACTTGTCTCTGCAGTATTTTCACAGTTTGATGTGCTAAACCTCTTTTAGAAACGGCTTTATGAGGCTGAACAGCAAGGTCTGCATTTTCCATGCTCATTTGTATCTCTTCAAATAAACAGGGCTCTTGTGGTCATTTTATAGGGCAGTGGCAATGTCAAAAGATTCACGGTTTTCTGCCATACCCATAAAGTATGCTGAACTATTAACTATCAATGGTAGTTCTTTTTATTTTTCAGAATGTTTTATTTGTTTTCAGTTGTAACTGATATAAACTATACTATATAGACGGCTTTCAATTGTTTAATTGTAACTGTTATAAACTATACTATATAGACGGCTTTCAATTGTTTATTGAGGTCTATTTTCCCTCTAAAATATACATCAACTAAGCAAATGTTTTAATACTATCTCCATTATAATATACCTGTCTTTTTGCAGAGTACTCAACCACAGATTCACATAATGAATGTTCCCTGGTAACTTTTAATAGATTTTGCTGTTAGCTATGTACAAAATCACAATAATTTCATGTAAAGGGCAACATCAATGTTCATTTCCATGTATTTATGTATGTTTTTAAAATGATACAGCATGTGTTTACATACCAAACAGGCATATAGTATAATTTAAATAGAGATGCCAACTAATTGGTATTTTACAGGCCCGTCTTGGAAATCTGCTACAGTAAAACAATATAAAGAAACTCAATCCTAGCTCTTATACATTGAAGTGGGCATTAAGACCCAAGCCCTTCCTACAGCTCAGATCATCAAAATAAAAGACCCTAGGCACTCAATACAATATAAAATACCTTTTTTATAACGATATAACAATTTAAAAGAATGGAAAATGCATCACAAAATAACCCCTATAAATTTCAGCATTGAATGAGTATACATATAAAACATATACCGTAGTCCTTTGTCAATGATTAGTAACTACATACAATTCCAGATGCAAGACATGCTATGTCAGTGCAAGTACTAAGTGCAAGTAAGAATACTTACTTAATGGCCTCTAACCAGTGTAAATCCATCCCTACACCATGTATTATTGGGTAAGTGTGGGGTTTATACAAATTATTGGAAATAGCACAGCGCAGCCTATTTAATATCGGCAATGTAAAAGGGATTTACTGCATCGTGGGATACAGGGAAGCTACATGAAATTACATTAGCAATCAAAGGGCAATATTTAAAATCGCACATTAGCGATACTGCACATTATCGGTAAAATATGATGGTGGACGAGCTTTTGTTTATTTATGAACATTCGGTCCTAGAATAGCATGCAGTAGTAAACTACTGCAATGGTATTCTATGAGGATTGTAAATCTATGTCAATGTTCATAGATTTACTATCATTATCATAATTTTACGATCGTTTTAATGATCGTTAATACAATCCTAAATTAAAGATTGTTAATCCGATAATTAAAGGCGTGGTATCGCTAAAAATCGATACCATACATTTATAAATATGGCCCAAAGCATTATGATTTGTTGCTGTTTTCAGAATGGGATTCCTAGAATTTACCAGAGAATTTGTAACAGGATCATCAAATCTAGTAAAGTGTTTAAAGAAAAGGTGTCTCAGGGGCTTTTGGGTAATTAAAGGATAACTAAACTTTTTTTTTTAAATCCTAGCATTTCTTCCCAGAACACCTATAAATTGTAGTAAGTTGCATGTGAGAAATAGATTCTATGACTAAGAGCATTTTTTTTCTATACAGATGCCTCCACAACAATATGGAACTCCCTGATAAGACTTTGAAAGCTATGTGTTACCTGCAGTTTATTTTCCAGTTTACATGCATTGCTGACAGATTTTCTGATTTTCAACAATACAAATTAGTCAGCTGATTTTAATACTTTTTTATTCTGTTCCTAGCAAAATATAAAGTTTCTAAATGTATCTGTTATTTACATATGCTCAGAAGTCTAAAGCATTAATTTTAGAAACACACAGCCCATGAGTTCACATGTTCAAATCCCCTAGCCTTACTTTGATTTTCTTCCTCCTCAGTGCTTGATAGGAAATAAACTGGAAAGTATTATTTTGTTGCATGGGGGAACAGAGATTAACACTGTTAAATCTTAACACTTTGTTTTCAACACTGTTAAATCTCTGTTCTGTGTCTGAAAGGCAGACTCTGCTGTAGCATGAAGTGACTGAGGCGGATCTCTGAGCTTCTAAGCTGTCAGTTTCTAAGAAGAAAGCCTGCAGCTTTCTTGTTTTGATCTGTTGAGCACAGCAGAGCATGTGAAGTGAATTGCATACACGTAGCTGGTTGTTACAAGTTAAGGTGGATTATGGGATCTTACCCCTAGTACCCACAGGTTCATTTCATAAATCACCCAGCAGCAGCAGCTAAGGGAGAGGTAAGACAAAGCCTGTGGCTTTTTTCCTGGCTCCACAGGCATTGATTGAAGAACAGAAGGTAAGGCTGCATAGCTGCTTGACTTTGACTATACACACATACAACATATTACTGTTAATGTGCAAACAATATATATATATATATATATATATATATATATATATATATATATATATATGAAGTGGAAAAAAGCTCCTCTTCTTTCTTTGAAATAATGAAGAGGTTGAAGCTTGCTGAGGTTCTTCAATTTTAAGGGTATGCCTGATTTGTTTAATCAGGGATGACACCTGTCTAAGGTCAAATCCTGACTCTTCTGACTCATCCTCTTAATCCGAAATTGATGGCGATGAGTTGTACTGCGGCATAGGCTGAGGTTGTGTAATGGTTGCTGAGGTAGAAGGTTGAGATTCCTTGAATCCCTCAAAAACAGCTTGAGTAATCCATCCCAAAATGTCAGCTGGCTGAACTCCCTGGATGTCCATAGACTTGGGCTGTTGAGCTGATGTTTGAAAGGGTACTTCCCCTTTAAAAAATTCCTCTATACAATTTAAACAAAACCTCTTATCCTTATACACTGGATTTCTACAGACTTCACACATAGGGACATCGTGTTCCTCTGAAGATGAGATCCTGGATCTCTTCCTAGAACTCCCAGAAGAACCTCTATGGCTGCAAGCAAAAATAAATTAAAATCAGTAACCTGTAAAAGGTACATTAAAAAACCTCTCAGACAGGCATAAGTAATGTCTTCTTACCACCTCCCTTTGCTCCTCACATCACTGGCAGCCGGCTCCATACTAAGGGGCACTGAGTGCAGACCGCAGCCATAGGCATGAAAACGCCGACTTCACTCGCGGGATATACCCGCGGCGCATGATAATGATGTAGGACGTCATGCGCGATGACGTCATCGCGCGCGGAGTAATGCGGAAGAAGCCGCGCCTACCATGAAGAGAACGTCCGGTGGTCTCCCGCCTGAGAAAGCGCACGGCTTTCACAAGAGGCTGGGATTTCGGCCAAAGGAGAGGTACAGAGGCCGGTATGCAGGTGAGATAGCGCAAGGCACACACCACAAACACAGTCTTCTGAGGAGACAGAAGAAAGAGACTACACTGAGCCCAGGGAGGAGGGGCTATTTATAAATTCAGTGGAGTCTGTTTCTTCTGATTGGAGGAGATGGGGAACAACCCAATTGTTATTGCTGCCCAGGGATGGCCAGGAACTAGAGATGCCCGAGACTCTGAACTTTTGTTCCGTTTTCGTATTTACGGAACTTGGGGAAAACCTTGGCAGGCCCTAGTACCGTCCAGCCCTCTACAGTATTAGGGCCTGCCACAAGCCCATAATCTGTGCAGCGACCAGACGTTTTTAAACAACTGATCGCACATATGTTTTCTTCATACCAGCTGTTTAAAAGTCTGGACCCGAACTTCCGGTTCAGTTTTGCAATTTCGGGTCTGTTTTTAAACGTCTAGTCACTGCACCTTCGTGGAGGGAGGAGGGAGTCAGGGGCCTGGCCCCCCAAACTCGCTGGGGGCCCCTTCAGGTACGCCCCTGTTTCGAGGGTTTGTAATGTATATTCGAGGGTTACCGAATGTACAAGGTTATTTTCTGTAACCCTTTAAAATAACCTTGAATGTTCGATAACCCTCGAAAATACTATCGGAAACTACTTTCGAGATTCTGATCGTATTCTTGTGGGTTATTGAACGTTCAAGGGTATTTTTGAGGGTTACTAAAAATAACCTTGTATATTCAGTAACCCTCTAAAATACGTCCCGAAATCCGAACGATCCCTCCGAACATTTAGATTTCGGAACCGATGGGTCCCGTGTTGGGTCCAATCTCTACTCAGGACTTGTTCAACCAAACTCTTGTGTGAACTATCTGATCAATGCATTTCGGCCACTAAACCATCCTCAGGATCATCAGCTCAAATTAATCTCACCATTTTATAGGCTGGAGGGGAACCACCTTAACCCTAAGTGCTCTCTCACACCAATCACCTAAAATCACAAGTGTAAAATAACAATGACAGTAATATATATATCAAAAATTAAAAAACAGCAATCTCAAAATGTGGATACAATTATCGCTATCGCAGCGTACAAAAATTTTTACAATGTGCAGAAATCTCAGTTTCAAATGTCACACATAATTTGCATATCAATATCACACAAACTGGACCCAACAATGAAAATCCAAGATCCTCAAACAGTCCAAAAGCTCTTACCAAAACTGGTAATAAGCTGGATGAACGATTAAACAGATCTGCAGGTTCCCTAAAGCTAGGTACACACCTAGCGATTTTTCCTCCTGACCGTCCGTTCGATACTTTCGAACGGTCGGCCAGGAGGAAGGACTGTCGGTCGCGACAAAAGCAGCCGCGTCCGATAGTCACCGCGACCGATCGTGCGGTCCATAGAGGACCGCACGATCGGACGAGGTTTTCCACCCTGTCCGATCGTCCTTTCGTCCGATTCGGACGAACGGTCGATCGGACATGGGCAAATTCGGATGCGATAATTTCGGTCCGATCGACCGATACACTGAACTATCGGTCGATCGGACCGAAATATCTCATCGTGTGTACCCAGCTTTACTGTGAATTAAGCAATCAGATTTCAAAGTCAGGAGTATCATCTCTTAAAGGGATATTAACACCACATCCCACTGTATTGTCCTAAAAGCACCATTCCATTAAGGCCTCTCGGTGCCATAGTGTGCAACCTTCATTGGAGCCAGGAACGAAGAATTAAAACTCACCTGCGAGAGAGCACTCCCTCGCTGATTCATCTGACAATAAAATGCCAATGCACGCTATAGTTAATTTTAATCTGGAAACAGTTAAGAAATGTGAGGTGAATCTGCGAGGGAGCTCTCCTAGGTAAGTTTAAGTTCTTTGTTCCTGGTTCCTGTAAGAGTAATTCAAGAATGGGAGATAAGAGAGATATGGGAGAATTAATGCACAAAGGGTAAGGTGTTTTTTGACTGAACTAATCCTTTAAGACTGGGTAAATGTTGTAATGCTGATAGTGACAACTTTTGCATTTTTTTTTATGACAACGTATTACAGCAAATGACTGCAGAACGAAACAGGCCTTTTCAAACTCCAGAAGGGATTACCTTGTGCTGCAAAACTTGCACCACTGTTTATTTGCTCTTAATACATGCCATCATCTGCTCCATCAAGTGGTTATAGATCTGCTCTTACAGTAGCTCCATTAAAGTTCCACACAATATTCGTAAGATTCAATTCTTTTGCTTTCAAAGATCTCATGCTTTAACTTTCTCAAGACCTTCTGCATGTATTCTGGCATTGTTTCCATTTATCAATTTAGAAACCCGTACTGAGCCTGGCCATGCTCAGAAGAGGCAGACAGGGGATTAACATTCAGTCATTGGCTGTGATGTCAACTGTTAAATCCATAACTGACAATTGCTAACTGGAAGAACCAGGAAGCAGAAACGGGACATGCAGGATTTCAGGTTAGACTTATATATTTCAGATTTCCATTTAGGGTTTTGGGGGGTGATTTACCTGTATGTAAGTTTTCATTTTAGGGCTGGACTTGCCCTTTAAGATGAGGCAAAGTAATTTTTTCAGTTTAGTGTCCTTTTAAGCTTGTACACATGTGCGATCCTGCATGCAACTGCTGATGGGCAAGCGGCCGATGAACAGCTGTACTGGACGATAATCTTGTATGTCTGTTCAGTCAGGCGTTGTTGGACGTCTGACCCAGCAGAAATGCTGTAGATGTTTATAATAGTCATTGTTTTCCCCTTTTCATTTAAATATTTTATTGTCACTAGAGGGCAGTGCTGTTTTATTTTAGACTGACCAGTCAAGGTATTTGCTGTTTTTTCATGGGTCAAACCTGTGGAAAAAACTAGCCACCTGTTTTTATCCGATGTAAGCCAATCACTTAAACTTTGTTAAAATACTTGAAGTAGTGTAATATTAATTAATGTCGCAAGGCTGGACAAATCCCAGAAGCTAAGTAGTCTATGCACTTGGTAGTGACTATCTTTTTAATGGATTTTCTGTTGATGGCATACATTACAAATGCTGGCACCTCAAAAACAGAAAATCACAAACAATGTCAATGCCTAAAATGTGACAACAGGCCCTCCAAAATAGCAGTGAGCACACAGAATATCTAAATGCCAACCTAAAATTATTGGATTGCAATACACTAACACTCATACGCAAATGCGAAGATTTATCACAAACACATGAACATTTAATAATGTAACCAAACCGAAATTCCTCTATATACATAATAACATAATAATTGAGGTTGAAAAAAAGACGTCCATGTATTCCAACCATTATACTGGCCTATTTAACCCTAGCTTTAAAAAAAAAAAAAAAAGGGGGGGAGAGAGATTTTTTTTCCTGACTCCAAATAACAATCATTAAGTATTCCTGGATCAACCAGAACTTTGACCCAACAATTGATCAAAGATCAATAAATAAATAAGGGCCCCAGACCCCCTAGTAATCTTTAATGGGGAAAGTAGCCACTGTAATAATAATAAGCAGTTGTTTACAATTATCTGACTTTCTCTAATGTTATAAACAATCAGGGATTTTCAATAAAAGAAAATGTTGTTAATTTCGCCCCAACCAATCACATATTATTTAACATTTGTAAGTTATTTTTAAAGTTAACATCTGATTGGTTGGGGCAAAATTAGCACCATTTTTAATGATAAGAACTTTTATTGAATAACCCTGAACATGTCCAGTCCTGGTACTTTTTTTGTACCGCATGGGTTTAAAAAAATACACTTTTCTCCCTTTGTGTGAATGTCCCTTTATGGTAGCCCCTTTTATCAGCTGGTTTTACAAAGATGCTGTTGCTGCCAACTTTAACCTTCTTTCAAGTTTTTAAATTTATTATGTGCTGCTGCAAGTCCTTTTTAGGTGTAGTAGAATATTTATTGGGCAATTTCTTAAGTTGATGCAGATCCTGAATGTCATTTTTATGCACTAGTTTGAAGTGTGCATTTGGGGACATTTGAATTTGTATTTTATATTGGTTACCGTATATTTCCTTGCATTGAAACACTCTGGTATCAGTCAGCTATTGTTTGGTCCATTTTGTCTGTATAATTTATTGGAATAAGTTACAAATGTTACGTTGTAACAGCCACATTTAAATATGAAAGGCAATGAAAGGATAGAATCAGGCAGACCAGACAGATATGATATGAGGACTAGAAGAGCCAAAGAAATGAACAATATGAACAAGGTAACAAAGTTATGGATGATATGGAGTATTGTTTTGAGGTCTGGGAAAAACTCCTAATTAAAGAGACATGGTAATGGTGGGATATTGCCATGATCGAAAAATATGTGGAGTATAAGACTCAAAAAATACCCCACATTCCATGTTGAGCAAGAAGGTGAATTTATACAGCAGTGGAATATTGTGTTAACTGAATATTCACTACGATTAATGGATCTCATAGTCTCCCATAAGCTGCAACAATTAGCTAAGCTTAAAGAAGGGGTCAATGATTGTGAGTAAATGACTATGATGCATGTTGACAATGTAGAGTATCAGAGACTAGAATATAGGATGCATAAAAATATAGATAAAGTAGTTAATCATGGATGTTAAGGGTCTTAAATTAAATAGAGACAAGCAAGATTACAAGGACAATTGTGTTTATAGACGAGGGGGGAATTCACACTGAGGAGATTTATACGAGATATAAATGAGAAACCTGTTAAATCTATCTTAAAAAAGAATAGGCAATATTCAAAAAATGTGAGTTTTAATACTAGTGGTAGCGAATATGACTCTGCTTCCGATGTTCTGTCTCTCTCCTCGTTCAAAAAGGTAATCCCTTTAGACATAGGAAAATATAAAGTGGTCCCATCCAAGATCGACATTACACATTACGGGAACGCAACAGGAAGCAATGGACAATGAACGGACAACTGAACTTGTCTAAAAGACAACTCACGAGAGATGAACATAGAGCACTTAATCAAGGGCTGTCTTTTTGTCCCACTTAACCTTTCCAGCTGTTTGATACTATTATGGATGTAAACAAATTGACATTTTTTTTGACATTGTAAAAAAGTTTTTCTGGAGCATTAATGAGGTTGATATGGTTGTTCGAGAAGATGATATGTTGGGTTTCTCAGGAAATTTGGATAATGTAGCATTTACAGATTTACAACAATTGTTTACGATTTCTAATCAAATTGGAAGAAATGAAGGGTTATTTAGGGGTTGACCCCAAAGTGCAATTAGGTAAGTTCAAACATAAGTCTACTTTTTATCCTGTCCACTGTAGGAGTTCGTGTGTACCAAGTCAACCGGTTGTGCCCATATTTCATCATCTGCCTAAAACACATAAAAGAGATGCACCTCCCAAGGGCAGACATTTGTAGTAGGTATCAGTTCATTAAATGAAGGACTCTCAGAGTTGATTGATCATATGTTGCAACCTTTGGTAAAGAGATTGTACTCCTGTGTAAGGGACACCACTCATATCTTAAGTATTACAGACTGTATAGAATGGTTACAAGGGTTTAACCTTGTGACTACAGATGTGGTGTCCCTATATTCTTGTATCCTCCATTGTTGGGGTATTGAAGCCGTTAAATACCACTTACAGAGGTATAGCAAATATCCAAAGGAGTGGATTGTGTTCATAATTAATGTTGGCGTACTGTTAGCGTTTCTATAATCAGTTACAAGGAGCACTGATCGGAGCAAAATTTGCTCCCACTTATGCTTATCTTTTTTTTTTAGGGTGGTGGGATAAGGCATTTCTCTTCCACCACCCTGAATTAATGTTGCATGGCCAGAGGTCATCATGCACAGAAGATATATTGATGACCTGTTATGGATTTGGAAGGGGTCCAAGTGGGAATTTGAGGGGTGGTTGATGAAGTTGAACAACAATGACTAATAACCAGGAAGCTTGGCTTAGGTTTAAGAGGACTTTTCCCTGTGGGGCATCTAGGTGTCGAACATGCAAACATAAATTGTATTAAAAAAGGGGATTCTTACAAAATTTCCGTAACAGATAAAACATACTGTATCAATATGCTTGTGAAGCATAGTATCCCTGTCTGCTTTAAACCGAACAACACACTGAGGCAGCAATTGGTACATCCGAAAGACCCAATACTAAAACACAAGAAAAGCGACATCATATATGCAGTGCAGTGCAGTGAAGAATGCTCTGATTTGTATGTGGGGGAGACCAAACAGCAACTGCATCAACGTATGGCCCAGCACAGAAGAGCCAATTCCTCAGGTCAGGACTCAGCTGTGTATCTGCATCTTAAGGATAAAGGACATACCTTTGAAGATTGTAATGTTAACATACTGGCGAAGGAACGTGACTGGTTCAGAGAGGTGTTAAGGAGGCCATTTATGTAAAATAAAGAAACAAGCCTAAATAGAGGTGGGGGGTTCGACACCAACTGTCTGCCATGTACAATGCTGTTTTAACACCTTACTCTGGGCGTTCCTATAACACCTCTTAGCCACTATCTAATCACACCCTTAACACCTGGCTGTGATATGCTAATTGGGATTTCCAGGTACATAATTGCCACAGATTCTTGTACAAGCATTCTGAATTGAGAAAGCCAGTCGGGATGACTAGCGAAACGTCTTCAAGAACTACATTTCAAGTCCAGTTGATCTAATTGAATACAACAGATATACTGTATCAAATCATACATTAATTGTACCACTAAGTTAGTTGTATATTTGGTGACCTGTATGAAGTGTAATCCACACGCCCCTAAAAAATAGGGTTCGAGAGCATCTTAGTGTTGATAATCAACGTTTAACGAGTCCAGTGGCCAGGCATTTTCTTGAGTGTAATAAAGGTAATAACGGATATTTTTCAGTACAGGGAATTCAGGCAATTAGTTCCAACCCAATATAAGGATCATGTGGCTTCCTTGTTGAAGGAAGAAGGCAAATGGATCTTTATGCTGGAAACTCAGTGTCCAACTGGTATCAACTCTATATGTGATATACCATGTTACACTGAATAGGCTATGTCTCTGGTGCTTTATAATTATTTTTTACTATTTTGCTCACTCATTACCCTTTTCATATCTCCATCTGGAGTGTGCTAACTTAGCCTGCAGAGGCAACATCATTTCGGAACTATATCTTTGATTAACCTTCATTGGAGGATTAAACATTAGTAGATTTATCTATAATTTTATTTTTATTAATATATGTGTGTATACATGAAATATTACTATATATGTATCTAGTGAGGGTTTTATACTAATATGGCTTGTAACTTGTTATTTACTGTTTGTGGTTGAGTTAACTTGTAGTTTTTTTTCTATGTCCCCTCCTCACTTTCCCCCTCCCCTTTCTCCTTCCCTGTGATGGGTGTGGGGGCGGAGCTTCGCCTTGTTAAAGTGGGGATGTTTTATTCAGGTATACCTATGAGTAAGTGTATAATCGGGGCTCGAAACGTGTGTTTGTCTGCCTTATGGGTTAATAAAGATTTATTTTTATATACATTTTTTATTTGCATACTGACTGATTTGGAATTATCCAGTGTGCACTCAGGCCGTCTTTTGTTTGTCCTGATTGTCATAGTGCATAGAACTGTTTGGAGGATTTATGCAACCAGCACCAATGATAACAAAAAAAAGTAGCAAAAATCTGGACTGCTGTGTAATCGTTCAAGAGTTTTTCCATTTGTCATTTTATATGGATATGTAACTGCTTGGTGTCTTCTTTTTGTATTTTACAATAGGGAATGCATAAGGTAATTTTGCGGATAATGTACCCCTACTGTAAATTATAAGGACATTGAATTCCGTGTCCATATTAAGGTATGTATATCTGCAAGGTGAATTTTAATATCCACATAATTTACAGTAGGGGGTAGATTATCATTATAATCCACAAAAGCTTGTATTGGAACGTAACTCCAAGAATTTTGAAAGATGACTCCAATTTACATTCACCCCCTCCTCCTATTCACATAACGGCCTGTTCTCCTCTTTCATACCACCTACCCAATCTGATGATGATGGTCCGACTTCTCTCTGCCCTTTCCTTCTAGCTGCAGCACGAAGCAATGGAGGAAGCACACAGTTTTACAGTAAATTAACCACTGTATTAGTAGATTTAGTAAAAGTCTCAAAAGTGTGACAAGTTTCTGCCTGCATTAATAGTCCCCCCCCTCTAAACAGTCCTGGTGAATATTCTCAGGGACAGGAGCAGTAGAGTGTTAGGTGATGTCACTGAAGCTCCTGAAAGCAGGATGTTTGAACATATCCGCAATATCATTTCTTGCAGGCTACAGCTGAGATGTTATCCAGGATTAATTTCAAATGAAACATTCAAGGCTTTTATTTAACCACAGCTGTCCTTTCAAAACAACAAAACTAACAAATAAAACAATAATAGAATTATACTAACACAGCAGAACACTCCTTTAGTATAAAAAAGCTAAACATCAGTGGATATTCTTGAACAAATATTAACCGCAGCAGAAACAGAAATGTAACAGGGAAATTCAATAAAAGTTCTTATTTAAAATGGTGCTAATTTTGCCCCAACCATTTATTTAACATTTGAAAGTTGATTGGTTGGGGCAAAATAAGCATCATTTTTAACAATAACTTTATTGAATCTCCCTTACCTTACCCATTACTCCATGGGTTCAGGTAGGCAATTTGATGATGTAACAAGTTAATGTTAAAAAACATATAGATGGTAGCTATAACCTGAGCAGGTTATGGACTGCTCACTTTTGGATTTCAATAGTGAACAGGACTATCTGGGCCCTTCCAGAAAATGTAAGCGAACGCTTTGTTGGGACAAAAAAATAGCCCCATGTGTACCCAGCCTTAACCCTTTCACTGCCAGGAGATTTTCATTTTTTTTTGCGTTAACTGCCAGAAGAATTTTCAGGATTTTGCCCTCAATCGCTTTAGACTAATTTTACAGTAGGAAACCTTGCAGTAAATCAGGAATATTATACATGTTTTTTTTCAGCACAAAGTCTATTTAATATGGTAACAAAATTTGTAACTTTTCTGGAAATTTTACTGGAATTATGGGTAAAATATGAAAAAAAATGAAAAATTTGCAAATTTCATGGATTTTTCCCATTTTTACTTATAGTATCTTAAGGTTACATACAAAAATCTTACTGTTCTAAAGCTCAGATACTCCCGAGTACAACGATACCAGATATATGGGTACCCAACGTTTCCTGTACAGGAGACCCCCCAAACTAAACTGCACCTCCTAGAATATTACCCCAAATAAAATGTGTAACCACTACTGACAGTTAACATAGAATATCTACCAAATTATCTAAAATATCCCCCCAAGTGAGATATTTTTAGAAACTACAACACTCGCAGGATTTTACGAGTGAGGTTAGTTTCGATCAAAATGCAGATACCCGGACGCAGCTCTTCGTCAAATTGTAAGTTACTTTCTCACATTTTCCTTTTTTTCCTCAACTGTAAAATCAGAGACAAAATCAAATGCGAATTTCAGCTAAAAACTGTGGAGGAAAGTTCAAACGCATCTCAAATTTGAAAGCCTAACCCCTCCCGAATAAAACGGTATGCCACATTCAGTGGTGTACCCAGAGACATGGCTGCCAACTAACCCAGAGCGTGACCAGTGCCAAATGTCAGTCTAGCAGCAAAAAAAAATTAGCCAGTTTGTATTTGAAACAGTCTGCAGTTTTCCAAAAAACACCCCCCAACTCAAAAATACCCCCCCACAAACTATATATTCCTGAAATCTACACACCTTCAGCTATGTAACGCTGTAGTTCGTTCATTCATACCATCAATGGTGTGGGCGCAGTTTTCGTAGAAGTTTGCACTTTTACCAGATTTTAAAAAAAAATGAACATCAAACAACGTTCAAAAAGGTCGAAATCATGCCAAAACCCCATGGAATGTAAAAAAAAGGTACCAAATATCAATCTCCCAAATGTCCTGAATCAAACGGTATGCCATAGTGTGGTTACACACGCGGACGTGGAAGCGAAAAGCCACAAAGTGAGCAATGCACGATGGCTCCAGAAACAGCGAAAATATTTAGCCAACTCCGAATTTGGACAGTCTGCAGTTTTTTCACAAAAACACCCCGTAACTTAGAAATAACCCACAAACTATATATTCCTGAAATCTACACCCTTCAGCTATGTAACGCTGTAGTTTGTTCATTCATACCATCAATGGTGTGGGCGCAGTTCTTCGTAGAAGTTCGCACTTTTCTGAAAAAATGAAACAAAAACAACTTCAAAGAGTAGAAATCATGCAAAACCTGATGAGATCTAAAAAAAAGTTACTAAATATCAATCTCCCAAATGTCCTGAATCAAACGGTATGCCATATGTGTGGTTACACACGCGGACGTGGAAGCGAAAAGCCACAAAGTGAGACAATGCACGATGGCTCAGAAACAGCGAAAATATTTAGCCAACTCGAATTTGGACAGTCTGCAGTCATTTTTCCACAAAACACCCCCGTAACTTAGAAATAACCCCACAAACTATATATTCCTGAAATCTACACACCTTCAGCTATGTAAAGGTAGTTTGTTCATTCATACCATCAATGGTGTGGGCGCAGTTCTTTGTAGAAGTTCGCATTTTCTGAAAAATGAACAAAAAACAACTTCAAAAGGTAGAAATCATGCCAAAACCTGATGGAATCTAAAAAAAAGTTACTAAATATCAATCTCCCAAATGTCCTGAATCAAACGGTATGCCATATGTGGGTACACATGGGACGTGGAAGCGAAAAGCCACAAAGTGAGACAATGCACGATGGCTCAGAAACAGCGAAAATATTTAGCCAAACTGCCGAATTTGGACAGTCTGCAGTTTTTTCCACAAAACACCCTGATAACTCAGAAATACCCCCCACAAACTATATATTCCTGAAATCTAAACACCTTCAGCTATGTAGCACTGTAGTTCGTTCATTCATACCATCAATGGTGTGGGCGCAGTTCTTCGTAGAATTTCGCATTTCTACACAATTTTCTGGAAAAATAGAGAAAAATACATTTCAAAGTTACAAAATCACACCAAAACCCCATGTAATGTAAAAAAAACTTACCAAATATCAATCTCCTAAATGTCCTGAATCAAACAGTGTGCCATATGTGTGGTTACACACACTGACGTGGAAGCGACTAGTCAAAATGTAAAACAATGCGCAGTGAGCCAATAACAGCATTTTCCCAGATTTTCCAAACTGAACACCCCTCTAACTTGGAAATACCCCCGCAAAACTATATATTCTCAGAATCTACATACCTTCAGCTACGTAACGCTGTAGTTTGTTCATTCATACAATCAATGGTGTGGGCGCAGTTCTTCGTAGAAATTCGCATTTGTCTGAAAAAATGAACAAAAACAACTTCAAAAGGTAGAAATCATGCCAAAACCCCAAGGAATGTAAAAAAAAAGTTACCAAATATCAATCTCCCAAATGTTCTGAATCAAACGGTATGCCCTATGTATGGTTACACACGCAGACGTGGAATCAACTAGCCACAAAGTGAGCCAATGAACAGTGGCCCAATTACAGCAACTTTTCAAATTTGTCAGACTAAACACCCCTCTATATTAGAAATACCCCCCAAAACTATATATTCTTGGACTCTACACACCTTCAGCTACACAATGGTGTGATTCTTTTATGCATACCACCAATGGTGTGGGTGCAGTTTTGTGTACAATTTCGCTTCCTTACCAGATTTTCAGGAAAAATTTATAAAAATACAATTCAAAGTTAAAAATCATGGCAAATTTCCATGTCATGTAAAAAAAACTTGTCAATTATCAATCTTCCAAATGCCCTGAATCAAACGGTATGCCATATGCGTGGATTCACACAGGGACGTGGCCACCAACTAGCTCAAATGGGACGCATGCACCAGTGTAATTACAAGAAAAATATCAAAGTGCTCTGTAATTTCAAACAGCCCCAAAACTTTGAAATGCCCCCCGCAAATAAACCCCCCCACTAAATATCAATCTCCCACATTTTCTGAATCAAACGGTATGCCATATGCGTGGATGCACACAGAGACGTGGCCACCAACTAGCTCAAATGGGACGCATGCACAAATGCAATTACAAGAAAAAATCAAAGTGCTCTGTAATTTGAACAGCCTACACTTTTTCTAAGGAAACAGTCCCGAAACATGGAAATTCCCTCCACAAACTATATATTTTTGGAATCTACACGCCTTCAGCTACGTTACGGTGCCATGCTTTCATACATGCATGAAGAATTCCAGACCCAGCGATCCAAAGAACTCGGTGTTTTTACGAGATTTTGTGAAAAATAAAATGAGATGATTCAAGGGTTGAAATCCTACCTAAACCCACTTGACCAGCAAAAAAACCCACTAAATAGCAATCTCCCACATGTCCTGAATCAAACGGTGTGCCATTTGCGTGGGTGCAAACAGAGACGAGGCCACCAACTAGCTCAAATGGGACGCATTTAGAAGTGCAGTTACAAGAAAATTTTTTAAAAACGCCACAACCCACCCCCCCCACACACACTCTCCCCCTTTTAGTGGTATTTTAGTGAAGTCGGTTAGTATGGAGAGTCACACACGTTTTTGCACACTTTACTGATCCTAAAAATTCAATACGGTCTTTATTTGGTACCTCTGCAAAATTTCCTTATAAAATATAGGCTTAGTTTCCCTTGAAATCGAACAAATAAGTATCCGCGTTTACTTTACCGATATCACTGGGGACATTGGGGAGCTTGGAGAAGACAACTTTTTTTTCTAATTTATAGTTTTAGGGTAAAAAAAAAAAAAGGGTGTGTGTATCACTTTAAGAATTTTTTTGTGTGTATTTCCCCTTTTTTTCCCCGATCATTCCCAAAGATAATCATCAGATCATCTTAGGGAATGATACCGAACTTGGAATACGGGCATAAATGCCCGTTTTCCAATTCGAAATCCGATCGGAAAAATCACTTCCCGGAAATCATTTTCCAGGAAGTGATTTTTCATTCATTGGCAAAGATCAATAATTTGGTGATCAGAAATGATCACCAAATATTGATCTCTGTCCCCATTTTTTTTCTAAGTCTTCGCTAAGTAGCAAAGACTTAGAAAAAATCCTATTTGTGAATGGAACTTTGAGTTCCATTCACAAAATGTATAGAAAAGCTGGCAGCTTGACAGCTTTTCTATACTAGGTACTGCAGCATGATCAAATTGAGATCAAGCTGCAGTACCTCAACTAGACCACCAGGGGCAGTCTCCTACCACTTCAAGGGAGACCCCGGTGAAGGAGGAAGCTCCGTGACGTCACCGGGGTCTCCCTTTCCGCTTCCTCCACGTGGGACCGGCTGCACATCGCGGGACCCGGCTAAAGGTGAGTGTATCTTCCGATCCCCCCCTCGGATTTGGATCACACCGAGGGGGGATCGAGGGGGCTAGGGGGGCAGTTGAATGCTGCCCCCCGATCGGCCCTAGCAGGGGGGAAATTTTTTTTTGCAGGGGGGAAGCCACAGATCGTATATTCACGATCTGTGGCAGTTAAAGCATTCTCTGCACAGATCGTGAATATACGATCTGTGGCAGGGAAAGGGTTAATGGATATACTGTTTACAAACCCAGACACCTAGGGGGCTCAGTGAAGAGTGTTTTTTGTAAACTGAAGAAATTAGCATTGTTAATATGTATGCTGATGCTGAAACTATGCTAGTTTGTATACTAATCCTCTATAGCTGCTGTTCAGCTGGGAAACAGCTCATCAAGATATGTATATAAGATTGAAAGATGTATTTGATAGCGGATTTAAAGTACTTATTATAAACTTATATTTTAATCCAGAAGCAGCTAACCAACTTGATCAAGAAGGAAGCACAGATCAACAGCGACATCTTCTTTCTATCCACATACAAGAAAAAAGGACTTATACCCCATGGCTTATGGATTAAGAATCCCTGTGCTACCACACCCAACTCCATTTATGCGAAAGAACTCTGCAAAAGAACAAGTGAGAAGCTTAGAAACAACCTGATTCACAAGCTGTACGGCAAAAACATACTATGAAACTACACAGACTCAAGTTACTACAAACTTTACAAGCGTCAGATTCAAGATTTAGCCACCTGGAAGAGGAAATTCAATATTGACAAAACAAACTCCAAAAACAGACCTTTAACAGGAAACATAAGAAACTACTGGGACTATACAATGAAAACAAGAAGCAGTGGGCAGAATCTAATCAACATCATTTAAAATGGAAACCTAAAGGGTCCAATACAAACAATCATCATGATGTCGCCCATAAGGAAGGAATTACTAACAGCAGTGCATACCACCAGGCAGATCAACTAGGAGTTGTTAACCTGTCTGAATACCAACTATCAGTGCCGGAAATATCTGTTCTATCTAAGGTTTTGACATCCTGCCCCACCACAAAACCAGATACACTACAAATAATTGCGGATATGGTGCAGTTTTTTAGAAGACAACGCCTGAAAGAATTTTTCCAACAACCTGGAATACCACCTGCCGCAACGGTTTTAAAAAAAAAACGAAAAGTAATCACACTTTTACACCACCACCAGGATGCAAAAAGAAACTTGACACCTATATCGAAAGTTTCAGACTAAGAGTCACTTCACTACTATCCACACAACAGAAAAAAAATTCTGGAAAAAACATCTGGAAAGAGCAGCTATACGTGGATTACAATACAACAACAATATCACCATCAAACTGGACCACAGTTACCCTTTAAATAAATAACGTGTTGTTGTACAAGTGATATTGTGCTGAATCTTGAATTCTCCCCCTGTACTAGATGTAAAGTTTGTTCCTGGAATCATATGATTGCACTACATATGCATTTTGAACATTTGTAACAACCCAATTTCTTTTTTGGAAGCCACATAGGGTTTCTTGCACATGATTGTGTAGGATCAGTTTTTACAAGAATATCTTTTAGGTTTCTAGCTCTCCTAAAACCATCATTGGTTTGACTGGTAAGGACTTTCCAATTTTGTCATCCGTTAATAGGATTTTCCAATTATTTGTCAGACTTTGTTTAATACGTGGACTCATTGTGGTATTTGTGGTACTGCAGATTAGTTGGCGGTCTTTCCTATATCTCATATCTTGCGAGTCTGTTACTATATGTATAGTATATTTCTTTTAGTAAACCCACACAAAAGAGATTATACTTTAAACATCTCTCATATAAATACCTGCCTTTACAACCTCCATGAAGAATGGGGAATACAAAGCAGACCATTAGAGGTGAATTTCCTGTTTTCAACCACTAGATGCCACTTGGAAACTCTTAAAGCCTGAATAGGTCCACTCCCCTAGGTTAATTAGAATTTCTCTGCAGTTTTTTCTGTTCTGCAGTTCCTTTGTTTTGTCTTTTGTCCTTTTGTCACATTTACAAGTGTAAAGAGGCCTCCATTTTGCTAAAAGCAATAAGTGACAAAGAAAACTGTCATTGTGGCATAAAAAAAAAGAGATCACTTTATTTCCAATTAGGAACAACAGGTGTTCCCCAATTATGGAAATAAACCATATTTACAGAAGGGTGAGCTGACTTTATGTTTATTTTTTCCAAAAAGCCATTTATACAGCGGCATAATTTATGTAATGTACATGCCTGCGCTCCCACTAGCGCAATCAGATTGCACATCAGTGAAACACACGGACACCTATTGAAAAAACATACCTTACCTTACACGCGATTCTCCCACAGCAGCAGTGGAAAGTGGTTCAGAGTAACTATAGTGCACATGCCCGATAATGCGTGCCATGGTTACTCTGAACAGGAAGTGGTCAGGACCTGCCACTGTTGCTGCGGAGGATCGCGTGTAAGGTAAGTTTCTGCTATCTTTGTCCATTGTTCCTGGAGAATTGTTTGAAGAATGAGAGTTAAGGCATAGCTCCTTAACCTCCCATTCTTCAATCAATACATTAAAGGAATAGTTCACTTTTTGAGTGAACTATTCCTTTAATTGCAATCAGTGTAGCCCTGCTAATTACATAAATTTAGTCCCTACTAGACCAAATGATCTGGCAAGATTGGAAATAGTGTTAGAAGTAGTGTAAAGGCCCATTGTATTAAATACATACTGTACGGCTACACGTAAATCAATGCAGCCTGCATCATGCTTCTAAAGAAAATACTAACAGCCTTTTGTTGAATAGATTATATATGTGCTTGGGTCTTGAAGGCAAAGGTAGGAACACTAGTTGGAAGAGCGTGTTTTTGTTTTTGCAAAACTTTCCATAGGCAGCCCTCCTAATGCATCAGTTTTATAGAACTTGAATGCATCCCCTCCAACAATACCCCTTTTTTATTATTATTATTATGGATTTATATAGCGCCCTAATCTTCCATAGTGCTTTACAATGTATAAATTCACATCAGGCCTTGCCCCAAAGAGCTTACAATCTAAACCCATTTAGTATGTCTTTATGGTAGTGGGTGAAACGGGAGTGCCCTGAGGAAACCCACGCAAGCACTGGGAGAACATACAAACTCCTTGCAAATATGTCCAAGGGTGGAATCGAACTCAGGACTTCAGCGCTGCAAGGCATCAGTGCTAACCACTGAGCCACCGTGCTGCCCGTTTATTTGGTAAACTTATAGAAACAACATGGTGCAGAGCTGCAAGTGGCATACCCTCCAACATTCCCCTTTATAGGGTATCTCCTTTATCTTGGGAAAATGAGCTTGGGCTATTCAGTTTTATTGAAGGATAGGAGGTAAAGGAGCTATGTTTTACCAATTTCCAATTCAATGTGGTAGCCCTGATAGGTAAGATTTGAGGTGCACTTCCCATAACCTGTGCCACTGCAGGTAAGTATAGTCAGTCATATATAGTTTGTAGTCAGGCACACTCAATATGGTATTCAAACAATACTCATTTATTTTAGTGCTGAAAACAACAAATGCCAAATACACACAGCGTTTCAGCATTTTTTAAAGAGAGCTATGCACCAGATGCACAAAATTTACGTTAAAGGACAACAATAGTGCATGTGTTCATGCCTCCCATAAAGGACTACCCAGGGTGATGATATGATCTGCTCAGTGCACAACCCTGGGTTTGGGACAATAAACAAGATATACTTAACTGAAGTTGCTCTGGCTAAATCTGTTATGTACCTGCCTTCTTTGGGACTCAGCTGATGGAAAGACATAACCATGAGGTTGGGCTGGCCTGGCTTAACCAGCACAATTTTAGATCTGTTTCGCTTGTTAACTATTGTGAACTCAGGGGTGGGGAACAAGCAGTCCAGGTCTCACCCTTAGAAGTCTATATAGGAGGGGGTAACATATGCACTATTACATGTGAAACTTAAAGGACAAGTCCAGCCCCAAAATGAAAACTTACATACAGGTAAATCACACCCCAAAACCCTATACGGTAATAGTTTGAAACCTGAAATATATAAGTCTAACCTGAAATCCTGCACAATGTCCTGTTTCCCCTGATTCTGCTTCCTGGTTCTTCCAGTTAGCAACGGTCAGTTAAGGATTTGACAGTTGATATCACAGCCAATGACTAAATTTTAATCCCCTGTCTGTCTCTTCTGAGCATGCCCAGGCTCAGTATCTGCTCAGTACAGGTTTCTAAATTGCTCAGTTTCCATGTAGCATCCAGAAGCATACCAGGCATACAGTAATGAATTCATAGGACAAAGTATGATATATCAACATATTTTGAAGAGGCCATTCTTTCTAAAAGATGTTCTTATGAGGGTGGAGTTGTCCTTAGTTGTAAAATAATGTAAATGTAAACTAAATTGGTGCATTTAATGTCATGCTTTCCTTCCACGCCCCTGTGATGTAATTAACAGGTGTAAAGTGATTATTACATTAGAACAGCAGTGTCCTATAACACAACTCAGTTTAAGACATACCTCCTTATATGGTGGGTTCCTGCGATGCACTAACTTAGGGAATACTGCATCGCGAGAACCCAGAAGAGGAGCGTGGAGGGCAAGTATTACCCCAATAGAGTTACAGTTATATAACAGCTAAGGCAGAATTTTATGAACAAGGTGTGCTTTGATCTGTTTGTTAGTTGGTGATTTTATTTCCCAGCAAATAGTATAGTATAGTATTTGAGCCATACCTCCATCTAGTTCAACCCACTTATTTCCTGCCTAATTGTTGATCCAGAGCAACTTGAGCAAGGCAGAAAAAAAAAACAGAATTATTAAGGGGGAAAAAAATTCCTTACTGACTTCAAATGGCAATCGTAAATATCCCTGAAACAACTCTACTTTATTTATCAATACATAAATACATGTATAAATGCATAAATAAGAAATATGAGAGAATATCTTTATGTATTTCATTACTCTTTAGCTGGGTAAACACAGTCTAGATTTATAGCAGATGTCAGATAGAACCTATTGGATGTATAGGGACATTGATCGGGTGGCAAATTCTTTGTACCCTTTGTTAATACAGGTGACAGATGATGAAGAGAGCATCTGTTAAAATCTTGTTTGTGCTATCCAATAGTGCCATTCTTACCATGCTATGGATGTTAACTATAAATTTATTGAAACTGAAGTATGTAAATCAAAGCTCCCAACTGTAAATATGTAAGTGTCAATATATAAGAATTAAACACATATGTCTTAAAGGTTAAATAAGACCCCCTGCCTTCTACCCTGGCAACCAGCCCCATGCAGGCAGGCACCCAATCATAAAATTGTGTTCACAGGGTGTGCTTTGTGTCTGCACCTGGCTAACGGGGAACACATATTAGGTCAGGTGTGTTCTGGACAGAAAAAAATACAGCAGTCCAGCTACAGACATAAGAGGGGCAGCACTGGAGCTTGTAGGGTTGATCTGTGTAAAGGAGAGCTTTTTCCTTTTTTATCCTTTAATCTTAAAACCTAAATAGAAAAGAAAGGCAACCCTGTAATTAACCTTGTAATATGTTTTGGAGACCCCATAGCTACAGTCAATAATCAGCTGTCCTCTTGACAACTAATGTAATCTTTAAAAAAACAAAAAACAAACACGTTATCATATTTGCACATGGCACTAAACCCCGAATGCTGAGTAAACTGACACACACATCTCTGTGCATGCTGGGAAATCATTTAGAACCATGAAAAAGAAAAGAGAACCTAGAATATAAATGAAGGTTAATTTGAATTTCCGTACTGTGTCACATTCATAAATGACCCCCTTCCCCTGTGGCTGTGCAAATTACTTTCCAGAACTGCGCACTGGCAAACATGCATTCTTTTTATATTATTCCCCTTCTGGCTCTGTTACTTTACCTTGTTCCTCTAGATGTAATATTTTTATAATCTGCACCCATCTTCCCACAAGGCAATTTCTGCTGAAATGACAGGTCTACAATTTACTGAGATGTGAAGAAATTGCTGCATACTAATACCTTTCACTCAGAGCCACTGGTAAGGGGGGTAAAGTAGGCACTACACAAAGTGTTTCAGTATACAGACACCAGCAATCTGGGGGCTCTGGAAATCTATTATAAGGCGTTTTAATCTTTTTTCACACCACCATTCTGTTCTACATTTTCTGACGGTATCCAACCATATAGGTAGTGTTTTAAAATCATTTCATAATCCAAAGTACAGTGTTTTGAATCAGTTGCAGGGATGCTAGTTAATAGAGACCATTACACAATGCACCACAGCACATTTGAATGGCAAAATCTTTAGTTAGTCTGGTCACTCCTTGCAGAATTCCCTCTTTTGGGGAGTGCACAGGGGCTCCCCCTATGTTGTGTACACCAGCTACCTTATCAGTCCCTAGATCTACACCCCTGCTTTCAGGTTAATAATGACAAATCTATCTCACCCATGCTTGCTAACCCCCAGCACTCGAGCAGACAAAGGGTTTAACATTCCACACTTTAGCAGACAAAGGATTATTGCAGTCAAGCAAATTCTTCATGAAAGCTCTAGGAATTATTTTTGAGAATAAAGGACAATAATTATTATATGATGGTTGTAGTTTTAATACTGCATTATAAAAATAACACACTTCCAATCGTGCAGCAGATTACCAGATTAAAAGAAAATGTATACAGCAAGCTTATTCAGTTCCACTCAGGCAGAGGTAGAAAAGAATCAAACCTCAACCACCAGCCTATTCTCAGAAATATGAATCCAGGATATAATAAAAATGCTATATTTTCTATTTCCCATATTTCCAATATTTCCTCTGTTTCTAGTGAGAAGTAAATGAATTAATATTAAATATTTAGCTTTTTTTTATTAGTGTCCCTTTAATTAGAAAGGGTATGTTATTAATTACTATTGGAAACCCAACCTTTTATGCAGTTCTGGTACACACAAACAGACCCCTGCCCGATATTCTTCCTGACCAACATATTGTTGGTAAACTGCTCAGTGGTCAGTGTCATTTTGGAGGAATGCTGTGAAGACTTATTGCTTCTAATAATAAAAATGTATATTCAAACTTAAGACCATTATACTGGTAGCAAACTGGTAATTTTACTATATACTGGTAGCAAACTGGAAATTTTAGTTTATACTGCTAGCGAACTGTCATTATATATATAGGTAGCAAACTGGCAATTTCAATATATACTGGTAGCAAACTGGCATTTTCATTATGTACTGGTAGTACACTGGCAATTTCCTTACATACTGGTAGCAAACTGGCAATTTTATTATCTACTTGTAGCCATGGGATTTTTATTACATACTGGCAGCAAACTAGCAATTTCATCGTATACTGGTAGCCATGGGAATTCCATTACATACTGGTAGCCATGGATATTTCATTACATAATTGTAGCCATGGAATTTTCTTTACATACTGGCAGCAAACTGGCAATTTCATTATATACTGGTAGCCATGGGAATTTCATCACATACTGGTAGCCATGGGCATTTCATTCTGAGCTCTGAGCGATTTTCTTTTAAAGGGGTTATTGTGTTTTAAAACAGTTTGTCTGTTTTTAAGGGGTACATTAAGAGACAAAAGCTGTTATTAACTGTGGTTTTCAGTCTAAGTTACAGTACTAACCTAGCACTATTTATTTCTGGGACTGTGCCTGAATGTAAGTTAATAAAATCACTTTTTGTTTTCTTTCTGCTTACTACTGGAATAAGGTGGTGGGAATTGTTTAAGTAAACTTAAAGGACAACAATATAAAAAAAAAACAACATCACCCCCATTACATGTCCACACTTCTAGTAGCTGAAATCACTTACTCACCTTTACAGCTGTGCTGCCCTCCCTTAGATATCACACAGCAAATACGATTGCTAAAAGCCCGCCTCCTAGATGGCCCAGGGCCATGATTAACATATCACTTGTCATTCGCTGGTGGGAATGTCTGTTACAACCTCTCTCCTCCTCCTCTGCCAGTCAAACAAACTTTAAATGTCCGGTTGCTAGGATACAGCCTACATAATCAAGCTGATCAAGAATGGATGGAGGAGTGTTTTCTCACATGCTAGCTCTGAGTGACAGTTAGTGGCAGACAGAATCGTTACACCCCCTTCACAGCATGGATATTGAAGGCTAATTGAAGGCAGAGAGAAGCTCAAAATCAGGGGGAAAAAATGTATGAGGAGGGCTGCATACCTTTACTCTTTTTAAAGTAATTTTTTTAAAAAATGCATTGAGGCAATACAGTTATCCTTTAAGGTACTGGGTTTCTTAAATAAATACTTGATTTTAACTGCATTGTTACCTGTAGGGTGGGGGCTGGTAAGAGACAAAAGAATGGCATTCTTTTTCTATCCTCTCTGATTGGATGGGGGTGTAGATAATTGGTTTAAATTTCCTGAGCACTGTAGTGCATTTGGTTTTGATCCTCACATATAAGTCCTGCTTGCTGAGTGATTTCCTGTTAAAGGGGTTATTCTGTTTTTAAAGAGTTTGTCTGTTTTTAAGAAACAAAAGCATTAAGAAACAAAAGCGTTAAGAACAAGAAATGGTTTAAGAACAAATTTGCCGTTTCTGTTGTTGTGAATTGCTGTTTCTGTTGTTGTGTATTGCTGTTTAGTATGGACATATTTGTTGGGGCCACGCAATGTGCATCCTGACGCATGTATGGGATCTTGGAGCAGCCGCTCCACGGGAACTTTGTATATGTCAGATGTGGAAGGGCTGCCCATTTGGAATCTGAGATCCAGAATCTAAAGGGGAAACTTGCAGCATTGCAGCGCTTGGCAAACCTGGGGGAAATGCAGGTACTGGCATGGGCCAATAAACTGGAGGGTGGAAATGGAGCAGATAAGGTGGTTAGTGAAGATAGATTTGTAAGGGACACCAGGGAAAGTAGGCGATGGAAGGCTAGGGTTGCTTCTTCCCAGCTAGTTGGAGATGGGAGATCATAGAGGATAAGGCGGCATGTATGTCCAAGTATGGAAGTAAATTAATTGATACTCTAAAATGTATGTTTACAAATGCAGTCTGGCTGGAAAAACTGGGGAACTAGAACTAATAGCTTTAAAGAAAAATATGATGTATAGCAGAAACATGGCTAAATGATTCACATGACTGGACAAAGAAAAAAGAAGAAAGAAAGAAGAGAAAGAAATAAATGATAAGGTAGAAACAATATGGGTGGAGCTGTGTACAGGAAGCAAGAAGTTGGGTAAATTAATTGTTGATGTATGTAATATGCTGCCAAATGCCAGTGAGTAGGTGGAAATTAATATCAATATGCAGTTGACAAAGGCTGCTGGTATGGAGCATGTTCTGGTTATGGGGGGTTTCAATTACCCTGACATAGATTGCAGTGTCTTTGTGTCTGCACCTGGCTAACGGGGAACGCATATTAGGTCAGGTGTGTTCTGGACAGAAAAAAATACAGCAGTCCAGCTACAGACATAAGAGGGGCAGCACTGGAGCTTGTAGGGTTGATCTGTGTAAAGGAGAGCTTTTTCCTTTTTTATCCTTTAATCTTAAAACCTAAATTGAAAGGAAAGGCAACCCTGTAATTAACCTTGTAATATGTTTTGGAGACCCCATAGCTACAGTCAATAATCAGCTGTCCTCTTGACAACTAATGTAATCTTTAAAAAAACAAACACGTTATCATATTTGCACATGGCACTAAACCCCGGATGCTGAGTAAACTGACACACACATCTCTGTGCATGCTGGGAAATCATTTAGAACCATGAAAAAGAAAAGAGAGCCTAGAATATAAATGAAGGTTAATTTGAATTTCCGTACTGTGTCAAGAAGTTGGGTAAATTAATTGTTGATGTTTGTAATATGCTGCCAAATGCCAGTGAGTAGGTGAAAATTAATATCAATATGCAGTTGACAAAGGCTGCTGGTATGGAGCATGTTCTGGTTATGGGGGGTTTTAATTACCCTGACATAGATTGCAGTAAGGGAACTGACAGGACCTCAAAAGGTATCAAGTCCTAAATTTTCGATATCAGCATTTTCTTTCACAGATGGTAGAAGTTCCTACTAGACAAGATGCGTTGTTGGATCTGGTGATATCTAATAACCCTGAGCTCATTATGGAGATAAAGGTAATATGAAGCTTAGGGAATAATGACCATGATATAGTGCCATTTAATATAGGTTGCAAAAACAAAAGTGCACTGGGTTAACAAAAAAGTTTTAAATTTAGGAAAGCTAATTTTATTTTGTTAAAGTAATCACTCCTGCTCATAGACTGGGGGAATTTGTTCGTAGGTAAAAATATTGAGCAGAAGTGGACCACTTTTAAACGGATATTAAACTACATTACATATCTAAATTTATACATTTAGGGAACAAGTGTAAAAAAATTAGGTCCACTCCTGCCTGGCTTAATGCTCAGGTAAAAAGGGAAATGGGGAGGAGGGGGGGAATCAGAGGCAACTAAACAGGCTAACAGAGAACATAAGAGCTGTAATAAGGAGTGCAAGAAAGCAATTGAACTAGCTAAAATAGAAAATGAAATACATATAGCAGAACAAAGCAAGTCTAATCCCAAAATGTTTTTTTGAAGTATATCAATAGTAAAAAGATGAGGACTGAGAATGTGGGACCATTAAATAATGGGGCTGATATGGTAATAGAGGATGCCAAAAAAGGCTAATGTGCTAAAACGTTTTTTTCCCTCTGTATTCACTATAGAGAATCCTAGTCGTTATAGCAGGGACTGTAATAATATTAAGGGTATAAATGAGGAATATTCACTCTGGCTGACAGAGGATATGGTGCGGAAACAATTAGACAAAGTAAATCAATAAAGCCCCAGGACCGGATGAAATACATTCTCGGATCTTAAAATACCAGTTTTATCTAGACCACTGTTTCTTATATTTTCAGATTCACTTTTGTCTGGTGATGTGCTGCTGGATTGGAAATGTAATACCAATATTCAAAAAAAGTAGTCATTCCCAGCCTGGTAACTATAAGCCTAACATCAGTGGTAGGGAAGGTGCTGGAAACTTTGTTACTGGATCATATCCTTGACTTTGTCTCCAGAACTGTTCTTATTAACCGTGGTCAGCATAGATTTATGAGAAATAGATCATGCTAAAGCTTTTGATACTGTGCCACATAGGTATCTAATGAATAAACTACGGACTCTTGGCCACTAAAAATAATTTGTACATGGATAGAGAATTGGTTATTGGATCGCAAACAGAGAGTGGTAGATAATGGAGCTACATCAATGTGGGCTTAAGTTTTAAGCGGAGTGCCTCAGGGTTCTGTACTGGGGACACTTCTGTTTAATGTGTTTATAAATGACTTAGAAGAGGGCATTGAGAGCAAGGTCTCTGTGTTTACTGATGACACTAAACTATGCAGAGCTTTGGAAACTTCACATGATGTGCAATTGCTGCAAGCTGACCTAGATAGATTATCATTTATCAAAATGGGCAGCAGTATAGCAGATGAGATTTAATGTTGCTAAATGTAAGGTGATGCATTTGGGGTTTAACAATCCTTGTGCCACCTACACCATAAATAACTGTATCTCTAATGAAAAAAGATTTAGGGGTTCTGGTAGATAACAGACTGTAGCAAACAATGCCAGGCATTTTTCAAGAGAGAAAAATATTATTCTCCCTCTTTACAAGGCACTGGTAAGGCCTCATTTGGAATATGTGGGGCAGTTTTGGAATCCCATATACAAAAGGGACATCTTAGAAATGGCAGTTCAGAGAAGGGCAACTAAAATAATAAAGAGAATGGAGGAGCTTGATTATTCAAGCAGATTAGACAAGTTAGGACTGTTTACATTGGGGATTTTAATAGGCCCCGAACATGATATCAGTAAGAGCCGGGCACATCAGATGATGTCAACATGTGCAAGCCCACAACATCTTAACTCAGGGGCTTTCAATATTTAGATTTTTCTATTTTCTTAAACTCCCAATGTGCTATTTAAAATCCTGTTGATAAGCCCTCAGTTATTTATAAGTAGGATGGATCAATTGCATTAGTATCTATACAGTAGTTCATATATGGTTAATCTTCCTTTCAAATGACCTGTTTGATTCAAATATTGGCTCAAGTTCTTCTAGTTTGGCCCATCATATGTGCAGCCCATCGGCCACAGATTTGTTAATTGACGCAGGAGAATTATACAGTAATCTAACATAACTTTAACTCTAATTAGCCTACAACATACACCTGTCAAAACGTCTTTCATTTAGACATTTTTCCAACCTGTTGTGTGATTTAGAAACTTAAACTGACAGTTTGTTATAATATAAAGTTGATGACGTTACATTTAGAATACAGAAGAAGGCCCAGTGGCAAGGAAACAATGATCTCTTTATCCAAACACATTGTTTCAACATCACAAATAACAATTGTACACAAGCATGAAAAAAGTACCTAAACTGACTATATCTGTGGAAACCGGCAATGGAAAACATTAATAAATTTATGTCTAAAACTTATGGAAAATCTTGTACATCTGGTAGTAGCTACTTACAGTATATGAAAATTAATTTTGGAAAGAACATATAAGTCACAAGACATGAAAAGTCATGACGAACAAACTAACCTAGGAAAATTTTCAGGAAAAGCTAAAGATAGTTCAGTGGTACAAGATGAGATTTTAGTGCTCTACTTTATGACATGTGGAAGGAGGTAAAGTTAGCAAATATGAGGTTAGGAGCAGACAGACACATATAATCATCTATTACCGTTACTTTAAAATTAGAAGATTTCATCTTAGATGAGAAACTTGCCAAAGTGCGCAGTTCCGGTCTTAAAATCACAATATGGGTGAATAGAAAAATTTACCTTCAGGTTCAAAAAAGGTTGAGTTATTTTATTAAATTTTGGGTATTGTTGATATGTAGAACATAGTAGTAGGAATGTAATGGCAAGTTCATGGGATAGTTTCATAAGAGGGCTATATACATTTCTAAAATTAAAGCATAATAAAAGTAAGTTATTAATGCATAAAAATGGTGTTGATGTTTATCCAGGGATTCTTCGGATGTGGAGTCACGTTCATATGAGGGGGTTGCCTTACTCTGGATCAACTGTTAGGCAGGTACAGTAAAAAGGGAGAAAGATGAACATGTGTCTATTCAACCTCCTATACTATGTTACTACTGTATGTTACATTTCATTTTTTTAGATGTATTTATGCTTTTATTATGTTTTTCGATGCATTTCTACATGTTTTTTGTTGTTCAGAATTTCTGACCTAAATAGTATGGGATCATTAGAGGCATATTGGGAATGTAGCTCTGGTGTCACATCCTGTAAATTCGGGTGTTAAAGGACATAGTAGAGAGAGGGTGTTTGTTTTGGTGTCTGATGAGTGTTTTTTAACATGTATAAAGAAGCAGCTATGGCATTAGAGCTTATGACAGTTATTGTACTTTGAAGGAGAAGAAAAAACATCAGTTCTCTGTCCATGCTCTGCTTATTTAAAAGAGAGCAGCAGGGTAATTTCTATACTCTTTATGATAAAGACAATTTTACCCTCCAAATCAACCCCTTCATTTTGCCTCCCATTAAAAGTGCTCAAGGTGATGATCTAAGCAGCTTGGTCATTACCTCTGGGTTTACCTTAAAGGGCATCTATACTGGGGGAAAAAAGTTATTTTAAATTGACCATTACTGGAAACTATAATGCTTCCCAACCATCTCTGAATCGTTTTTTTTTTGTTGTTGTTGAACTTCCCCCTATTTCTTTAGGTATCCAATCTAAAACACCTTACATTTCAGCTGTCAATTGCTGTGTGCAGTTTTGACAGTTGTTTTGGGGGGAAAAAGTCAGGTCATATGAAAGTGGGAATGATTAAAAGAGGGAGGGAGATACTGCTCCTGGGCAACACATCTCAGAATAAGTGCTACTTACACGTATTTATTTATAGAATAATATAACAAAAAGTCTTTTTTCAGTATAGTGTCCCTTTAAATCGCTGATAATACCTTCACCTCCTTTCTCAGTCTGGGACCAGGCCAATGAAATGCTCCTTTCAGAGCAGGTGTATCCATAGGCAAGGCCCTGAACACAAGAAGTACGTGTGGCCCGAACAGTGGCATATCAACTGCGCCCACCACCGTGGGGGAGTCTGGATGGTAAGAGGGCATGCCAAAACCTTTGTGCTCAGCTGTTTTTAAACAGCTGATCGTGCGTATGAAGGAAACCTACAGGTGATCAGCTGTTTAAAAGACCAGAAACAAACCAGAAGTTCTTTTAAACGGCTGATCGAAACATATGCGCAATCATCTCCACCCTCATAAGAACATCTTTTAGAAAGAATGGCCTCTTTAAAATATATTGATATATTATAGTTTGTCCTATGAATTCATTACTGTATGCCTGCTATGCTTCTGGATGCCTCATGGAAACTGAGCAATTTAGAAACCTGTACTGAGCCTGGGCATGCTCAGAAGAGGCAGACAGAGGATTAACATTGTCATTGGCTGTGATGTCAACTGTCAAACCCATAACTGACAGTTACTAACTGGAAGAACCAGCAAGCAGAAACTGGCAACAGGACATTGTGCAGGATTTCAGGTTAGACTTCTATATTTCACATTTCAAACTGTTACCGTTTAGGGTTTTTGGGGATGATTTACCTGTATGTAAGTTTTATATTTTGGGGCTGGACTTGCCCTTTAAAAGACCAGAGCCGGAAGGGTCTTTTAAACAGCTGATCAGCTGTTTAGCAAGGACCTCTGGGGACGGGGGTGGTGGTTTCAAGGGCTTCCAAATCTTGCGGGGGGCCCAGGCCCCTGCAGTTACGCCCATGGGCCAAACCACACTGGCAAGTGCATCCTTAGGAGACAGCACAGGTTGCATTACCAGGGAGGCACCAGCTGGGAGTCTTAATTCATGGAATTGTAGGTCAAAATTGTGAATCAGTGCCACAGCCCCCCCCCCCCCCCAGTTATGTTCCTGCAGATCAAATATATGTATCAGCACCACCCCACAGACAAAGCCCCAACACAGGTAAACCTTACTTAAGATGTATGTATGCTGTACTGTTCTGTCTGTGCATTTATAGTGCATTACGTAATGATGTATGCACAATATATACAAGCACGCACTACAGATACAGTAAGAGCAGGTGGCAGACTTGATTTGAAGAAGGCTAAAGCTGGATACACACGGTAAGATATTTTATGCCGAAAATATCTTACCGTGTGTGGGGCGGCCACAACCGAGCTCGGCCGCCTGCTCGGCCGGACCAGATGAACAGGCGAATTGTGGGAAATGTCGGCTGTCACCACTGTTGCCGTGACCGACAGTCATTTGTCTCTTTCACTAGCGAACTTGGTCGGGAAAAATTATTTCCCTGTGTGTACCCAGCCTAACCAAAACTTGGGCTAGCCTTTGAGCAGTTATTATGTAGTTCCTCTGTCTTCTCTCAGCTACTGTATCAAATATTGAGCATTGCTGTGCCTAGTTAGGTAATGAAACTATTTATAACTTAGGGGCATATTTATAAAAGAGCGAAAAGTAGCGAAATGTTTTCGCATTCGCTTTTCGCATGGGTTTTCGCCAAAAAGACAGTTAACGCTATTTATAAAGGTAGCGTTAACGAATGGCGAAACCGTTTCCGGAAGCTATTGCTAAACCCTTTTTGCCTTACTTCGCAATGGTAATTTTAGCGAAAAAGGAGCAAAAAAGCATAACGCGATTTATAAAAGAGCGAAAGGGAAATATGCCTTGAAAAAGCGAACGCGCATTAGAGTGTAATATGCCTTGGAAAAGTGACATTAGAAAGGCGATCGCACATTAGAATGTAATATGCCTTGGAAAAGCGAACGCGCATTAGAAAGGCGAACGCGCATTAGAAAGGCGAACGCACATTAGAAAGGCGAACGCGCATTAGAAAGGCGAACGCACATTATAATGGAATATGCCTTGGAAAAGCGAACGAGCATTAGAAAGGCGAATGTGCAGAGTAAAAGAAAATTGTATTCCAATTGAGAAATTCTAATAAGATTGACTAAATAAGACATGGCTGACTTCTTGGTAAATGTGAGGTGGCCATTTTGAACTTGACATCATTTTCTAGTGGGCTTTTCTGGTTTCCAATGGTTTTCACAATGCAGTCTTCTTAGATGCGTTAAGTTTTCGCTGCGATACTTTTTGCTCTTTATCGCGCCCGTTCGCCTTTTTCAGCCGCGAAGTGTGTTTTTTTCGCTTTTTTATAAATAAGGCGAAACGAAGCCCCAAATGGCGCTATTTTCGTTGCAATGTGCTGCGCTAATTATTTGGCGAAAAAGACAATCCTTTATAAATATGCCCCTTAATCTTATATTTCATACCCCTAACTATCTTGGTTTCCCTGGGAAAGATGAGCCTGTCCCTGTGTCCCACAATGGGCGGTCTAGAAGTAGAGCTGGGTATATGTGGAAAGGCCCCAGCTTGCACACTTCCCAGCCCTTACCTTCCCATTGTTGGGAGGTGTAGTTAATAGCTTTTTATAAAAGTCATACGTTATCTTTGAATTTTTACTGCTTCTCCCACTCAGTGTTTGCCAGTGGAATAAAACGGAGTCCGAAAAATGCTGACAATAATTGTATCATGTTTTTGTTTTGCCTTCCTGGCAGTGTAGTGTTAACCATTTGCACATTGTAATCCTCTGGAAAATTTTAAATGCACTCTGACACTAATGCATAATTTAATATTGTTCTGTGTTAGAAGTTAGAAATCAAAGCACTTGACTCCATTATCATGCTTAGCTATATTAGAGATGAGTGAAAATGACACAGTGGAGAATCGGACCTCATGCTTGCTAAATATAGACATAGCTTGTTTTGCACAAATCATCACTGGTTTACTACATTTTTTTGCTCCCCATATAGACTATAGTGTGTTCTGGTTTCAGAACACACTTTCACTAATCATTTTGCAGCACGTGGATCTAATGGCTATACACACATTATAATTCACACTTCGTTACCACTGATTGAATTATGTATGCATGTAAATGTTCATTTGTTTAGTGCCACCCAGGTATGTTACACATAAAACAAAGGAAGTGCAAACAAATAAAAAATAATGACATAAATACGCAATAAATACAGGTACACATGTATAAAGTATGCAAAGATATCACAATAGTAATGTGCCTAGATACATGAGGAATGTGGTTCCTGATTATAATTAGTATTTATTAGTGAATCATACATAGTTGCAGTTGACTAGTGCAACCAGCCGAGCCACTTCCTCTGCTTACAAAAACCCAGAGAGACGAGGTTCTTGGAAAGTTGTTTATTGCCCCACTACCCAGCGCACGGAAGCTTCCACTAAAGTTCACTCATATCCTCCCAATCCCATAACCGCAAACAGCTTTTCAAATTATTCAACTCCCTGCTCTGTTCGCCACCTCCTCCACCTTCCCCCTGTATATCAGCTGATGAAATAGCCTCATATTTCAGAGAAAATTGAAAACATCCGAAGTGGTTTTCCTGTGCGCCCTAGCTCCTACCTACAGCGTCCAACCACTACCACTGCTCTGCCCAATCTTCCTTGCTCACTCCCTCAATCTCTACCCCTACCACTGCAATGTCTAGCCTCCCTTCATTGGTTAATCCCTTTACTTGCCCCCTAACGAGCTTCACCACTATAACAAAACAGGGTCTTTCATCTCTCCTATCCAGGACACGTCTCACCACCTACCCCCTTGACCCCATTCCCTCTCATCTTATTCCCCTCTCCTCCTTCATTCCAGCCCTAACCTCTCTCTTTAACTTGTCCCTATACACTGGTATTTTTACCTCTTTATTTAAACATGCCGTTGTATCCCCTATACCTAAAAAACCCTCCCTTGACACTTCTGCTCTTTCCAGCTACCGGCCTGTCTCCCTTCTCCATTTTGCTTCCAAATTACTGGAAAGACATGTCTATGCTGATCTGGTTAATCACCTGTCTGCTAACTTTCTCTTTGACCACCTCCAGTCCATCTTCCGCCCTAACCATGGAAACTGCCCTCACTAAAGTGACCAATGATTTACTTTGTGCTAAATCTAAAGGTCACTACTCTTTGCTCATTCTTCTTGATCTGCCCTCTGCTTTTGATACTGTTGATCACCCTCTACTTCTTCAGATCCTGGCCTCCTTAGGTTTTCAGGACACTGCACTTTCTTAGCTATCCTCCTATCTCTCTGGTAGGACCTTTAGTGTTTTTCACTCTGAAACTAGCTCCACTCCTCGCCCCCTCCCTGTGGGGGTCCCGCAAGGCTCGGTACTCGGTCCTCTTCTTTTCTCCATCTACACCTATGGCCTTGGACAACTCATTAGTTCATTTGGGTTCCAGTATCACCTGTATGTGGATGATACCCAAATTTACATCTCTGCCTCGGATCTCCCTACACTGACATCCCAGGTCCCCGACTGCCTTAGTGCCATCTCATGGCCTTAGTGCCACCTTCATGTCCTCCCGCTGCCTCAAACTAAACATGGACAAGACTGAACTTGTCCTTTTCCCACCCTCACGATCTGTTCCCCTCCCTAGCCTTACTATTAATATTAACAACACACCCATATCCCCATCTCCTCATGTCCGCTGCCTGTGAATAACGCTAGATTCCGATATTTCCTTCAAACCTCATGTCAATTCGCTTGCCAACTCCTGTCGGCTCCAACTCAAAAACATCTCCCACATTTGACCCTTCCTCTCGAAGGAAGCTACAAAAATCCTAGTCCATGCCCTAATCATATCCCAGCTAGACTACTGCAACACACTCCTGTGTGGTTTACCAAACAACCGCCTGGCACCGCTTCAATCCATTCTCAACTCTGCTGCCCGGCTCATTCATTTCTCTTCTCGCTTCTCTAATGCCTCTCCTCTCTGCCAGTCCCTCCACTGGTTGCCCATCACACAAAGGATCCAGTTCAAACTGCTTACCTTATCCTATAAAGCACTATCCAACACAGCCCTCCATATATCTCAGAGCTGATCCAGCGATATTGTCCCAGGCGCAACCTCTGCTCTTTAAATGATAACCTCCTCTCATCCACTCTGGTCACCTCTTCCCATGCCCACATTCAGGACTTTACTCGTGCTGCCCCTCTGCACTGGAACTCCCTTACTCCGTCTGTCCGTCACTCACCATCCCTTAACACCTTCAAACAAAACCTTAAAACCCACCTCTTTAGGCAAGCATATAACCTGGCCTAAACATTCCCCCTTACTACCCAATTTGATCCAACCCGCCTTTCACGCTCCACTGCTAATCTATTTACAGCCTACCGATTCCTGTCACCTTATGTCTCACCCCCATATCCTCTAGTCTGTAAGCTCGTTGGGCAGGGTCCTCTCTCCTATTGTATCACGGTATTGCTGTAAGAAATTCCTCACTCTGTTTACTCATATTATGTATTACCTGTGTATGTAATATGTATGACTTTGTATAATATGTATTACCCTGTATGTAATGTATGACTATGTAATTGTAAAGCACCACGGAAGATGTTGGCGCTATATAAATCAATAATAATAATAATAATAAAAATGCACACATAAAATGGTGGTCTATGCGCTGTGAATATGGGCTAAAGCATAGCGCAAGGCAGTGGGCATAGTGGGGCCACAAACATTCACTAACATTGGCGTGCGCTAGTACAACCTAAAATGCATTGAAAAATGCCTAGTGGGGCCTAACCCTAATTTGATATGATTATGAGCCAGTCTCCTAAATATTCTCCCACTCATGAACGGCACTTGCAGTGCCATTTCAGGTTGAAATCCGTATTGACAGCTGGTTTCAATGAGAATCACAGGTACTGACGCTATGTTTAGTGGCTATGTTTTATTCTCTTGTATGCATTCACGATTTTAGTTTGTTTATGTCCAGACCAGACCATACTGCAATGGAAATCTATAGTAATGCAGAGAAAAATATAAATAAACACAAACGCATTGTGCATCTGTTTTTTTGGTGTGTGATTTTACCCACAATCCCTTGGGAAACAAAAGCAAAAGTTTCTGAGATGTGTCCATGGTAAAATCTGAAAAAAGTTTTGGAGCAGTGGGATCTTGCTATATCTAAAGATACACTTTTTGAAAATTTTGATTTTTTTTATCAAGTATTCCACCCCTCCCACATCTCGCGGGAGTCTCCCTCATTCTGGGGTGGTCTTGAGACCACCCCAGACTCCTGTGATAGAGAGGAGACTCTATTCTCCTCCCTGTCACACCCCCTTCTGGTCACCACACCCCGGAATGCCCTCACCATGCCCCCAGAACACCTCTATCCCCGCTCCCTCAAACCCCCAAATGGTTAACCCCGCCCCCTGCATGTCATCACTGACACCACGCCTCCTAGCCATGCCCCCTAGCCACGCCCCCTCCTCACCCTACCTCCATGTTTAATTTTAGTAAAACCCATGCTACCCCAATAATACATAAGTTACCATGGGTTTTACAATTGGCCATTACTGCATTGTCCCCTAAATATTAAATTACCCAGTTTTTTTAATATTCCCAAGCAAATTAACTATTTAAATGAATGTCCCCTGAAACTCCCTGTTCTACCCTACCTAAAAAATACACAAGAAAACCTAAAATATCAATAAAAAAAAAGCTATGTGTATTATTTAAAAAAAGGTGCCCATAACTTATCACCCTGAGTTCCCTGACCTGTATAAATGTACAAGGCCACTTGTTTTCATATCATATTCTTATATTATGCTGTAAGGGACCTACAGGGAGATTCAATAAAAGTTCTTATCGTTTAAAATGGTGCTAATTTTGCCCCAACCAATCAGAACTTATGTAACATTTGAAAGCTAACATCTGATTGGTTGGAGCAAAATTAGCACCATTTTAAACTATAAGAACTTTTATTGAATAACCCTGATTATCTCTTACATAATTAGTATTTAATTAGTTACTGTGTATTATGGGCCAAGGGTCTTTTTACAAAATCTGGTCTTATAAAACTGGTCCAGTGATTCTTATAATAAAGATGATTCATTAAAAGGCATTGTCCCCTTTATCATATACTAGTCCACTGCCTGATTTTTCAGAAGACTGGAAATGAAGCCCTCACTGTATGCATAGCATTAACTTTGCCTCAGCTAAGGAGGTAACACTTAATCAAGAGAGCGTTGCATGAACCTGTTATTGGAAATAAGAGATGGGGTGTAATCACACAGATTCTTTGGCTGCCCAGTTTCCGTGCATTCTTACCATTATTATAATGATAATAATAATAATCAAGAGAAGAAAGGCGCTTAACAAGAGCACTTACTTAACCCTATAAATGCAGTAGAAAAATAGTTCTTTGTTAACATACTGTACTGTTTGACAAAGAGTAGACATATTATGACACTAGTTGCTAATGGTGTCTAGTAAAAAAGTTTTTTTTTAATATATATATAAATATATATAATCCAAAGTGTGGGCACTCTCCCCCTAGTATGTAACTCCTTTAGAATAGAATACCCCGGTGCCACCAGTAAAGAGATATATACAAATCCTTGAAAAATCCATGCACTCATGGGATTTTGTAGTCAAAAAATGCCTTTAATTGGCCATAGTGAAGACTGGCCAGTCTTCACTACGGCCAATTAAAGGCATTTGTTTGACTAACAAATCCCATAGTGCACTGGATTTTTTCAAGGATTTATATAAATATATATATACTTCCAAAAAGACCGCACTCTCCCAAGTCTTAAATATTGCCCCGGTGCTCCTCCCCGGTTGAACTGGAATAAAAGATTCTCTGCTGTTTATGTGAAGTTCCCCTTGATGAGTGCTTTCTATTTGGACTTTTTATATACGGCCCTTCGACCCTGAAGACGGCCCAGCTATGTCGAGCTGAAACACCTAGGGCTCAGAAAGATATATATATCTTTCCAAAGATGCTTCTAAAGTTAAGCTGGCCATATACATGCGATCCCACAGGCGACAGATCACATTGGTTTCTGTCAGCACACATGCTGTGGGAACAGCAAACACGGATCCGACCGATCCCCATATGCGGTATGAGGATCGGTCGGCCGTGCGGCCATACACCGCACAATCATATCAGCTCCCTCTTCTTCAAGTAAATGGAGCTGATACTGTAATTCCAGATTGATCGGAGTGCCGACGGTCGTACAGCGGCACTCCGATCTTTCAGGGACAGCCCCTACACACTAACGATAATAGTTAACTCACCTATTATCGTTCATATGTATGGCCACCTTTACTTACAGATCCATATCTAATCTGTTTCAAGCTCACACAGCAGCAAAGTAGGCAGAGTCCAGCAAGAGCAAGATGTACAGATATGAAAATAAATAAATATTAGCCATTTTCTGCAGCTCTTCTCCATGTTGCTTTGAGAAGTGTCCCTCTTTAAATTGGAATGTTGGGAGGTATAAATGGCTTTGCTTCATTAAACTGAATAATATTTAAGTATCCAAGGAGCTGTCAGCTCAGTAAACATAGTGCAGAAACCTATCTTAATTGACCAATTAATTGCTACAGAATTTGCAGAACAGTGAACCGAAAAGCAAATCTTCATCAGCTTAGATGGACTGGGACTATGGAAGCAGCAATAATAGAGAATTTCTTTAACCAATTATGAATTCAGAAAACAGTGGGAAATGTTTCCCTTCTTTCTTAATGAAGAAAACAAGGGAGCACAAAAAGGTGACATATGGCATCGCCCTGTTACTCTTTCATAATAAAACAAAGCCAAGCTAGCCAGAAGACTTCCTTTGCAGCTGAAGTAGGTCTGCGACTTTCATTCTGTAATTTTAGAAAATGTTACAGTATATACAGATTTATAAAGAAGATACATTTTCACTTAAGGATAATTCAACTTTAGATTAAAGGCTCATACACACTGATTACACAGTGATTATGGGGGCCGACCCGCTGGGCAGGTCTGTCAACAAGCCCAACCAGACAGCTGTTTCGAGCCACGAATCACCCATACATGGCATGATCACCACCCAAAAAGCATGTTCATAAAACATGTTTAATACACGTTGTGCGCCACGGCCCCACGATCCACGTGTTTATGTTTATTAATGAGTAAACAGACAAACAGGTAGATGAATTAAATAAGGAATATGGAATATCTGTAAATATTAATGAGTGTGAACAGAGACAATGTGAGAATCATAGAAAGAGTAATGCTGAATATGGGTTGTTAATGTTTGTGGCTGAATGGATGACAGTAAGGGGCCTAGCTATCATGTGAATTGCTGCGATTGCCAGATTCTCTCCATATAGCCAATTAACTGGCATTCCTTTTTTTAGATTTTGGGTTAGTGTAAAGTTGTCTTTATTATTATGAATATATGTAAAATCATGGGTGTCATTATCAGTCAGTTAGAATCATTCTTGAAAAAAAAAAGATATGTTTATCAAATAAGTCCAATCATATTTAATATTCTATCTCACAGGAGCAGATGTCCTGGAAACAGGACGTTGTCAACACCGTGAAAGTAAAATGTTTCCATAGCAATGAAAATGTGTGAAAAGCAGCCAAGAGAAAACAGATCTAAGATCTATGTGGTCTCCCAACTGTTATGTGCACAAAAATGGAAAATTTGAACGTACTCTACTCAATGAATTTTATTTTCTTGCACCAAGACATAGCGGTGGTAATTTGATGTTAACCTTATCTGCCTGGTGGATGGCAGGAAAATAGCAGCAGATTTTATTATAAGACATCACACACAGCCCACACCTTAAGAGCATAGGGACTACTGGCATATTTTTCAGATCTTTACACATAACAGACGTCGCAATAGGAAAAAATTAAAATAAGGGTCAGTGGCAAATCAAACACAATTTAATTCAACTGCAGATTTATACATAATAATCATAAATTATTGTAGGAACACAATCACTAACTCCTATTATAAGGGATCTAGCAGAAGTCCACCTTCCTTTAGCACAAAGTTCGCTGTTAACAACAGTGGCCCAGACAGCAGCACACAAAAGCCGCAATTCCGCTATTTTGCGATACTGCACCTTTAACGAGCGTTGCTGCTGTTATAAATTTACGTTCGTGGTGGTAAATCAACTATTGCAGTTAACCCTTTGTTAATGGGCAAATGTGACTTTAAGACTGGAAGATGACCCTGTTGCTCTCTGTAAATCTCCCTCAATGAGTTGGTGGATATATATGTTAAAGATTGTAAAAGAAATCAGCTGTAACGCAATAAACACTGATAAATCACGACTGGCATCCTTTAAAATGTTTACACACAAACAGAAAATATATGAAAAGCTTTTGAATGATATTGTGTGGCGCAAGTTATAGAATTACTGTTCCCAGAAATGGCTTTTTCTGTGTGAATCAATAATTCTCCATTAGGATTTCTGATTCATTGAAAGAGCCCCAGTAGGATTGTTCAGTTTCTTTCCCAGCTCACTCAGTATTTGCATCTTGGAAAATGCCATTCTTCCAAGCAATAAAAACATCTAACCCCCTAAAGTATCAAATCAAATTGATTTGGTTTGATCAAATATTGGTTTAAAGTGGTAAAACTGAATGACATATTTCCATTACGAGCAGGGTTTAGATCCTGCAATAAAAAGCACAGACAGTTGGTGTAGAAACAGGCAAGCAGCCTGATTTATTAGCAGTTCATCAGAAACCAGCTTGGTAGCATGTGAGCTGCTGCTTTTATTATTCCACATGATTGCTTAAGGTTTCAGGCAATTGTCTGAAAAACATTCAATTTCTCTTATACAAGCTCGGTGATAAATTCTTGTGCTGGGTCTTTGTGTCACCCGTACACTTACTAAACCACAACAATGACAACTGCCCCATTAGCTGTGTAATTGTCAGTGGCAGAGAAGCATCTGATTTAATTTAAAATGATTATCCTAAAAAGAACAATCAGGTGGCAGAAGACATCTTTAGGCATCTATTGCTTGTAAATTGTAGCAGTGCCATAGTAATATTATTTCTCGGGTGAGATATTATTTCTTTAATATAGAAATGCATTTTCATGAACTCATAATAAAGTAAGCATGATCCTGCATTAGGTATGGCTGATTAGCAACATAAACACTGATGGATCTTAACGCTTACATGATTTTCTACAGAAGGTGAACACATCCTGCCTACTAATGCTACTCTGCACTCTGCAGTGGGAACATAGCAAGGTTTTTTTTTAAATCAGGTAGTAACATCTACAGTCTCTTGCACTAAATAATCATTACATTATATTACATAATATAGATTATTCAGGGTTCGTTCCACTGGCAGGTTCGCAGAACAGACCCAATACAGAATTTCAAGGATTTGTTGTGGTATAACCTACAAATACTGTAAAAATCTTCTAGAATTATGGGAAATATTTATTAAAGGCTAGTGTTTGGTAGATGGAATAAAGAACCAATTTGCATCTTGACAGATTAACTACCAAAATGATAGACAGTGTTCTGTCTAAATTACCAAGGTTTATTTCAGATAGCAATCTGTCAAATAATCTACTATTCTTGAAATAATGTCAAAAAATTCAAAACTGCTTACAGCCCCCTTCCTGTCAATAGTCACAACATTAAAAGAGAATTAATTATAGTACATTATAGTATATGGTACATCGCCCTTTTGTGGCAATATACCAAGGGTTAGCAAGACTTCAAGACTTTAAGATTGCAGTGGTTCACAAAAAGAGGGCCACACAACAGAACTGGTCGCACCAAAAAATATCCGGTGTTGGAAGCAGTTTACAAATATATAATGTACAGAGAGAAGTCGGCTCTGTACATCAGATAAGTCACAGCAAATAAATGTGATAGTGGCTCTCCATACATAACCCTTATTGTCTTAATCACAATCCTAGGGTTCAATTTACACAATTTACACCTCTACACTTTGGATGTAATTTAGATTTACCAACATAATCATGGCTCTCAAAGACTTGCGATCTGATGTAGCGAGCCATTGTTCTCCGTACATTGCGAATTAATAAACTGCTTCATAAACTTTAAAACCAGCGGATGTACGAATGACCCCCAATTGAGCAATTGGCTGAAGCGGACTTCTGCCATGCGCCTGTCAGCTATCGTGCCTCACTAACACAGTCATACGCGTGTAAGAGGTTTAAGACCAAATGGAACCTAATGAACAAAGGATAGAATAGCCACCAATCCTGGGACCCTTTGAGAGAACCTTTGTAGATCTTTGATTATTGCAATAAATGAAATGTATACCATATTAAAGCATCTGTAATAAAGATCTCTGCGTAGGTGGGTGACTGTTGCTAGGTTCCCATATTGAATTAAGATCGACATGTTCACATTACCAACCCTTTCTAGGATACACCCCCACATATTGCAAACAGAAGCCCAAAAATCAATTTAAAGCAGTGAACTGAGAGCCTCTCAACTATTCAAATAAGATAAGCAGAAAATGAATAATTTAAAACAAGAATTGAGAAGGTCTGATTACCTTTACCAAGGGAGAAAGAAATAGTGTTTGCATTATTCCACTAATATATAACCAGTACAATGAAATACATACACACATAAAACAAAACTTCCATCTGTGAACAGACTTCCATCTAAATCTTTCAAATGTGATGACATTCTCTTTCCATTCTCTTCCACAGCATCCTTTGCTCACAGAGAAAGCCAGTCCCTCTTTAAAGGGCATCTATACCGAAAAATAAGTTATTGTAAATTGACCATAGCTGGAAACTATAATTCTTCCCAACCACCACTGTATAATTTTTTTTGTTGCTCTGCCCCTATTTCTTTAGATATCCAATCTAAAACTTCTTATATTTCAGCTGTCAATCAAGTTCCTTGCTTTCAAAAACTATTCTTCTGTGAGCAGTTTTACTGTAGCTGGAATGGTGACAGAATTTTGACAGTTGGAATGCTGTATGCTGTGTGCAGGCTTGACAGTTGGTTTGTGGGGAAAATGTCAGGTCGGATGGAAGTGGGAGTGGTTAAAAGAGGGAGGGGGGATACTGCTCCTAAACAAAATGTGTGCTGGATTGAAGGCTTGCAGCAACACACACAACTCAGAGTAAGTGCTTCTTACATGTATTCAATTATAGATTAAGATGAAGAAAAGTCATTTTTTTTCAGTATAGTGTCTCTTTAAGAAACTAAACTTCGAGTCCAGTTGCTGTAAATGAATAGCACAGATATACCATGACCTGGATAACCCTTCACAAGCACACACTATACTTCACCTTTTTTTAAAATACCCCTTCGGGAATGTTTTTTCCCATATAGATAGCTTCTGTCTTTTGAGTTCTACTTTTACAGATGTAAATAATGCATAAATAATACTAAATGTTAAATCAATAAGAAACTAAAAACAATGGTAAAACATTTATGAATTCAAGGTCATCTTGGGCACTTCAGCAGAGTAGGGACATAAAATTAGCATGTTTTGGCGGGAAAATGATTAGTTCAGATTTAGAAAGATTCAATTTGAGGGAATGTTGCATCATCCAGGAGGAGATGGCAAGGAGACAGAGACACGTGATTGGATGTCAGGAGTTGGACAAGTAGATTTGGGTATCATCTGCATATATTGATACTTGAAGCCAAATCAGCTTATGATATCTCTCAAGGAAATAGTTTAGAGGGATAAAAATAAGGGCCCAAGAACAGACTGTACTGTATATTGTATAAATGAGTTGGTGTGACTTTAATATTAAATTTAGTGTCAGCACCCCTTGAAATATATCCCTTTTAAGGTATAAACCTGCAGTTGGCAAAAAATTGGCTATAATATTTATTACAGCATGTGTCAGCATAGCCAGTGACTGAATGCTATTCTCCTAGCTGCCTCCTCTAAGCATGTTCATGTAAAAGAGCTTGGAGAGGAGGCAAAAAGAGTCCAAAGATTGTCAGCTTTATTATGTGGGTGTAAGGAAAACATCATCAAGGTAAAATTCTTCCTTCCAAGTCCGGTCCTCAGACCTCTCCAGGTTTTTCTATTCCTCCTTTTTCTCCTAAAACTTCTGAAGAACCTATGCAAATAGGCTTGTCACAACTATCAGTGGAGGAAAAAAATAGGAGAAGGACGGCTGGTCTCTGTCTCTTTTGTGGGGAAGTAGGACACTTTGACCGAACATGTCCCCGTAAGAATCCGGGAAACTCCAGCAGAGGAGTCAGAGGAATCTTCTCTAGATGGTCAGGTAATTCCTCAAGTTTCTGATAAAATTTTATTACCAGTAGAAATTTCTTATGGTTCTAATAGTAAATAGTCTCTGAGGAAGCGGAAGTTACCTCCCTTAGGCGTCTCCCTCTCCCATGGACTGATCCTGTCGAACTCTCTGCTATTTTAACGTTATTCAATAAATGTGAAGTTTTAATTATCTAGTTGGTCTGAGGTGTACCTTGCTTTGGAATGCATCCCTTCCGCCCCATACATTCTTTACCAGTATTCTTTTCGGAGAGGTCGGATCGACCTAGGAGCATGAAGAGATTGCAACAGTAGTGTTATCACCGGTGGTGTAACTCCCCACAGTAAGTAGACTGCCTTTATTTGTTTGAGTCTAATAGTAAAACGACCCAGGCTTTTTTGGATAGTGGGGCGGCTGGGAATTTCATGGACATTGCATTTGCCAACTTGTTAAAAATTCCAGCAACTAAAATGTCTGAACCCATGTACGTAAGGGCTATTGATGATTCTCTTCTTCAAGAGGGAAAGCCTTTAACTGATGAGGTAGTCTTAAAAGTTGGGGTTCTTCATTCTAAAATTATCAGATTTTTTGTGTTAAAACTTCCTACCACTCCCCTTATATTGGGATTATCACAATCCGTTGATTAACTGGGCCACTGGTCAGCTAGAAAAGTGGGGGCTTAAATGTGTTCCTCCACCTTTTAGGAATTTTACCGATGTCTTTCCCCACAGGGCTCCGATGTTTTGCCTCCTCACAGACCTTATGATTGTCCCATTGATCTTTTACCAGGAACCATCTTGTGGACATCTCTATAATTTGATGGGTACTGAAAGTGAGGCCATGAAAACATACATAAAAGAGAACTTGGATAAAGGTTTCATCAGACCTTCCACTTCTCCAGCAGGAGCAGTTTTTTTTTTGTAGAAAAAAAAGATGGTGGATTAAGACCCTGTATTGATTATAGGGCTCTTAATAAAATAACTGTTAAAAATAGATACCCTTTACCACTCATTGATGACCTCTTTTCTCAAATTGTTGGGGCACAAATTTTTTCTAAGAAGGGCTGGAGATGAGTGGAAGACGGCCTTCAATACTAGATATGGCCATTATGAATATTTAGTTATGTCCTTTGGCCTCAGTAACGCCCCTGCGGTATTTCAAGATTTTATAAACAATGTGTTCAGAGAATATCTTAATAAGTTTGTAGTAGTTTTTCTTGACAACATCTTAATCTATTCTTCCTCTCTGCAGGAACATTAAGATCATGTCTAGCTAGTCCTTGCTAAATTAAGGGAACACCATTTATATGGCAAACTTGAGAAATGTATGTTTGAACAACAATCTCATTATTTCAGATCAAGGTTTGACCATGGATCCAGTCTGCCATTCTAGACTGGAAATCTCCTTCCAGTCTCAAAGGACTCCAGCGATTCTTAGGATTTTCTTTATTTAAAACTTTGTTTATAAAAAACTTCTCCTCTTTAGTATCCCATCTCACTAATATGACTAAAAAGGGAGCTAATATTACTAATTAGTCTGAAGAGGCTCACATGGCATTTAAAAACCTTAAAAAGGCTTTTGGTTCAGCTCCAATATTAACTCACGCTAATGTTGAACTGCCCTTCGATGTAGAGGTTGACGCTTCAGGTAGGGGTGGGAGCTGTACTCTCTCAATACTCTGGCTCTCCAGAACGTCTTCATCCTTGTGCTTTTTTCTCCCCAAAATATTTTTCTGCTGAGAAGAATTATGATATTGGTAACCAGGAATTATTAGCTATTAAATTATTACACCCTATTACGGTCTACACGGACCATAAAAATTTAGAGTACATAGGGAACGCCAAAAGATTAAACCCTAGGCAGGCCCGTTGTGCACTTCTCTTTTCTAGGTTCAATTTTAGTATTACCTATAGACCCGGGTAATAAAATGTCAAAGCAGACGCTTTGTCTCGCAGTTTCACAGAATCTGAATCCATGCCCACTAAAGTTCCCATGCCTATTATTTGCCCTCAGCGTATCTTAGGAGCTTTAACTACTGACTCTAGCTAATTTATCTGAACTATTAACTCGCCATCAGATAGATGCACCTCCAGGTAAACCCAATGGCTGTCTGTTTGTTCCTCTGTCTTTTCGTTTGCAGGTGTTGAAGCAATTTCATGATTCCAAACTGGCTGGCCATCCTGGGGAAACTAAAACTTTGTCTTTGTTATTAAGGCATGTGTGGTGACCTTCTATTTCTGATGACTCTAATGCTTACGTCAAGGCTTGTCCTGTTTGTTCCCGTAGTAAGTCTTTTCATAATGCTCCTTCTGGTACTCTTTTACCTCTTCCTATTCCTGAAAAGCCTTGGACCCATATATCCATGGATTTTATTGTAGATCTGCCCAGGTCCAGTGGGTATACTGTAATTTGGGTGGTGGTGGATAGATTCAGTAAGATGTCACACTTCATCCCGTTAACTAAATTAGCCTCAGCTAAAGAACTATCACAGCTATTTATTCTTCACATATTTCGATTACATGGTATTCCAGAAAATATTGTTTCTGACGGGGGAGTCCAGTTCATTTCATGATTTTGGCATACTTTTTGTGCCCAGTTAGGGATTTCCCTTTCTTTCTACTTTGGTTTCTATCCAGAAACTTATGGTCAAACCGAAAGAACCAACCAATCATTAGAACAGTACCTCAGGTGTTTCATTGCTGAACAACAAGAAAAGGGGTCAGAGTTTGTAACCTTTGCTGAGTTTCGCTCTTAACAATGCTGTCCATTCATCATCTAAATTTTCACCCTTCTTTTGTAATTATCGCATGAATCCTAAATTTTCTTCTTTCTCAAGTTTATCTTCAGATATACCAGTCCTAGAAAATTGGCTCAACCAGATAACAGGAATGTGGACCCAAGTATCTTCTAATCTCTGACAAGCAACTAATCGTCAGAAAAATTTTTTGGACCGCCACCGTTCTGTAGAACCTAGTTTTCTTCCTGGAGATCCGGTCTGGGTGTCTACCCAAAATATTCCTTTACGCCAAGCTTCCTCTAAACTAGGTCCTAAATTTATTGGTCCTTACCCTATTGAACAACAGATCAATAGGGTGACCTATAAGGTAACGTTACCTAAAGTCTTCAAAAATGTTGCCACTTTTCATGTATCTTTACTCAAACCAGCCAATAATACTGATCCTCTAGATGTTCCACCACCCTCTGTGGAAGTGCAAGATGAATCACAGTACGAAATTGACAGGATTTTGCATTCCCGATTTGTTCAAAACTCTCTCCAATACCTTGTTGACTGGAAGGGCTATAGTCCTGAAGAAAGATCTTGAGTTCCTGTTCGAAGTATTCATGCTAAAGAGTTGATCAAGAAGTTTCATGATGACTTTCCTGAAAAACCTAATAGTAAGGGTGCAGAGGCCCCTCCTGAAGGAGAGGCAATGTAAGGAAAAGCGTCCCCCACTTCCGGCTTTCTCCGGTGGCTTACAGCACTCCTCGGTCCTCGACGGCATTTGCACTTCGTTTGCGGCTTCCCATTCGGCGTTCTTTGTGGTTTCCTATTTTCTTATACGTTGCGAAAATGTATCCCGCTTTAATTTTTCATTCAAAAACCTTCTATTATCCAATCTGCTTACTTCTTCTTCTTGGCTGTTCTCCTGTTGGTCCCCCTCGTCTTTTTAAACCCCTTAGCTCATTGGTCCTTGCCCGATATAGCGGTTAGTTTGTCTATCTTGCTGGTGGTGTGTTTCTTATCTGCCTGACTTGACCTCTGCTTGTTCCTGACTACGCTTCTTGCTTGTACCTTGCCTGGCAGCCTGATACCTATTTTTTTACCTCTTGCTCTATTTTTGACTCTGCTCTTGTCTGCTCCTAGTCTGTATCTCTTATTTTGGTCGTTGACCTATTTTTCCACTTCCTTGTGCCTTGCCTGTTCGGTTCACTTCGGACTTCTCAAGTATTCCCGGCCTCAGCTCGAATAATTTGCACTTGTTGTCTAGGGGGCAACCGTGTTTGGTGAGGCGCATCTAGCCTCCCGGCAAACGGGGGCTTGCCTATTGGTGAAGATAGTGGTTGTAGATTGGGGTTTCCGGGCTGAAGGAATACTTAGGAATCCAGAGCGTTACAGTTGGTTTGGGAGGTGGTTTACCTATACCGTATATACTCGAGTATAAGGGCTAGGCCACACTGCTGTGTTTTTTTTGCGTTTGCGCTTGCGATTGCGTTTTTAAAAAATCATCGAAAATGCGGCAACTTAAAAAAAGCACGTTTTTCGGTGTGATTGCGTTTTGCGTTCTGCATTTTTAATTGCATGCATTTTCCTATACTTATTGAATAAATCGCAAGTGCAAACGCAAAAATTCGCACATGAAATCACAAATGCGATTGCGTTTGCGTTGCAGTGTGGCCGTGCCCTAAACCAAATTCTTTTACCTTTAAAATCATCTTGAAAGTCTCCCCTTGGTTTATACTCGGGTCTGTGCTGATCTGGATGCTGCTGGAAAAAATCACAAAGCCCTGGGAAAACAAAATCTGTACCCTTTAACACAGAGAATCCTCTTGATTTCAGTGAGTTAGGCAATTGTTGTCCTGCTCACTGAGATTAACCCAGACTGCAAGGCAAATGGAAAAAAACAATCTTTAAGTGCTCAGGCTGCACAAAAAGGGCACATTTGTGTATGGGACTGTGTATGGGACTTTCTATGGGGCTGTGTATGGGACTTTCTATGGGGCTGGGTAGGGGACTTTCTATGGGGCTGGGTAGGGGACTTTCTATGGGGCTGGGTAGGGGACTTTCTATGGGGCTGGGTAGGGGACTTTCTATGGGGCTGTGTAGGGGACATTCTATGGTGCTGTGTAGGGGACATTCTATGGGGCTGTGTATAGGACTTTCTATAGAACTGTCTGCAGAACTATCTATGGGGCTTCGTATTGTAGAAAATCATCCCTCGGTTTATACTCGAGTCAATCAGTTTTCCTAGTTTATCAGTTAAAAGTAAGTATCTCGGTTTATATTTTTCCATTTGAGGGTTGAACATGCATTTAAGTAAATTATATACAATGTTCTACAATGTTATTTAACACATTGTTAGAATTATTTCTCTGTACATTTTCCCCTTTGCATGAAAATTTTGCTTTGGCTGTAGAAAGCATCATTTATACTCCCTGTTTCTTACCTCCCTATAGCTGACAAGAAATTTTGCTTCCCTTTGTCAATCCCATAATATACACTGGCAAGAATTGGGTAACACCACATTATATATCTATTTTCTCTGAAAACATAGTGGCCTTTCAGATAATGCACTACAACCACTCAAACTCTGCCTGTTCCTGACAATTTGCTCATAGCTTGTTCCAAGGGAAACATAAACTATAACAAAGTTGCAATAAAATAGCATAGAATGCAATTATGTGTTTATTTTTGTATTTTCCTACTTGCCCAAATGGTTGATTCCCATGGGAATAATGCAGTCTGAGACTGGTTGATTGACAAAAATGTGTGTGCCTATACTGAGATTTTAACAAAGCATTTATGGTCACCCCTGTTGTGAGTGTTCATTGAAGGCTTTATTCTGAGATTTTAATAAGGCATTTAGGGTCACCTCTACTGTGCTAGGATTTAAACTTTTGTTTTCCTTTAATACAGTTAATGCAACCATAACATATTAATAATGCATACACAGATTAAACAGAATTTGCAATACATTTAGGGTTTTGAGACCACATTACTTTTTAATATTCACTTTAGGTCCATTACGGGTAGTAGAATGTTCTAGCTTTACTTGTTTCATTCATACATTAACACACATGGTCCATTTTACAATGGATTACAAATGCAGGCAAAAAATGATTAATTATCCACTGCTTTACAAGCAATGCTCAAATAATAAGAATGATCTAATAGTGTAATATTTTAACTTAATGTTCATAAGAAAGAAAAATGAATGTGGCCTGTCCAGTAGGATGTGAACCAAGTTATAATGTTGTGTTGCCAGAAGATCATAGCCCAGTGACTTGCCCTTAAAGACAAATTAAATAATCCTCTAGCCATGAACATATGGGTAGATTGAGAAAAGGAGACCAAACTTTATTGAACCCCAAGAGGGATGTATAGAAGGAACAGGGGCACTTCTAGGGTTTTTGCTGCCTGATCCAAACTTCTGAATGCCGCCCTTTGTGCCCTGCCGTGTTAAAGTGGGTGTTGCGAATAGTGTAAATTACTAGAAACAGATATTACATCACTTTCTCAAACAGCTTGTGTTGCCACTACTATATTGCTCCATTCAGGTTTTAGTTAATCAAAATAACTTATTTTGTAGCCTGTGCTATGCATGTTGCTTCAACTGTTACAATACATTAGAAATGCCATACTTTCTGTAGTATAAAAGATTTTAGACAAAAGATTTGTAAGCCTATCACCACGTCAAGCCCTAATTAGCATAACTAGACTTACCTAGCCTAACAGACTAAAGCAAACCTAACCATATAAAATGGTGAAGTGGAGTTGAAGCAACTTCAAGGTACCGTGTATTGGAGTCATGCGGGTGGCGTTCATACTTCTTGAGCACGTTTGCCGGTTAAAAGGATTTTTTTCCCACCACTGCCTTTCTGCCACCTTTCTTCTTCAGTGCAGAGGTGCCGCCTGAGACAAATGTCTCACTCTGCCTAATGGTAGATGTGGCCCAGAGAAGGAAGGGGCTTTATTTTAAGAGGGAGACATCTGTATTTAAATTGATCGGTGAACAGAGATGCAAATACTAAGGTCAGAGGGCGTGCTCACATGCTCACAGTTGAAGACCAAATGGACAGAGACATGTACCGGCAACAACACGGAAACCTTAGTTATACTTTATATATGTATGTAAAAGTGACTGCAGTAGTATCTTGCAATGTATGGGTGATCAGGGAAGGAAAGCTTTTACATTAGGATTAAAAAAAATGTTTTGTCCAGCTTTAAACTTTTATTAATAAAATTTGGTGTTTCTGAAACTTTTTTAGGCTTTGACACTCTGTACAATGCAAATTTATATTGACACAAAATACCAGACTAATTACAGATAGCAGCTCTCAGGGCATTGCTAAGTATGTATGTATGTATTGTATGTATGTATTTTATTTCTTATATAGCACCCCATATTCCGCAGCGCTTTACAATTAATTACTCAATTCACATCAGGCCCTGCCCCGATAGGTTGTACACATGCAAACTATCCGTATGTCTTTATGATTGTGGGGGAAACTGGAATGCCTGGAGGAAACCCACACAAGCACGGGGAAAACATACAAACTCCTTGCAGATGTGCCCAAGGGTGGAATCGAACCCAGAACTTCAGCGCTGCAAGGCATCAGTGCTAACCACTGAGTCACCGTGCTGCCTAAATGGCGGCATCTATTTTGTCGCTTTTAATGCCAGCTTTTGCTGCCATTTAAAGTGCCACAATTAACAGTTAACTTCTGCATTAGCCACACAGCAGCCGCAATGAAGGAGTTTAAGTCACGCTAACCGATATAACATAGGTTAGCGTGACTTTAATTTCAGAACAGGAGCGGTGCGTCCCTTGGTGCATTGTCCACCGCTTAATGAAAGATTGTATATAGGTTAATAATCCCTAAACCCCCAAAACTGCAATAGTTAAAAAGCCAAGAGATGTAAGACTAACCGTGTGACAGCCAATGACAAAATGCTATTCTGCTATTTGCCTCCTCTAAGCAGGGTTGAGCTTGTAAAAAAATGTAAAATTTAAAGCTTAGAGAGAAGAAGAAAACCTTTTGAGAGGCAGGGGAAAGGGGATGAAGAACATTTTGAGGAATAACAGGTTATTCTTACAGCTGTCAGCTTTCTAACTATTATGTTTGTGGGGTTGGGGATGATGTAACTACTGTGTATAATTTTTAATTTGAGGGTTAAATACCAGTTAACTTTTTTATTTAATTAGAATTTTAATATAATTAAAGTAGTATAAATTGAATTTCATTAAGTACATTTAAATTTTGTTATTTTTATATCTTTTTAGACTAAGACACCATAAAAGTGACAATTAGGCCAGGAAAACTGTCTTCCAAAACGTTGTGGCTCATCACTGGGTCTCTCCATGCTCACTAGTGCACACCGATATACTGTAAGTCTGAGACTTTAATATATATTTTATTTTTCATTTTAAGTAATATATAGTGGTACATTAAAATACGCTGACCTTGTCTGCACTGGTTAGAGATTGTTCACATTCTGCACCTGTTATTTTTAGCTTTTAAAGGGAAACATTACAAAAAGGGGACAGCACCTGTGAGATCTTTGTTTTATTGTAAATAAGGAAACACCCACTTCCAGCCTACCAGCAATATAGGCACCATCTTCATTTATTTAAAAAGAAAGAGGGTGTATTCTGTGTTCAAAGTCAGTTCAAAATAACAACCTTCAATGAGATATCGGTTGTTCAATCAAGGGTTAAACCTCCTAGGGAAGTGGCACATGGTGTCTTTTGTTTACTACATTGCTTTCCAGCGAAACTGTGGCAATCAAAACACCTTTCCTAAATGGCAGATTCTACCAGTTCAGCAGAATACGAGGTCCACTGCCTGTGGCACAGAAAAAATGAGTGTCGCATGAGAAAACAGAAATTAGCATTTTTATGATTTTCCTACCTCTGTATATTTTAGGCAGCAATTCTAAATGTATTGAATTAGGAACAGCTGCCAGCGCTTTAGGGCATATACATAACATAGTAATTAAGGTTGAATAAAGACATTCGTCCATCAAGTCCAACCTATTCACTTTTTTTTTCACTTTTTTTTTTTTTTTTTTTTTTTTTTTTTTAAACCTACCTAACAGTTGATCCAGAGGAAGGCAAAAAACCCCAGCTAAAAAAAGGGGGAAAAAATTCATTCGACTCACAAACGGCAATCGGAAAGTATCCCTGGATCAACCAGATCTATATGCATTAATACCAGTAATTCTCAATATTTTTTAGTTTTAGAAACTTATCCAGGCCTTTTTTAAAGTTATTCAATGAACTTGCCATTACCACCTCCGCTGGAAGACAGTTCCACAGTTTCACCGTTCTCACAGTAAAGAAACCTCTCCTAACCTGAAGATGAAACTTCTTTTCTTCCAACCTTAAAGGATGTCCACGAGTCCTCTGATATGACCTATTAGTGAACAATGCACCAGAGAGTTCACTGTATGGGCCATTAATATATTTGTATAAGGTTATCATGTCCCCACGCAACCGCCGCTTCTCCAATGTAAACAGCCCTAACTTGTCTAATCTGCCTGCATATTCAAGCCCCTCCATTCCCCTTATTAATTTAGTTGCCCTTCTCTGAACTGCCTCAATTTCCAAGATGTCCCTTTTGTATATGGGATTCCAAAACTGCACCGCATATTCCAAATGTGGCCTTACCAGTGCCTTGTAAAGAGGGAGAATAATATTTTTCTCTCTTGATTCCATTCCCCTCTTTATACAAGACAATATCTTGCTAGCTCTAGCTGTTGCTACCTGGCATTGTTTGCTACAGCTAAGTCTGTTATCTACCAGAACCCCCAAATCTTTTTCCATTTCAGATGCACTTAACACAGAGTTATTTATGGTGTAGGTGGCACAGGGATTATTAAATCCCAAATGCATCACCTTACATTTATCAACATTGAATCTCATCTGCCATTCTGCTGCCCATTTTGATAATCTATCTAGGTCTGCTTGCAGCACTTACACATCATTGGAAGTTTCCAAAGCTCTGCAAACACAGAGACCTTGCTCTCAATGCCCCCTTCTAAGTCATTTATAAACAGATTAAACAGAAGCGGCCCCAGTACAGAACCCTGAGGAACTCCGCTTAGAACTTTAGCCCACATAGATGTAGCTCCATTAACCACCACTCTCTGTTTGCGGTCCAATAACCAGGTCTCTATCCATGAACAAATGTTTTCTTCAAGGCCAACAGTCCTCAGTTTATACATTAGTCGCCTATGTGGCACAGTATCAAAGGCTTTTGCAAAATCCAAATATACCACATCCACAGCTGTGCCTGAATCTAACTTCTTACTCACTTCTTCATAAAAACCAATTAAATTTGTCTGGCATGATCTATTTCTCATAAATCCATGCTGACTACTACTAATAAGATGATCTCTGGAGACAAAGTCAAGGATATGATCCCTTAACAAAGTTTCCATCACCTTCCCTACCACTGATGTTAGGCTTACAGGTCTATAGTTACCAGTCTGTGAACGACTACCTTTTTTGAATATTGGTATTACATTGGCTTTTTTCCAATCCAGCGGCACATCCCCAGACAAAAGCGAATCTGAAAAGATGAGACACAGTGGTCTTGCTAGAACTGAACTAAGCTCTTTTAAAATCCTAGGATGCAATCCATCTGGTCCTGGCGCTTTATTGATATTAACTTTGTCTAATTGATTCCGTACCATATCCTCTGTTATCCAATGTGAAGACTCTTCATTTCCTCCCTGCACATTGTTACAATCCCTACTGTAAGGATTCTCAACAGTAAAAACCGATGTAAAAAAACGGTTTAGCAGATTAGCCTTTTTGGCATCCTCTACAACCACCTCAGCTCCATTATTTAATGGTCCCACATTCTCAGTCCTCATTTTTTTACCATTTATATACTTAAAAAACATCTTGGGGTTGGACTTGCTTTGTTCGGCAATCCGTGTTTCATTTTCTATTTTAGCTAGTTTAATTGCTTTCTTGCACTCTTTATTACAACTTTTGAAGTCCCTGTAAGCCTGTTCTGTGCCTTCTGCTTTCAAAATTTTAAAAGCCCTTTTCTTTTTTTCCATTTCCCTTTTTACCTGAGCATTAAGCCATGCAGGAGTGGACCTAATTTTTTTACACTTGTTTCCTAAAGGTACCGATTTGGAAATGTTATAGTTTAATATCCCTTTAAAAGTGGTCCACATCTGCTCAGTATCTTTACCTAGAAACAGTTCCCCCCAGTCTATGAGCAGGAGCGATTCCTTTAAAAGCATAAAATTAGCTTTCCTAAAGTTAAAAGTTTTTGTTAAGCCAGTGCACTTTAGTTTTCTGCAACCTATATTAAATGACACTATATCATGGTCACTATTCCCTAAGCTTCCCATTACCTTCATCTCCAAAATGAGCTCTGGGTTATTAGATATCACTTTTCCCAGATTGGATTGTAGCAGTCCGTACAGACAGCATGATGTTACATGGAGAATTTATACAGTAGAATATAGAATGTTCAGTATATACTAACTAGGTTTAAAGAGCATGTCCCCAAAACTAAAGTTTACCCCCATGCTGGCCCCACTGTGTTGTGTTAAAAAATCATTACCTTAGTCCTGTGCTCCACATGGTTCTCCTGCAGGAAAGTGAAGGGTAGGAGCCTTCCTGTGTGTAAAATGTATCTGCCCCTTCCCTGCCCTCCCTGAGGATTCTGGCATGTGCTATGGAGCCCAATCACAGATGTGGCTGCCGGCCAAGTCCCTAATGCATCTCTGTTCCTGGAAGTTGCATTAGAGGCTGAAGAAGAGGGAACCTGGTCTGGTAAGTAAGTTTCTGCAGACTTAGGATATAAAACATGCGGTTAGGATTGGGAGGGGGGAGGCTACACAGCAAATTGTGGACACACCCTTTAATGGTAGTAAACATTCATACACACACATGCGATCGTGGGGTCCAACCTGCGACAGACGATGTGTACGAACGGCCGTTTTGGCCGATAATCGTACCGTGTATGGGCACTATATCAACCGAAACGGCGGCTCGTTTGGATATCCGCTGTTTCACCCGATAAAGTGCCCATACACAGTACGATTATCGGCCAAAACGGCAGTTCGTACACATTGTGCGTCATGGGTCGGCACCCGCGATCGCACATGTGAACAAACCTTAAGCAGCTCATAGAAGGCAGGAAAGGGACTACTGAAAATGTTTTGCCCTTGCTCGATAACTAAAGGTCAAAGGTAAATGCCACAGTTTACTCTTCTATTTAGAACTACTTAAAAAAGGGTTTCCATTAGAATAATGGTGGCAATAGACAGATTGATATCATCAGGCGAACGCAGGTGATATCTATCATCCCATCCTGATAATGAAATTGGGTCAATACAATCAGCCCGATTTTGACAATGGGCACCAAAGACAGATTAAAGATCGCCCAATACGCGATTGAATCGCTGTGTCTATGGTTACCCTTGGATGCCATTTAAATAATTCTTCTGTTAATGAGCATCTGATGGGAGTAAAGAAAATATACATGTTATACATGTACAATATGTAGTTAAATCTAAATGTAAGTGCATGAGCTGTAGATAACCATGCTACTAGACCATGGAGCTGAATCAGAAGTAAGCCTCAACGTTTAGAATAAAATGGATAACTGATTTTTGATAATATTTAAAGGGCAACTAAAACTAAATTATAATGATACAAAGGAACTCTGTCATTTCAAACTAATAGATAGATGGATTTTTCTACCTTTGAAATAGCTGTGATAAGAAATAATCTACTTAATTCTGCAGGTTTCAAGTTTTTCATGTGCAGGCATGCAAATTCCCAACAACCTTTCTAAACCCAACACTTGGCAGGGCTGCCAAGTCACTACTAGGGGACCAACCTTTCCATGTTTAAGCCAGAAAACTAATTTCTTACATTAATAGTAGTCTGCAGAACTAAGGAAAAGCCAAAACCCTACAAACGTACAGTTCATTTCACTCCTCTGTTGATGTTACAGCAATCTGAGAGATAGGAATTATATAATCCATTAAGGCACATTTATACAAGTAAAAAAAAAATAATCAGCATTTGAGGTCTCTCTGAAATTATCCTGTTCAGTGCCTTACAGGAATCAGTGACTTCTCTTTTTAATAACATCTCAGGGATCGACTCACTCAAAATATTGAACTAGACATAGATTGTTGAGGCCCAAGGTGACACCCACATTACTCCAGAACATTATCTGCCACTGCCAAGAAGAAGCAGCTCCTTGAAAAATACTAAAACATTTTGGGACTGACCCATACAGGATAAGAGATACAGATGGTTTAGCTCTAACAACATTGGCATGCAGGTGTTGGTTGTGGCAATTTCTAAAAAGCTCTTAGAGATCATCTAGCCTACTTCTGGTATTTTCCATTCCAGATTTCAGCTCTTAGCTTTCTGTGAATAACTTAATCTTCCCAATATAGAGCTCCCAGATTGGAGGCCTGATCCAATTTTCCCTGATAGAGAAACACACTTTGGTCTCCAACTTCCCCAAATCCAACATCCCTACAGGGGGCTGAAAAGAGACAATACCATAGACCTCGTGAGTCCAGATCACCTAGAACCCCTCTACCCCCATTTTACCTCAAGACTGAATAGTTAGATATTAACTGCCACTGTTTATTCTATAATTGGCCTCAGGTGTTTAAAGACATTGACATTTAAACCCACCTATAACAGTTGTAGGTTCACACAGCAAATTACCCTCCTGGTTCTCAATGATCACAACATATAATGATATAACGGATAATATAAGGATATTACGCCACTGGGGAGTTCCCTAACCATATGAAATACAGACCCACTAATCATACATAATAGTGAGTGTGAGCTCGGCTTGGAACTTTCCCTGTGAAAATGAGGCTTCTGTTACAAGAAACTCTACAGGCAGAAGTTCTATTTCTACAAGAGACACATTTTCTAGGACCGGGGTTATTAAATATTTATATCCCCCGATATTTGCCACAGCGCCAGGGCAAAGGAGAACATGCACAGCTATTATAATTATTAAAACTGTTCTCTTCATCTTAACAGTCAGTGCATTCATTGTGCAGATCGATATGTGATACTTCAGGGAAGGCTACAACCTGTTTGCAAAGAACCCAGGCCAATTCCATTATTTAAATGCTGTATTTTTATGCTTTACTATCCCCAACTGTTATAGGTGTACTCTCCTAGAATAAACTTGCCTTGAAACCCTGGAGAGTGGAATTCCTAACAGCTAAACAGTATCCACACACACACACACCCATATTATTTCTGGATATTAGCCCCCTGTGTCTCTACTTCTCATATATTGAAATTTCATGGTCGGATCATAACCCAGTTTTACTCACCTCACATACAGAAACAAAACGAGAAGGGAAAATTGCCAGCGCACAGTTTACCTTTAAAATAATTTAAATAATAATGAAGTGTACCACACTTTGACCAAAATATGTAAGCTCACATGCCACATCAAGGCCCCTCACTTAATGCGAGTCCTACTCTGCCTCTATATAAATAAATGGCTCTGTAATAGACGCACTCCAAGGACTCCATAATAGTAGCAAACTTCTTACTTTATTGAGCCAACATGTTTCCACCTTATTAAGACCATCATCAGTTCTAAGTGCGATCATTCTATGTGACTAAACCTACAATAGTTAGATGTTGGGCTAATCAGAAAATTATGCTCTCCCCCATCCCTCTCAAAAGACTCCGTGCTCCAAGCTTTTTTTTTTTTTTTTTACAAACTTTTACATGGAGACAGCTAGGGGAACAGCATTCATTTATTGGTTGATGTCACCTGTTACATCTATGGAAAAACCAAGAAGAGAGATAACAGAACACTGGGCAGCATTTCAGGTTAGACTTACACCTCTCAGTGTTTTAACTATTGCAGTCTTAATGTTTGGGGTTGATTTACCCATATACAACTTTTCATTTGAGAGGTTTAAATTTGATGGTTTAGTCAAATTGCTTTAGTAAAGATGACCATGATATACAGGCAATGAAATATCTCACAGGCCTATTTAGGGGTAAAACTTTTACTGCATATAAGTACACACAGTGATGAGTTCATTTACAGCAATATCGTGATACACAAGGAAAGGACCCTACCCAGTGAGCTTACAGCCAGCTATATAACCAACTCCAGGATTTCTTAATGTCCCTCTTCCTGCTCACTAAACTCCCCAAAATTCTGGGCAATTTAACACAATTCTCCAAAATATTCCACTGGGTAGTTGATAAGGTTGAAATATGGGCCTGTGGAGATTAGTGGAGGATTAGCCTTTTCAAACAGATCAGCTGCTATTGATCAGGGTATTGTCATAAGAAAGCACAGTGTTGTTTGACAGAAGGGCTAATGCAGTAAGAGGTGCAACATTGCCCATTTTGTTAATATTCAGTGACCAAACAGATATTAGCTTTTTACTGTGTTACTGCAGTTAGTTAACATCCAATTTGTTGCTGCAAAGTATCAGCATGGACACATTTTTGCATCTTTTTGCATCAGCCCCTCTGTACACAAATATTTAATGGCTGATAAACAGCTGACATAGCAAGTAATATGGGTGAGTAATGTGGATGAAGGTTGTGGGGACTGCAAAACTTTATTCAGAAGCTATAGAACTCTCATGCGGCCCCCTGATTTTATTACATGTTCTGATCTAACTCTTTTCTAGGTTTTAAAGAAGGTTTTACACAACATTATTTTATTATAGGGGAACTGTGCTCTCCATACAAGTGGCCTTTGATAAAAAAGACTCCAGGATCATGCTTCTAGCTTTAGTCTATCAAGAATAACAGCAATATTAAAGGGCAACTCCAACCTCATCAGAACATCTTTTAGAAAGAATGGCCTCTTTAAAATATGTTGATATATCTTGCTAGTACTGTGATCTGTGACATCACCAGAATTTGGTGTCTGCCTCCAAGTTTAAGGTTGGAGCATGCCCACTGCTGAGACAGAGCATCAGCTGCATCATAAGCCTGGCCCCAAACTCCTTATCAATTTAAAAGCTAGCCACAAGCCTGAAAAGAAAATGTTTTCTTTCCCTAAGGTGCTTGTATGTAGAGGAAAGGACAGAGAATGGTTGCGGGTCTGTAACTAGCAAAAGATTGGTCTTATACAGAACATCATGCAACTATCATAGAGACTCAAACAGACAGGACATACCAGGAACTGTTATTTACAAACCTATAAGTTAAGATCAAGAGAAGCTAGAGACATCATCATTCAATTTTTGCCCAGTTTTGGGTAAAATAAAGATGCCAATATACCCGTGCTGGTTTTTAAAACAAAGAACTTTTTTCTCCGGTTATCATGTCCCCTTCTTTTCTTTTAACAGTGCTAAAATAAAGGCTCATACAAACGTGGAATGGGGGGGGGGGTGTCACGGACTTACCTGCCGCTCCGGTCCTGCGCCGCTCGGCACTTCCGGGTGGGCGGCGTCGCGGACGTCATGACGTCACGACAGTGACCCGCCGGGCTGCGCGAGGTTTGAAAAGCCGGCGTCCTCCTGGACCCGGCACCCGATAGTAGCGTTAGCTACCCTGGCTCCTTACTCACCTGCCTTGGATCCTGCTCCTGCTCCTTGTACTTACCTTGCCTGTCTCCAGTACCTACCTTGCCTGTATCCAGCATTCAGTACTTACCTTGCCTGTCTCCAGTACCTACCTTGCCTGTATCCAGCATTCAGTACTACCGGCGGTTCTCCAGTGACTCCTTACCATATCCAGTATCCAGCCTTCAGTTCCCAGCAAGCACATTGTTCCTGTTCCCAGCCTACAGTTCCCAGCAGTACCTTGTTCCTGGTTCCAGCCTACAGTTCCCAGCAGTACCTGTTCCTGGTTCCAGCCTACAGTTTCCCAGCAGCACCTTGTTCCAGCATTCAGCCTTCATTCCCAGCAGCACCTGGTTTCCAGCCTACAGTTCCCAGCAGCCTTGGTGTCCCGCACATTCTGGACTATCAGCCTCCCTCAAAGCGTACTGTAAGTACCCCGGCCGTCCGGCCATTTGTTACAGTACTATCGGGCCATGGAAACGCCTGAGGGGGCTATGGCCGAGTTGAATAAAACTCTCCAAGCTTTGTCCAAACGCATGGACCTGGCTCAGTTCATGGATTCCCTAGCTGTCCGGCTACCCCCAGCTGCTGCCTCTGCTCCAGGTTCTACGCCACCTCCTTCGATGGCCGGATCCGGTGATCCTTCTCTCGGAGAGAGCCCCCGATACCTCCACCCTCGCGGTTTGATGGTATGCCCAAGCCTGCGTGGGTTCATTAATCAGTGCAGAATCCAATTTGAACATTAACCATCTCATTTTGCATCGGATCGTGCAAAGGTGGGGTACATCATCGCCTTGTGGAGGGTAATGGCTGGCCGGGCTTCTCCTTTATGGGAAAGAGACGATCCTCTAGTCTATATGTACTGACTTGAGTATGTTTCGCAAGGTCTCGTGCTCCAGGAAGAACCTCTGCTGCCTCCTCCCGTTTGATGCAGCTCCGCCAAGGGTCACGTTCGTGGGTCAATATGCTATCGAATTTCGTACCCTGCTGCGGAGACTTCTTGGAACAATGAGGCAATTACTGCAGCCTTTTGCAGGGACTCTCTGACCGCCTCAAGGACGAATTAGTATCTAGGGAATTACCTGTCCCATTGGAAGACTTTGATTTCACTATGCATACAAATTGATACCCGCTTCCGTGAACGGCAGGCAGAGAGGTCTGCAGCTCGTTCCAACCTCCCTAAGACCTTTCCTAGGCCTGCTCAGCCCTTTCCGCAACCCATATCTTCGGGGTGAAGAGCCGATGCAAATTGGCGGCACTCATCTATCCCCCGAGGAAAAATCACGCAGACGTACCAATGGACTTTGTCTTATTGTGCTGGGCAAGGACACTTTGTAAGAAATTGTCCCCAGAAGTCGGGAACTCCAGGACCTAGAAGTAAGGAGGAGCTCCTTCTAGGTAACGTTAAGTCTCTGCCAAATTTGAACCACTGAAACTCTTTCTACCAGCTACTATCACCTGTAATGGTAAAACCTTTTCCTCCCAGGCCTTTGTCGATTCTGGTGCCGCTGGAAATTTCATCGATTCTACCTATGCAGCACAATTGGGGTTCTCTCCTTCACTTGCAGCAACCCCTTCGAGTTCTGGCTATTGACAATAACCCGTTGGCTTCAGAATTCATCCCAAATCTATCACGAAGTCCTATTCCGCATTGGCATATTTACCAAGAACATTTATCTTTCTTGTCATCCAAGAACCTTCTGCTCCCCTAATTTTTGGACTTCCATGGCTCAGACTACACAAACCCTGTTATAGATTGGTCTAACAATGAACTCAAGTTGGAGCCCTTTCTGTTTCAAAAATTGCTTTCTACTCATTGCACTAACCATTACCTGTGAAAATAAACCAGAGAAAAAACCTCCCTGAATGTTATGATTTCTCTGATGTGTTCTGTAACAGCGAGTGAGAAGCTACCCACCGACCGTTCCTAGATTGCCCCATCGACCTTCTTTCTGGTACTATGCCTCCTGGGAACGCACATACCACTGTTCCCTCAGAAACTCTAGCAATGAAAAGAGGACATTACGGAACATTTGTCTAGGGGTTTCATACGGCCTTCCACTTCCCGCGGGAGCTGGGTTTTTTTTGTTGAAAAAAAGACGGAGGTTTACGACCCTGCATCGAATACCGTGGGTTAAATAAATCACAAAAAGAACGGTTCCTTCTTCATCTCTGAGCTGTTTGGACCAGATAAAAGGGGCTAAAATATTTACTAAACTAGATCTTCGGGGGGCATACAATCTGATCCGTATCTGCCAAGGGACGAATGGAAGACCGCCTTTAATACTAGGGACGGTCATACGAATATCTCGTAAGCCCTTTGGCCTTTGTAATGCTCCAGCGGTGTTCCAAGAATTTGTCAACGACATTTTCGGGATATGTTGGTATCTTGTAGTAGTGTATCTCGATGACATTTTAATCTTTTCTCAAGATCTGCCCTCACACGCATCCATGTTAAACAGGGTTGTGCTACGTCTGAGAGAGAATAGCCTATATGCCAAACTGGAAAAGTGTCTGTTTGAGTGTTACAAGCACCCTTCTAGGCTACATCGTATCTGCGCGAGGGTTCCAATGGATCCTGTTAAAGGTTTCGGCATCCAAGATTGGTCTCTCCCTATGGGAACCAAAGCTATTCAAAGGTTCATTGGGTTCGCCAATTACTACAGACAATTCATTCAAGGGTTCTCTTCAATATTTCTTGATATTAGCCCTCATCAGTAAAGGTGGTAAGCCCCATTCATGGACCCCTGCAGCCCTCGAAGCCTTCAAACGACTCAAGGGGCCTTTGCTGATGCTCCTGTTTCTAGTCCATCCAGATCTTAGTCTTCCCTTCTACATCGAAGTTGATGCCTCGACTTGGGCGCTGGAGCCGTCCTTCCCAAAGACAGGCCCTAAAGGAAACTCCATCCCTGTGCTTATTTCTCTAAGAAGTTTCTCACCTAACGAGCGTAACTATGATGTTGGAAATAGGGAACTTCTTGCCATCAAACTGGCCCTCGGAGAGTGGCGCATCTGTTGGAAGGCACATCAGATACCTATCACCATCCTTACCGACCATAAAAATCTTGAATACATCCAGAACCTCAAAAGGTTAATCCCCGTCAAGCACGGTGGTCTTTATTCTTTTCCCCGATTCAACTTTGTCATCACTTACCACCTGGTTCTAAAAACAAGAAAGCTGATGCCTGTCCAGATCATTTGTTGCTTCCGACTGTATTAAGGAAGATAGGGCTCCGTTATTCCAACCACTAAAATCTTGGCCTCTATATCTCCTCAACTTTGTTCCAAGATCCAAGCGCACAAGACTCCTCCTGACACACCTCTGGCAAAATCTTTGTTCATGTTTCACTTCGGAAAGTAACCTTCTTCATACCACTGTTCCAAGCAGCCGGGCATTCGGTGTTAACAAACTTTTAATATTCTTGCCCGTTCCCTTGGTGCCCAAAATGAGAAAAAATGTTATAAGACTTTGTTCAAGTGTGTACCAGCTGTGCTCAATCCAAGTCTTCTAGACCCTCCCCTGTGGTCTCTTCAACCCCTCCCCATTCGTCCAGACCGTGGACCCATCTATCATGGACTTTATTTTGAACTTCCGCCTTCCAAGAAAAACACGGTTTATAGGGTGACAGTAGACCGTTCAGCAAAATGGCCATTTTGTACCCTCCCCAAACTACCATCCTCAACGGAGTTGGCTCAACTATTTTTACATATCTTCCGCTTTCATGGACTCCCTTCTGAAATTGTATCTGACAGAGGTTCTCAATTGTTTCCAAATTTTGGAGGGCACTTTGTAAGTCATGAACATCAAGTTACAATTCTCCTCGGCTTACCACCCACAGTCCAATGGATCTACTGAACGCACTTACCAGTCTTTGGAACAATATCTTCGTTGTTACATTTCCTATACTTAGGATGATTGGGCCGACCTTCTGCCTTGGGCTGAGTTGCCCATAACAATTCACCTACGCTTCTACTGGGAAATCTCCTTTTTTATGTGTCTTTGGGATGAATCCTAGATGTTTTCCTCAGGATTTTCTTTTCACACAAGTACCTGCTGCCAATGACTCGGCGGCCCAGATGACGCTATCTGGCATGCTACGGAAATCAGCCTCAGAAATCTGCTTTGGTACAAAAAACGCAGCAGTAGGAGACGTAGAGAACCCCCAGTTTATTCTTTTGGAGATAAAGTGTGTCTCTCCTCTGCTCATATTACCTACGGGTTCCTTCCTCCAAACTGGGACCCAAATTTATTGGTCCTTTTCCTATCCTGGAAATAATCGGGTCCAGTGGCTGTTCGCCTCCAACTTCCTTCCAGCATGCGGATTCCTAATGTGTTTCATATTTCCCTCATCAAGCCTGTATGCTCTAATCAGTATTCCCACATCCTTACTACCTCCGGTTCCAATTTCTGTTGATGTCAACAGGAGTTTGAGGACGAAAAAATTTGGACTCTAGATTTTGGAGGAGGTCTCTTCAATATTTGGTCCACTGGAAAAGTGGACTGATGTGCCCGCTCCTCGTTAGTCAGAGCTTTCCTAAGAGTTTTCAGGGAAACTGGCCTGTTGGGTCCTGTGGCCCCCCGTAAGGGGGGGTATGCCACGGACTTACTGGTCGGTCCCGCGCCGCTCAGACACTTCCGGGTGGGCGGCGTCGCGGACGTCATGACGTCACGACGCCGACCCGCCGGGCGGCGCGAGGTTTGAAAAGCCAGCTCCTCCTGGACCCGGCGCCCGATAGTGCATTAGCTACCCTGGCCTTACTCACCTGCCTGGATCCTGCTCTGCTTATTGTTACTTACCTGGCCGGTCTCCAGTGACTCCTTACCTATATCCAGTATCCAGCCTTCAGTTCCCAGCAAGCACCTTGTTCCTGTTCCCAGCCTACAGTTCCCAGCAGTACCTTGTTCCTGGTTCCAGCCTACAGTTCCCAGCAGTACCTTGTTCCTGGTTCCAGCCTACAGTTCCCAGCAGCACCTTGTTCCAGCATTCAGCCTACAGTTCCCAGCAGCACCTTGTTCCAGCATTCAGCCTACAGTTCCCAGCAGCACCTTGTTCCTGGTTTCAGCCTACAGTTCCCAGCAGCCTCAGTGTCCCGCACATTCTGGACTATCAGCCTCCTCCCAAAGCGTACTGTAAGTACCCCGGCCGTCCGGCCATTTGTTACAGGGGTGACCCATATTGCACAATGTGTAACGAGCGCCATTTTGGACGACATATTTCGTGTTTGACCGACCATCTTCTTTATACTTATTTGATTACGGGTCTCCCCACCCCCAACTATCATACATTGCTTTACTTTTCACTCATTGGTCGCACTCGATTTCGCCCCGCCCCTGATTCTATAGGACATGATGGTAAATCGCTCGCGGTTGATACTTTGCCCAGCAGGTGACGACTAAACTTCCATGAAACTGCACAATCTCTCAAGCCTATCCCCCAAAGCTACGTTAGCAAGCAAGAGAGGTTAACATATAAAGCACCAGAACTCTGCCAGGCTGCAGTTAGGCGAATGGAATCCTGTATAATGGTAATAGCAGCTGGCTGTTATTACCGTAACTTGTGCCTATGGAACCACAGTTACACTTAAAGGTAACATAAGCAAAATCTTTTTTATTCTTATATATTGCAAAGACTAATAGCGATTGCCTGTTTTTTTGTTTGTTTTGTTTTTTTATAGAAAAACCTCAACATGATGTGTGTAGTATTAAAATATTGTATGATGGGTGTTGAAAAGGATTTGGAGAAGTAGTTGGTTACATGGATAGTATAGACGAGTGATTTTAATAAAGAGATGTCACAAAATCAGGTGTGCCGGCTTGTTCTTCACCTCCAGTCGTTCTTGTATCTCTGTTATATACCTAATTCGTGTGTAAGTACTTAACATATTGAAAAGAGAGAGTTACTGGGGCCTGTAATTTTTACTCTCTGCTTTTCCGCCCTCGCCCCGTCCTTTTCGCTAGTGCCCCGTCTCACTCTTCCCGGCGTCTTACCCCGTCTCACACCTTCCATACCTTCCTGCGGCGTGGCCAAGCCCTCGGCCTCTTCCAACCCGTCCCCCTTTTAGTGTTTTTGCTGGTCAGTCCCACCCGGCTGTTCACCGACCATTCTGCAGATTTCGCGCAGCCACGCTTTCGTCCTTCTAAGGGACTAGCCCGCCGCTCCTCACCCCCACCCCCCTACGCCTTCCCATACCCTGCTTCTCTTGCACCACACCCCCCCTGTGGTGTGCCCACCCAACATGTTCCACACTTCTTCATTGTCATTCCACTCCCCCCCCCCTACCTCTAATCCACTCTGTCCCCCCTTATTTGGTCTAGCCGACATTAATACTTTCCCCCTCTGTTGTCGTGGTATCCCTTGTTCACTTGGGATCTCCTTGCTGTTCGTTCTCGTAGCCCGGCTGCGTTTTCCCACCACTTTCTTAGAGCTGACCTTTCCGATTCCCTGAAGTCACACTGGTCCCATTGGCCGCTCCACCCATGTCATCTATCTACGTGCTTGCATGGACCCACAACCGCTTCTAAGACACACCATCCCCAACCCTGCATCGTTCTCCCACTATCCACTACTCACCCCTGCCTAGCGCTTATGCCTTCTACATGATTAGCGTGACGCACGTATCGCCCTTTCTTGTTTTCTTTTCTCGGTACGTCACGGCTATCACCTAACTCACATGCCGCCTCCACCTATACGTTGCTGCACCCCGCCCCGCCGCTTCGGCTCCCCCAACGCACGACCTGCTCCCTTTTTTTTTCCCCGTGCCCCATCTACACCATGGCAAACCACACGCAGGCAACAACCACCCTTAGACGCTTTACGACACCCCCCCACCCACACTAACCAGCTTATTACCACGAGCTCGTATAAAGATCACAGTTCCCTGTTTTCTACCCAGTCTTACGCCATTTTCCCTTCACACAATGAACCCCAATCCCCCGTGCAACCTACACATGAATTCTTTACCCCACAACACACGACAAACCCTGAAACCACTCTCGCCCTTCCGGTCAAGGCTCCGGAAGTCACAGCAAACCAGCCAACGGCCCACCATCCTCTCGACCTGTCGAACACACTACTTTACAATTAGCACATGTGATGCAGTTCTCCCCATAGCCTTCCAAACTATTGCCCCCGACACCATGAATTGAGGAATAAACTGTACATAAAGCCCTCCTTTCCCCATGTTCCCCACCCCTTTCTCTCCTTTATTACTCTAACTTAACACCGCACCTGCACCCACTCAAGGTTCTTATACTCGACTACCAGTTCAACCCCATACTCTGCCAATGCTCTTCAGAGGTTGTTACCCCCTCCACCCGTCAGCGCCCCCCCCCCTCTCCAGCGCTCCCCCCCACCCGACCCTATCGCCTTACGTACAGGCATTGACCCCACCGCATCTCTTAAATCCCCCCAGCTGCTGTAATTTAGGGTTTCGCACTATCTATCGACGACCTCCCTATTTCTCCCCTTGATGCTAGCGCCTACCCCCACCCACCACACCGCCCACGGGTTCCCCCATTCCCCTCGCCCTTTTGCCAATCTCCCGCACGTGTCCACCACCGGGCATCTGCTCTCTGTCTCATCTTACCGTCCGCACTCTCACCACCTCCTCCGCCCCCGCCACCTTTCCCACCCCCCACCCTCCTAGCCCCCCACTCTACCCCTCGCCTATCACAAATCCCCCTACCCTTGTTCCTCCCCATGGGTCGCGCTTCCACCCCTCCCCACTCCGCCACCCTCCCGCACTACCCAACTAGCGTATCTGTCCCCATTCCGCCCCCCCCCCCCGATACCACTATTTCTTTGTCATCCCTCTGTACCCCACCCGACTCTACCCCTGACAACGAAACCCGCCGCAACTGGTCAAACACCCCCCAGGTCCTAACACCCAACCACTATCTCCTTCACCACACCACATCCCCGATACAAGCCAATACTACATACAAATGCCACCCCTTCAAACCATAACAACCCTTCAAAACTAAAACTAAACTCAAATCTCTAACGAACCCAATCCATTTGTCCCAAGAAGAGCAAGCAGATAGCACCCGACCCCACGCAGCCGCCATCTCCCACGTTCCAACCCCTAACATTGTTTTGAACACCACACAGACCAGGACGCCCTCCAATGTAACTTAATTGGGGCTATTTATGACCAAACTGCAGCACATCAGCAAAAGTCCAATAGCACAGGTTTATAAACAGCCACTAAGGCATGGCCGTACAGTACTGCTGTAAAATACAGCCGCAGTCTTTAAAGATGACAAATGCATGCAAAAATCAAAGAAACAGCCCAGGCTCTCCGATATTAAGTAATTACCGTATATACTCGAGGATAACCTCCCGAGTATAACAGACACCGAGGTACCTAGTTTTACCTAAAAAAGGAGAGAAAAAATAGACTGACTCGAGTATAAACCGAGGGTTTATACTCGAGTCAGTATTTGCCACTTAAGATGTTTGGAAGCTACAACTCCCAGCATGCTTTATTGCTGGGAATTGTAGTTTTCAAAACATCTTAAGTGGCAAATACTTGCAAATAGGGGTAAATCCTCCTTTATTTGTGCATACAGTACGCACAAATAAAGAAGGTTTTACTCTTATTTCTAAGTATTGTGTGCCCTGATGTCCTCACTCCACATCCTCGCGCTTCAGGATGATGTCACTACTCGGCGCCGCAAAGTGCGTGTAGTGACGTCATCCGGAAGCGCACTGAAGATGCGGGACCGCGCGGCCGCCGGACAAGGTAGGTGAAAGTTTGACTCAAGTATAAACCGAGGTAAGATTTTCAGGCTTTTTTAAAGCCTGAAAACCTAGGTTTACTCGAGTATATACGGTAGGTGTTTAAGTAACCACATTGTCTTCTTTAATTGCAGTTGTCGTTTGCATGCTTTCCCCTTTTTATTTCCTCCGAATCCATAAACAATTAAATCTTCGATACATGTTCCTCTTAACAAAATGTCTGGGAGATTTTAGAGTCACATGTATATGGACGCTGATTTTAATGTACCTATTATTAAGGGTGTGTTTAAACTTGGTCCTCTAATGACCTTATAATAGAGACTTAAAAGACGTGAATGGGAGGAAACATGTATACAACAATTACAGTGCACTGGAGACAAGATAAAATAAACCCTTTTGCTAGTTATGGACTATGCCGTGTTATTTGTTTTGTACTTTTAAATTAAAGTTTATTTCAAGTTAACAAGACCCTCGAGTGCACCTTCCTATGTTTACCTGTTTTATACGACCTCTTACAGTGCTTACATGTAGCACCCAGGCAAATAATCAGCGACAGTCTGTTACTCACTCTCTGTGTCTTTGTAAATATATTCTAAAGGAAAAAACAAAGGGCTAAACAAAGGGAAATACAGTAAAAAATCCTCACTAAATAACATCCAGGGTGAGGATCAAACCGGTATATCCTCACCCCTGGGTTTCCTTAAGCTTGCCGAAACAAAGTGTCAAAGAATGGGTCATAGCACTGCCCACTTGTTGGAATCCAGGATTTGTTACAGAGCATATCGTCCCACTATAACATGCAGGGGTGGAGCAAGACCGGCACTACTAGCTAGTCTTTCAAGATGGTCTTTATTTGGAAACACTAAAAAATTTAGGGATGAGGACCTAGCAGTTTAGACCTCAGTTCTATAAGGGGTGGTGGAGGTTTGGAGTGGCTCATTAAGGTAAAATGTTTTGTTTTAAGTGAAAATTTTTAGATGCCAAATATTTATTATGAGAATCTCTGTGGATTAATAGACATTTTAAAGAGATGCAATATGCGGCTTTAAATCTTTGATTGATTAATGTAAGACATGACAGAAGGTTTGAACACAAGCATTCTAGGAAGGAAGCAAAAAATATCTTTAAGAATATAAAATCCGAGTTGTGAGCACATTAAGTTAAAACTTGCCTTAAAACTGAAATTTATACTTCTACTCTCTTTGCTAGAGTAAAAACAAAAAATGTGATGTGGTTTACTGGGCTTTCAACAATGGCCACTGGGAGCTGTTGGTTATATACAATTTATTTATAGAGTATGTCTTGCAGGGAAAGCAAAGGCCAATCCAAGTCAGCGAGGCAATCCAGGTACGCATCAACATGGTCTCAGTACCAACAGGCTAGCACAAGGAAAAAGAACAGTCACAAGTTATTTTGACTAAGGAGGTGGACCCCAAAGCGTCTCCCATGTGCCATGTTTGTTATGAGTGTCATCTCAAAAAATGCTTTTCCGGATGTGTTACCTGTTCTTTTTAATTTATTTATAGAGAATGATATAAAATAGTGAATAAATGTAATGCTGTCAATTTAATTAGGATTTGTACTATTACTTTTAAAGATAAACTATTTTAATAGTTAAAATCAGGTTATATTTTAAAAGGCAAGTCCAGCACTCAAATGAAAAATTGTATATAGATAAATAACCCCATCCACCCACAAATAGATAGAATTATGAAAGATAAAAGACTAAACTGAAATGCTGCACAATGTCCTGCTTCAGCTTGCTGGTTCTGCCAGTCATGGAATATAAAAGGGAATTTACAGCCAATGACTAAATGCAAATGCTCTAGTGCCTCCTTAAGCATGCTCAAGCCCATAACCAGCTCACTAAAATTCTGAAGGGGGTATGAACAAATATAGCATTAACGCGCACTACCCCTTGTTTCCATGAGGCATCCGGAACATAGCAGCAAAAGGCTAATGATTCCAGAGGACAAGGCATGATATCTCAATATATTTTAATGGGGCTATTTTGTTATAAAATATGTCATTATGAGGGTGGAGTTGTCCTTTAAAAAGAATATATAAAAAAATGGGGTTTAGCCTGTCAAGGCCAACAACACATCAGCTCTCCCACTTGGGTAACAAACAACAAACAGCATAAGGGTTTAGTTCTGTGTCACATCCGAGCTAGCACTGCTGCAGCATAAGGAGCCATGCTGGAAAACAGATGGTAAAACATACTTAGAGAAAGAAAATCTCTTTATCAAAGCAGCTGATAATTACAAAAAATGAGACCTTTAAATAGATCATAAAAGGTGGAAGTTAACTCTAACATTAGCTAAGTTCAGATTTCAAATATCTAGAAATCAAGAACCACTAAATAATATAATTCTTAAAGCAATACTTTAAAAGATAAACTACCAATGGAGAGGGCAACGGAAGATATAAAGTTATATTTGTATCTGCAGTTTATAGTCTAATATATCTAGGTCAAAAATCTTCTTGTAAAATTGGAAAAATCTAATATGTAAGAAAATATATTATATATTAAATAGACCTAAAGTTGTGTAATGAAAAATCTAATGATTTATAAAATATGTAACTGTAGAATTGAATGAAATGGGAAAACATTTGACAATCTCTTGAGATCAATGGACTTTCCAGGTCTCTACTAAATAACAAAGAAAATACTCTATCCATGGAATATAAACTCTAGACCTTCTTGCAAATATATCTATGATTTTGCAAAGAAAAGGGGAACTTTATACATATATAATGGCTTAGACACCTCATTTACATTTTTGGACCAAGTTGTGTTGATTTATCAGTCACGTTGCAAATAATTAAGTAGTTCCAGCTCCTGAGATCTGCCCAATTAATATTAATTTCAGACATTTCTTTTGAGACACTAATTGGCCAATGATTCTTGTGCTACACTATTAATTGCTAAAACCTGGAATCCGTCAAAATCCTTCTCTACACAATGCTATTCTTTTTTCATATTTCATTGTGAGAAATGTTTGTTATAGTCCAAACCAAGTACAAAAAATGTCAGCGTAAGTGGGGAATTGTGAAACGTACTGAATCTTGACTTGACGTAGTTTGTAACGATGTATTATTTCAAGTTCATATTAGGAGCATTTGGAGTATTTGCCTTTTTTTCATCTAGTATTACATAATGATTTATTTTTTATACACATCAACAGATATTTTTCTCCTTTACAGTTCCAGGAAAGGCACAATAAGTCTATTTTCTTTACACACTACAAAATACGTATAAAAACACATTTTAAATGATGTCTGTGTGTGCATTTTCTCTTTTATATGTTTTATATGCATTTTGCAGTGCAGTTTTATAGTATTTTGTGTGGCAGTGTGTGGTTAGGGGAATGGCAAAAAAGATAAAAACTGCAAATGCATATACAGTTGTGTGTTTGTAACATTTTCCCTTCCCCTAAACTTTCATTGAGTGCATAATCACATTCACAGAAATGGTTTGCAAAGTGCACCACATAAAAAAAACAGTATTATGACGTTCCAAAGTTCAATGTCCATGCGATAGCCAAACTGCACAGAAATTTAAAAAACACATACCTCTAATGCGACCAAAGTAAAACCGAGCATATTAGGGATAATTCTAGTATTTTTAGAAAGTACTTGCTTTTACCCTAACTGTGGCAGTTAGGGTACAAGCAAGAGAGAACTTTACTTCCAAACCAGCTGAACATAATAAAATGATCAATGGAAATCATCCCAACCTCCTTTATTTGTTCAAACAAAAAAATAAAAATCATACACTATTTTTTAAAATGTTTTCCTTTCATTGGTTCCATCTCACCAAATGGTACACACCAGCAGATTGTTGTCTCAACCGACCATTCATACTAGCGAGTGGTCAGCTGAGACATATTCACTGTTAGACACGTCAAAAGTAGCCACGGCTGGCAGTTATCATATTCGATCGTTGTAGTCCACTTGAGACTGCATAATTGGCCATGATTTTCCAGCAGTCCAATTTTTCGGGCCAACTGAATGAAAAATCTGAAAATATCAGTCAGATGGCCCGATGAATTTCATGGTGTGTAACCATCCTTCTCCACTCAAATCTATGGTGAAAAGGACATAAACAACATGTAATCAACCCAGAACAAAGTATTGGCATATCCACGTTGTCATCCATGTCTATGCACAAAATATAAATGTAATATTCTGCATTTAAAGGACAACTCCACCCTCATAAGAACATCTTTTAGAAAGAACGGCTCTTTATAATATGTTGGTATATTATTACTTTGTTCCATGAATTCATACTGTATGCTGCTATGCTTCTGGATGCCCATGGAAACTGAGCAATTTAGAACTGTACTGAGCAGGTACTGAGCCATGCTCAGAAGAGGCAGACAGGGGATTAACATTCAGTCATTGGCTGTGATGTCAACTGTCAAATCCATAACGACAGTTGCTAATGGAAGAACCAGGAAGCAGAAACAGGGGAAACAGGACATGTTGCAGGGTTTCAGGTTAGACTTATATATTTCACATTTCAAACTATTACCGTTTAGGGTTTTGGGGGGTGATTACCGGTTGTAAGTTTTCATTTAGGGCTGGACTTGCCCTTTAAAAGAAGATGTAGGAGCAGGCTTTCTTCTCTTTATTCAAGAAACAGTGATATTTATTAACCTGGTGATTCCTGGGAGATAATACCTCAAGAAGTCTAAGGCTGGGTACACAACAGCAAGTTTTTTGTCCCAACGAGCGTTTGCTACTTGCGAGCGCTCGGCCGGACAAAAAGGTGGTACCGCACTATCGGCCATGATTTACAACAAAGTTTGATCGCTGTTCGTCCGATATAGATGAACAGGCAGCCGAGCTCGATCGCGGGCCGGCTGCCCAACACCATCAGACATTTCCGACTAAACGATAGACAACACTGTAGGTCAGTGGGCCGGAAATATCTGCTGGTGGGTACACAGGATCTATCAGTCTTTTTTTAAAAGACAACAATATTAAGAAAAACAACATCATCCCCATTACATGTCCACACTTCCAGCAGCTGAAATCACTACTCACATTTACAGCTGTGCTGCCCTCCCTTAGATATGACACAGCAAAGATGAGTGCTAAAAGCCAGCCTCCTAGACGGATGGATGGAGAGTGTTTTCTCGCATGCTAGCTTGAGTTGCAGACAGAATAGTTACGCCCCCTTCACAGCATGGATAGTTACAGGCTAACTGAAGGCAGAGCAGTGGCGTATCTACGTTAAAACATTCGGGGGCACGTGCTCGGGTTTTTTGGCAAAGTGCCCCGAATCTTTTACTGTTGTGCCCCTAGTTCCGGAGTCCCTGGCGGCAAGTTGCTCACGCTGGCGCGATGACGCCACGCGGCGACCGGCGCAGAGCGTTACAGACGGCCTCTGCGCTCCCGGCCTTCCCCTACATTGACTGTCTGGTGTGTGGTGTGTCCTATAGATTAGATAGATGATAGATAGATAGATAGATGATAGAGAGATAGATAGAGAGATAGATAGAGAGAGAGATGATGAGAGATAGATAGAGATAGCAGAGTAGATAGAGAGATAGCAGAGTTAGATAGATAGATAGATGAGTTAGATAGCAGGTTTAGATAGATAGATAGTAGATAGATAGCAGAGTTAGATAGATAGATGAGTTAGATAGCAGAGGAAGATAGATAGATAGTGTGGGATCGTCGTGTCTGTGGTGTCACGATTCCTTAAGAAAGAGACAGCAGACTTTGTAACCATAAACAGTTGCAGGCTCCTGCCTGTAGTTTATTAAATGGTAAACTAAGAAAACTGAACAGAAATCCCAGCTCTTCTGAGCGTCAAGCACACAGTTTCTTCTGGTAAAATAACAGTCTTTTCCAGTATAATCAGACAGGTTTGCATTACCAAAACAAAAAACCCTATTGACTGCTTGTCTTAAATCATAGAACCAGAGCCTGCAAGCAGAGCTGCACTCCCCTCAGCATTTTCCAGAAAAAAACACCACACACACCACACCCAGGCTGTCTGCTAAATAGGCACCTGTGGACTTAACTGGCTAAGAATCCCACCCACTCTTCCTAGCCAGAATCCAGGGCCTGCTAACTGGGTAAATTAAACACCTCACTACCAAACTCCATTTTAACTTCCCCTGGAGCCTCAGCGAAGCCATAACTGCAGCCTGGGTGGTAGATACCACCTCTACAACTACTCCTTTAGAAGACAGGTTCCCTTGTCACAATGAGATAGATAGATAGTAGATAGATAGATAGATAGCTGAGTTAGATAGATAGCAGAGGTAGATAGATAGATAGAAGATAGCAGAGTTAGATAGATAGAGAGAGAGACCAGAGAGATAGACAAGAAGCAGATAGACATAGTAAAATAGATAACAAGAGGCAGATATATAGACAGAGAAGAGATATACAGAAAGAGAGAGGGACAGATAGGATAGATAGGGGCAGAGGTCGATGTAGAAGGTACAAGAAGGTCCCAAGGTGTGGGCAAGCGTCTGACTACAACTGAACACAACAGTAAGTTTAAAATGAAAATTGCTACCAGTATATAATGAAATTGCAGTTTACTGTGCCTTTGCGTCATTAATTTGTGTCTCTCTGTCCAACTCTCTGATCTCTATCTCTGTCTGTCTATTTCACTGTCTTTCTGTTGTTTATCTCTATCGGGCTGTGTGTCTATGTTTGGTTATTATCTGTCTGTCTGTGTCTTTTGGCCATCTCTATTAAGTACTTAGTGGTGTGTGGCCTAATTGGGGCAGAGAAAGGGCGTGGCCTAAACGCATGGAGTGCCCAAAAGTGCCCCTGATCTTCTTAGACCCTAGATACGCCCCTGAGGCAGAGAGAAGCTCGAAATCAGGAAAAAAAATGTATGAGGAGGGCTGCATACCTTAACTCTTTTTAAAGTAATTTTTAAAAAAAATGCATTGAGGCAATACAGTTATCCTTTAAAGATAGCCTACACACAGTCCTGAGTTCTCCCTAAATAAAGTAGGGAATAAACGCATACACACATGACTATCGGCCGAAACGGCTGTTCCTCCTGGGTGCATGCCTTGTCTGTTTGTTGGACATGCTTACGGACCCTAACATTCTGTAACTGGGATTAAAAATAAAAACAGTGTCACACAGACAATCTGTACATGAAAGGGGAAAGGGGAAAGGGGGGTGGGGGTGCCGTGACGTTGTTGGCAATAGCTGGGAGACCTTTGGTCAGGAGAAAGTCCCAACGGAGGTGATACGACAGCCCAACTGTATGATGAGAGTAATGATGTAGTAAGGGTATACACTGTTATGATGGAGAGTACTGTATGTAGGACAGGATACACTGCTGAGGAGAGACGTAGGTAGAAAGGTTACACTGTAGATGGTTGGAGAGTAATAGGTATTGTGAACAGGGTACACTGTTATGATGGAGAGTACTGTATGTAGGGACAGGTTACACTGTTATGATGGAGAGTACAGGAGTATGACAGTTTACACTGTATGATGGAGGATACTGTATGTAGGAAAGGTAAACTGTATGATGGAGAGTATGTATGTATGATAGGATACACTGTATGAGGGTGGAGCGATGTACTGTAGTAGGACAGGGTACACTGTCTGATGGAGGTACTGTCTGTAGGACGGGTACACTGTATGATGGAGAGTGACTGTATGTAGGGACAGGGGTACACTGTTATGATGGAGAGTTACTGTATTTGTAGGACAGGATACACTGTATGATGGAGAGTATGTATGTTTGATAGGTTACATGTTTTATGATGGAGAGTACTGTATGTCGGACGGGTGTACACTGTATGATGGAGAGTAACTGTATGTAGGACAGGGACCCACGCATATTGATGCGAGAGTACTGTAGGTATGATAGGTACACTGTATGATGGAGAGTACGGGATGTAGGACAGGGTACATGTATGATGGAGACTACTGTATGTAGACAGGTACATGATTGTATTATGGCAGAGACGTAATGTAGGCAGGGTTACACTGTATGATGGAGAGTACTGTATGTATGAAAGGGTACACTGTTATGATGAGAAGTACGGTAGGTATGACAGGGTCCAATTATGGATGGAAGTACTTGTTGTATGACCAGGGATACAACTGTATGATGGAGAGTACATGTATGTATGATAAGGTTTACACGATGAGGGAGAGTACTGTATGTAGGGGACCGTTTGGTACACGTACTGATGAGGAGTACGTATGTAGATAGGTTTACACTGTATGATGAGGTACTTAGTATGATAGTTACCTGTTATGATGAGAGTTATGTTATGTATATAGGTTACACTTGTATGATGGAGATTGTACTGTATGTATGATAGGTACAACGGATGAGGAGAGTACTGTCTGTATGATAGGTTATATACTGTATGAGGGAGGAGTAGAGTTAGGTAGAATGATAGGTTACACTGTATGAGGAGAAGTTGACGAGTACTTGTACGTAGGACCGGGTACACTGTATGATGAGGAGTAATGATGTATGACAGGATACACACTGTATGATGGAGAGTACGGTATGTGGACAGGATACACTGTAGATGGAGTAGTATGTACGGAAGACAGGAACACCTGTTGATGGAGAGCTACTGTATGTTGCCAGGTTACACGTATGACGGGAGAGTTTACTGTATGTAGGACAGGGTATAGATCACTGTATGATGGAGAGCTACTGTCATGTACCGAAGGACTCATCTGATGATGGGAGTCTGTATGTAGGACAGGGTACACTGTATGATGGAGAGTACTGTAATGAGGACAGGTTACCACTGGATGAGTGGTAGATTACTGTATTTGTACGGACAGGGTACCCTGTCTATGATGGAGAGTACTGTCTGTAGGGACGGTTACACTGTATGATGGAGATTACTGTAGTAGACAGGTTCCTACTTAGGATGGAGGGTCAGAGTACTGATGTTAGGACGGAACATGTATGATGGAGAGAGTACTGTAGTTTCTGACAGGGATTTACACGGTATGATGGAAGAGTACTGTAGTTATTACGGCTACATGTAGGAGGAGAGTAGGTATGAGACAGGATACACTGTATGATGGATGTGGAGAGTACTGTATGTATGACAGGTTACACTGTATGCTGGAGAGTTACTGTATGTATGGACACGGTTACAGTATGATGGAGAGCACTTATGTAGGACAGGGTACACTGTATGATGAAGTAGTACTGTATGTATGCTAGGATACCCTGTTTGATGGAGAGTACTGTACTGTAGGACAGGGTTACACTGTTGATGGAGAGTACTGTAGTATGTACGAGGTTTTACACTGTATGATGGAGAGTACTGTATGTAGGACAGGGTACACTGTATGATGGAGAGTACTGTATGTAGGACCAGTGGGTACCACTGTTCCCTAGGATGGAGAGCTACGTGATGTATCGGACAGGGTGGGGTACACTGTATGATGGAGAGTTTACTGTAGGTAGGAACCCAGGGTCACATATGTATGAGGAGCCCGAGTTTTACTGTATGTGGAACAGGGTACACTGTATGATGGAGAGTACTGTATGTAGGACAGGTTACCATGTGTATGATGGAGTACTGTATGTATGACAGGTTACACTGATGGGGAAAATGGGGGAGAGTACTGTATGTAGGACAGGGTACACTGTATGAGGAGAGATAATGTATGTTTATTACTAGGATACACTGTTGTATTGGAGGAGTACGTATTGTAGTGACAGGGTTACTACGTGGCCTACTGATGGAGAGTACTGTAGTAGGACGGGTTTACTACTTGTATGATGAGGAGTAATTGTATGTAGGGACAGGGATACACGTTGACGGAGAGTACTGTATGTATGATAGGTTTTACACTGTATTGATGGAGAGTACTGTATGTCGGAAAGCTGGTTTGTATCTACTGTAGTGATGGAGAGTACGTATGTAGGACAGGATACATCTGTATGATTGGAGAGTACTTGTATGTAATGAAGGTTACACTGGTATGATGGCGAGTACTGGATGTAGGACCAGGGTACACGGTATGATGGCCGAGGTACTGTATGTATGAAGGATACACGTTGTATTATGGAGATTACGTGTAATGTTGGGACAGGGTTACACTGCTATGATGGAGGAGTACTGTATGTATGACAGGGTACACTGTATGATGGAGGAGTACGGTTATGTTAGACAGGGTACGGGGGTTACACTGTATGATGGAGAGTACTGTATGATGACAGGATACATGTAGAGTGTGAGAGTACTGTATGTATGATAGGTTGACTACTGCTATGGATGGAGGGTACTGATGGTAGGACAGGGCCACTGTATGATGGAGAGTTAACTGTATGTATGATAGGTAACACGTATGATGGAGAGTACTGTATGTATGATATGGTTTACACTGTATGTCGGGAGAGTACTGTATGGTATGATAGGTTACACTGATGATGGAGAGTACTGTATGTACGCTAGGTTATACTGTATGCTGGGAGAGTACTGTATGTATGATAGGCTTAACACTGTATGATGAGGAGTAATGTTATGGAGGAGAGAGGGTAGCAACTGTATGATGGAAGTACTGTATGTTATAGGAACAGGTACACTGTTAGTTGATGGAAGATGTGAACTGTGGTAGGACAGGATTGACACTGTATGATGGAGAGACTGGATGGACAGGAGGATAGTCACTGTATGGATGGAGAGTACGGTATGTAGGAAGGATAAATTGATGATGGAGGGTACTGTATGTAGGACAGGATACACTGTATGATGGAGGAGTACTGTATGTAGGACAGGATACACTGTATGATGGCGAGGACGTAGTAGGACAGGGATACACGTATGGATGGGAGATGTACTGTGTATGTAGTTACGGAGTCATGTTGATGGGAGATTACTGTAGTTTATGGACCGGTTAACTGTTATTGATGGAGAGTACTGTATGTAGGACGGGATACACGTATTGACGAGAGTACTGTATGTAGGGACCAGGTTGTACACTGTATGATGGAGAGACCTGTTGAGGACAGGTACACTGTATGATGGAGAGTACTGTATGTAGGACAGGGTAGGTACACTGTTATATGATGGAGAGTACTGTATTGTAGACAGGATACACTGCTATGATTGGAGAGTACTGTTGTCCCACTGATGGTTTCCACGTCATGATGGGAGAGTGTACTGTAGGTAGACAGGGTACAACGTGATGCGAGGATACTGTATGTGGACAGGTTACCTGGTATGATTGAGAGTACGTATGTAGGACACGTGGGTACATGTATGATGGAGAGTATGGTATGTAGGACACGGTTTTACACTGTATGACGGAGAGTCTGTCATGTATGAGGTTAACATTTGTTATGCATGGAGCCAGTACTGTTATGTAGGACACGGTTAAACTGTATGATGGAGAGTACTGTTATGTAGGACAGGGTACACGTATGATGGAGGAGTATGTATGTATGATAGGGTTTACACTGTATGATGGAGAGTACTGTATGTTAGGGTACAGACAGGTATGAGGAGATACTGTATGTATGATAGGTTACACTTTGTATGATGGAGAGTATGTATGTAGGAACAGGTTACACTGTAGATGGAGAGTAATGTATGTATGAGAGGTAACTTTGTCTGATGGCAGAGTACTGTATGTACCAGTGACAGGGTTGAGACGTGTATGATGGACGGGAGTACGGTTATGTGATGATAGGTGACACTTGTACTGACTGGAGAGTACTGTATGTAGGACAGGTTACCTGTATGAGGTTAGGAGTTACTGTATGTATGTAGGTTACACTGTATGATGGAGTGAGGTACTGATGTAGGACCGGTCACGATATCCTGTCGATGGAGTAAGTTACGTATGTATGGACAGGGTACCAACTGTATTGATGGAGAGTACGGATGTAGGGACCGTTTACACTGTATGATTGGAGAGTATGTAGTATTACTGTAGGTTACACGGATGGAGGACAGGTGTACACCTGTATGATGGAGCAGTACTGTTATGTAGGACAGGCTTACACTGTATGTGGAGAGTTACTGTATGTAGACCCAGGATACATTATGTATGATGGAGAGTATGTATGTATGATAGGGTACACTTATGATGGAGAGTACTGTAGGGTAGTTACAGGGGGGGACACTGTATGATGGGAGTACTGAGGTATGATAGGCACCACTGTATGATGGAGAGTACGGAGTAGGACAGGGTACACTGTTATGATGGAGGTACTGTATGTTGATGGATACAACTGTATGAAAGTGGGGGCCCACGGATGTATGAGAAAAAACATGTTTAAACGGTCTATGTATGTAGAACGTACAGTTGTAGGGTGTACCACTTTACTTAGTAGGGATATCAGTGCCATTGCATTCGCACCGGTTACCATTATTTCTCCTCCTCCTTTATTAATCTATGAATTCTATGTGCAGATCTGCTCCTTGTATAGTTTTACATTTTCTTAGAATTCTTTAGTATCTTCACCAGCTTGTCTATGCATAAGCATACCATATTATTCAAGTACAATTGTCTACATATGCTCTCCCCCATCCCTCTCAAAGACTCGTGCTCCAAGCTTTTTTTTTTTTTTTTTTACAAACTTTTACATGAGACAGCTAGGGGCACGCTTATGAACAGCATCATTTATTGGTTGATGTCACCTGGTACATCTATGGAAAACCAGAAGAGAGATAACAGAGAACACTGGGCAGCATTTCAGGTTAGACTTACACCTCTCAGTGTTTTAACTATTGCAGTCTTAATGTTTGGGGTTGATTTACCCATATACAACTTTTCATTTGAGGGTTTAATTTGATGTTAGTCAAATTGCTTAGTAAAGATGACCATGAATACAGGCAATTGAAATATCTCACAGGCCTATTTAGGGGTAAAACTTTTTATGCATATAAGTACACACAGTGATGAGTTCATTTTACAGCCATATCGTGATACACAAGGAAAGGACCATACCCAGTGAGCTTACAGCCCAGCTATAACCAACTCAGGGTTTCTTAAGTCCCTCTTCCTGCTCACTAAACTCCCCAAAAATTCTGGGCAATTAACACAAGTCTCCAAAATATTCCACTGGAGTAGTTGATAAGGTTGAATATGGGCCTGTGGAGATTAGGGAGGATTAGCCTTTCAAACAGATCAGCTGCTATTGATCAGGGATTGTCATAAGAAAGCACAGGTGTTGTTGACAGAAGGGCTAATGCAGTAAGAGGTGCAACATTGCCAATTTGGTTAATATTCAGTGACCAAACAGATATAGTAGCTTTTTACTGTTACTGCAGAGTTAACATCCAATTTGTTGCTGCAAAGTATCAGTAATGGACACATTTTGCATTTTTGCATCAGCCCCTCTGTACACAAATATTTAATGGCGATAAACAGTGACATAGACAAGTAATATGGGTGAGGTAATGTGGATGAAGGTGTGGGACTGCAAAACTTTATTCAGAAGCTATAGAATCTCATGCGGCCCCTGATTTATTACATGTTCTGATCAACTCTTTTCTAGTTTTAAAGAAGGTTTTACACAACATTATTTTATTATAGGGGAACTGTGCTCTCCATACAAGTGGCCTTTGATAAAAAAAACTCCAGGATCAGGCTTCTAGCTTTAGTCTATCAAGAATAACAGCAATATTAAAGGGCAACTCCAACCTCATCAGAACATCTTTTAGAAAGAATGGCCTCTTTAAAATATGTTATAATTCTTGTAGTACTGTGATCTGTGACATCACCAGAATTTGGGTGTCATGCCATCCAAGTTTAAGGTTGGAGCATGCCCACTGCTGAGACAGAGCATCAGCTGCATCATAAGCCTGCCCCAAACTCCTTATCAATTTAAAAGCTAGCCACAAGCCTGAAAAGAAAATGTTTCTTTCCCTAAGGTGCTTGTATGTAGAGGAAAGGACAGAGAATGGTTGCGGGTCTGGAACTAGCAAAAAGATTGGTCTTAAAAACATCATGCAAACTATAATAGAGACTCAAACAGACAGGACAACCAGGAACCTGTTATTACAAACTATAAGTTAAGATCAAGAGAAGCTAGAGACATCATCATTCAATTTTTGCCCAGTTTTGGGTAAAATAAAGATGCCAATATACCCGTGCTGGTTTTTAAAACAAAGAACTTTTTTCTCCGGTATCATGTCCCCTTCTTTTCTTTAACAGTGCTAAAATAAAGGCTCATACAAACGTGGAATGGGGGGGGGGGTGTCACGGACTTACCTGCCGCTCCGGTCCGCGCCGCTCGGCACTTCGGGGTGTGGCGGCGTCGCGGACGTCATGACGTCACGACAGTGACCCGCCGGGCTGCGCGAGGTTTGAAAAGCGGCGTCCTCCTGGACCGGCACCCGATAGTAGCGTTAGCTACCCTGGCTCTTACTCACCTGCCTTGGATCCTGCTCTGCTCCTTGTACTACCTTTGCCTGTCTCCAGTACCTACCTTGCCTGTACCAGCACTTCAGTACTTACCTTGCCTGTCTCAGTACCTACCTGCCTGTATCCAGCATTCAGTACTTACCTGGCCGGTCTCCAGTGACTCCTTACCTATATCCAGTATCCAGCTTCAGTTCCCAGCAAGCTCACCTTGTTCCTGTCCCAGCCTACAGTCCCAGCAGACCTTGTTCCTGGTTCCAGCCTACAGTTCCAGCAGTACCTGTTCCTGTTCCAGCTACAGTTCCCAGCAGCCCTTGTTCAGCATTCAGCCTTCAGTTCCCAGCAGACCTGGTTCCAGCCTACAGTTCCCAGCAGCCTGGTTTGTCCCGCACATTCTGGACTATCAGCCTCCTCCTAAAGCGTACTGTAAGTACCCCGGCCGTCCGGCCATTTGTTACAGTACTATCGGGCCATGGAAACGCCTGAGGGGCTATGGCCGAGTTGAATAAAACTTCCAAGCTTTGTCCAAACGCAGGACCTGGATCAGTTCATGGATTCCCTAGCTGTCCGGCTACCCCCAGCTGCTGCCTCTGCTCCAGGTTCTACGCCACCTCTTGATGGCCGGATCCGGTGATCCTTCTCTTCGGAGAGAGCCCCGCATACCTCCACCCTCGCGGTTTGATGGTGATGCCCAAGCCTGCCGTGGGTTCATTAATCAGTGCAGAATCCAATTTGAACATTAACCATCTCATTTTGCATCGGATCGTGCAAAGGTGGGGTACATCATCGCCTTGTTGGAGGTAATGCGCTGGCCTGGGCTTCTCCTTTATGGGAAAGAGACGATCCTCTAGTCTATAATGTTACTGACTTCCTGAGTATGTTTCGCAAGGTCTCGATGCTCCAGGAAGAACCTCTGCCTGCCTCTCCGTTTGATGCAGCTCCGCCAAGGGTCACGTTCGTGGGTCAATATGCTATCGAATTTCGTACCCGTGCTGCGGAGGAACTTCTTGAGAACAATGAGGCACTTACTGCAGCCTTTTGGCAGGGACTCTCTGACCGCCTCAAGGACGAATTAGTATCTAGGGAATTACCTGTCCCCATTGGAAGACTTGATTTCACTATGCATACATTGATACCCGCTTCCGTGAACGGCAGGCAGAGAGGTCTGCAGCTCGTTCCAACCTCCCTAAGACTTTTCCTAGGCCTGCTCAGCCCTTTCCGCAACCCATATCTTCGGGTGAAGAGCCGATGCAAATTGGCGGCACTCATCTATCCCCCGAGGAAAAATCACGCAGACGTACCAATGGACTTGTCTCTATTGTGCTGGGCAAGGACACTTTGTAAGAAATTGTCCCAGAAGTCGGGAAACTCCAGGACCTAGAAGTTAAGGAGGAGCTCCTTCTAGGTAACGTTAAGTCTCTGCCAAATTTGAACCACTGTGAAACTCTTTCTACCAGCTACTATCACCTGTAATGGTAAAACCTTTTCCTCCCAGGCCTTTGTGCGATTCTGGTGCCGCTGGGAAATTTTCATCGATTCTACCTATGCAGCACAATTGGGGCTTCCTCTCCTTCACTTGCAGCAACCCCTTCGAGTTCGGGCTATTGACAATAACCCGTTGGCTTCAGAATTCATCTCCAAATCTACATCACGAAGTCCTATTCCGCATTGGCATATTTCACCAAGAAACATTTATCTTTCTTGTCATCCAAAGCCCATCTGCTCCCCTAATTTTGGACTTCCATGGCTCAGGACACAAACCCTGTATAGATTGTCTAACAATGAACTCAAGTCTTGGAGCCCTTTCGTTTCAAAAATTGCCTTTCTACTCATTGCACTACCATTACCTGTTGAAAATAAACCAGAGGAAAAACCTCCCTGAATGTTACATGATTCTCTGACTGTGTTCTGTAAACAGCCGAGATGAGAAGCTACCACCGCACCGTTCCTACGATTGCCCCATCGACCTTCTTTCTGGTACTATGCTCCTCGGGAACGCACATACCCACTGTTCTCCCTCAGAAACTCTAGCAATGAAGAGGACATTACGGAAACATTGTCTAGGGGTTTCATACGGCCTTCCACTTCCCCTGCGGGAGCTGGTTCTTTTTGTTGAAAAAAAGACGGAGGTTACGACCCTGCATCGAATACCGTGGGTTAAATAAATCACAATAAAGAATCGGATCCTCTCCCTCTCATCTCTGAGCTGTTTGACCAGATAAAAGGGCTAAAATATTTACTAAACTAGATCTTCGGGGGGCATACAATCTGATCCGTATCTGCCAAGGTGACGAATGGAAGACCGCCTTTAATACTAGGGACGGTCATACGAATATCTCGTAATGCCCTTTGGCCTTTTAATGCTCCAGCGGTGTTCCAAGAATTGTCAACGACATTTTCCGGGATATGTTGGGTATCTCTGTAGTAGTGTATCCGATGACATTTTAATCTTTTCTCAAGATCTGCCCTCACACCGCATCCATGTTAAAACAGGTGTTGTTGCTACGTCTGAGAGAGAATAGCCTATATGCCAAACTGGAAAAGTGTCGTTTGAGTGTTCACAAGCACACTTCCTAGGCTACATGTATCTGCGCGAGGGTTCCAGATGGATCCTGTTAAAGTTTCGGCCATCCAAGATTGGTCTCTCCCTATGGGAACCAAAGCTATTCAAAGGTTATTGGGTTCGCCAATACTACAGACAATTCATTCAAGGGTTCTCTTCAATAATTTCTCTGATATTAGCCCTCATCAGTAAAGGTGGTAAGCCCCATTCATGGACCCTGCAGCCCTCGAAGCCTTCAAACGACTCAAGGAGGCCTTTGCTGATGCTCTGTTCTAGTCCATCCAGACTTAGTCTTCCCTTCTACATCGAAGTTGATGCCTCGGACTTGGGCGCTGGAGCCGTCCTTCCCAAAGACAAGGCCCTAAAAGGAAACTCCATCCCTGTGCTTATTTCTCTAAGAAGTTTCTACCTAACGAGCGTAACTATGATGTTGGAAATAGGGAACTTCTTGCCATCAAACTGGCCTCGAGGAGTGGCGCATCTGTTGGAAGGCACATCAGTACCTATCACCATCTTACCGACCATAAAAATCTTGAATACATCCAGAACCTCAAAAGGTTAAATCCCCGTCAAGCACGGTGTCTTTATTCTTTTCCCGATTCAACTTTGTCATCACTTACCAATGGTTCTAAAAACAAGAAAGTGATGCCCTGTCCAGATCATTTGTGCTTCCGACTGTATTAGGAAGATAAGGGCTCCGTTATTCCAACCACTAAAATCTTGGCCTCTATATCTCCTCAACTTTGTTCCAAGATCCAAGCCGCACAAGACTCCTCCTGACACACCCTCTGGCAAAATCTTTGTTCATGTTTCATTCGGAAAGCTAACCTTCTTCTACCCACTGTTCCAAGCAAGCCGGGCATTCCGTGTTAACAAAACTTTTAATATTCTTGCCCGTTCCCTTTGGTGGCCCAAAATGAGAAAAAATGTTAAAGACTTTGTTCAAGTGTGTACCAGCTGTGCTCAATCCAAGTCTTCTAGAACCCTCCCCTGTGGTCTTCTTCAACCCCTCCCATTCCGTCCAGACCGTGGACCCATCTAACATGGACTTTATTGTTGAACTTCCGCCTTCCAAGAAAACACGGTTATATGGGTGACAGTAGACCGCTTCAGCAAAATGGCCCATTTTGTACCCCTCCCAAACTACCATCCTCAACGGAGTTGGCTCAACTATTTATTTCACATATCTTCCGCTTTATGGAATCCCTTCTGAAATTGTATCTGACAGAGGTTCTCAATTGTTTCCAAATTTTGGAGGGCACTTTGTAAGTCCATGAACATCAAGTTACAATTCTCCTCGGCTTACCACCCAGTCCAATGGATCTTACTGAACGCACTTACCAGTCTTTGGAACATATCTTCGTGTTACATTCCTATACTTAGGATGATTGCCGGAGCCTTCTGCCTTGGGCTGAGTTCGCCATAACAATTCACACTCACGCTTCTACTGGGAAATCTCCTTTTTATGTGTCTTTGGGATGAATCCTAGATGTTTTCCTCAGGATTTTCTTCACACAAGTACCTGCTGCCAATGACTCGGCGGCCCAGATGACCGTATCTGGCATGTACGGAAATCAGCCTTCAGAAATTGCTTTGGTACAAAAAACTGCAGCAGATAGGAGACGTAGAGAACCCCCAGCTTATTCTTTTGGGATAAAGTGTGTCTCTCCTCTGCTCATATTAACCTACGGGTTCCTTCCTCCAAACTGGGACCCAAAATTATTGGTCCTTTTCCTATCCTGGAATTATCGGTTCCAGTGGCTGTTCGCCTCCAACTTCCTTCCAGCATGCGGATCCTAATGTGTTTCATATTTCCCTATCAAGCTGTATGCTATATCAGTATTCCACATCCTTACTACCTCGGTTCCAATTCTGTTGATGTCAACAGAGTTTGAGGACGAAAAATCTTGGACTCTAGATTTTGGAGGAGGGTTCTTAAATTTTGGTCCACTGGAAAGGTGGACTGATGTGCACGCTCCTCGTCTAGTCAGAGCTTTCCATAAGAGTTTTCCAGGGAAACCTGGCCTGTTGGGTCCTGTGGCCCCCCGTAAGGGGGTGGGGGTACTGCACGGACTTACCTGCCGCTCCGGTCCCGCGCCGTCAGCACTTCCGGGTGGGCGGCGTCGCGGACGTCATGACGTCACGACGCGACCCGCCGGGCGGGGCGAGGTTTGAAAAGCCAGCGTCCTCCTGGACCCGGCGCCGATAGTAGCATTAGCTACCCTGGCTTACTCACCTGCCTTGGATCCTGCTCCTGCTTCTGTACTTACCTTGCCTGTCTCCAGTACTACCTTGCCTGTATCCAGCATTCAGTACTTACCTTCAGTTCCCAGCAAGCACCTTGTTCCTGTTCCCAGCCTACAGTTCCCAGCAGTACCTTGTTCCTGGTTCCGCCTACAGTTCCCAGCAGTACCTTGTTCCTGGTTCCAGCCTACAGTTCCCAGCAGCACCTTGTTCCAGCATTCAGCCTACAGTTCCCAGCAGCACCTTGTTCCAGCATTCAGCCTACAGTTCCCAGCAGCACCTTGTTCCAGCATTCAGCCTACAGTTCCCAGCAGCACCTTGTTCCTGGTTTCAGCCTACAGTTCCCAGCAGCCTCAGGTCCCGCACATTCGGACTATCAGCCTCCTCCCAAAGCGTACTGTAAGTACCCCGGCGTCCGGCCATTTGTTACAGGGGGACCCATATTGCACAATGTGTAACGAGCGCCATTTTGGACGAATATACTTTATTTGATTAGGTCAAAATATCATAATGCTTTACTTTTCATCATTTGGTCGAGATGAAAGGACATGATGGTAAATCGCGGGTGATCTTTTGGTCTTAAATGAACTGCACAATCTCTCAAGCCTATCCCCCAAAGCTACTTTAAGCAAGAAGTGTTAACATATAAAGCACCATAACTTCTGCCAGGCTGCAGTTAGAAATGGAATCCTTGTATAAATGGTAATACAGCTGGCTTTTATTTACCGTAACTTGTTTGGAGACCACAGTTACCCTTTAAGTTAACAATAAGAAAATCTTTTTTATCTTATATATTGCAAAGACTAATAGCGATGCCTGTTGTTTTTTTTGTTTGTTTTTTTATAGAAAACCTAACATGATTTGTGTAGTATTAAATAATTGTATGATTTGTTATTGTTTAAAAGAGATTTTGAGAAGTAGTGGTTACCATGGATATTATTATATATTTATTATTAATAAAGTATATTCACAAAATCAGGTTTCGTGTTATATACCTAATTCGTGTAATTTTACTAAAATATTGAAAGGAGAGAGTTAACTGGGACATGTAACTTTTTAATATATTGCTTCTTCTACTCACATCAGAACAGTAATTTTAGTAGTCAGACACTAAAATCACTTAAAAAGGATTAAACCATTTTCATTACCATAAATCTTAGGACGTGGAAAGAAATAGGAATATAAAAACAGTAAACTTTTAGGTTTTTGATGGATGGCGTTCACAAATTTTACATTTTCGTTTTTATTATAAGGTTAATAGGATCAGATCATAATTCACTTAACACATTCTGTAGACCAAGCAATACTATGTTGTAACAGTCACACACTTCATGGTGAGCCCATTCAGAAAGACGTGAGTTAAAAAATTTCCAGTGAAACTTAAGACAATATGACAACATGGTCAATGACTGATTATATCTAAGGTTATTGGACAAAAATATATTATTAACAAACAAAATGCATTGTTTTACACTATAATTAATATTGTCAATAGAGTTTTCATTCTCATTGTATTAGGTTATATTTATATGTGCGTCAGTAATCCTAATTGTAAATAAACTAATTGTTGTTTGTGTTGTGTTGGAGAAGACTGATTTGCGTGAATCTCCTTGCCCATGTGGAAAAATAGATTTTAAGAAAAAAAAAAGAAAAACAGCTCAAACATACAAGTTCTAACAGAGCCATAAAATTGAAGGTGACATGATTTCATTAAAACACACAGACAACTGAACTGACCTTCGTTCAAGGTCGGAGTCAGAAAACAGCACAAAGGCCCCTCTTGACTGTTAGAAATCTTTTTACATTTAGCCACATGTGATGCATTTTATATCCACATAGACTTCCAACACTATTTGCAGAAACAATGAATTGAGAATAAATGTAAATAAGCCCTCCCATATTCAACCATTTTCACCAACCCTTTATCCCATTTATTTAATATATTAAAGAATGACACAAAGGTTTTATAAATAGTAATTCTCACATAATATGCAATGTTTTGAGGTTGTTAAGGTATCTCTATTAAGGCTTGAGCATCCATCTTAATTTGCTTAATTTGGCCTTTTATCCTTATAGGAAGTTATATTACATATATAGCGCATAAAACAAACAAAACACAGCAGGGTTAGCTCTCTGCCAGGTAAAAACAGCATCCTGATTTCTCATACTAGTTAAACATTCAAGAAACAATCATAGAAACAAATACAAGCCATAATCTCTGTTCATACCCATGGGATTTAATCATGCAATGATTCTGCAGTAGTGCACCTTACGTATACCTATTTCTTTGCATTGTGTTTAAGGGTAACTGTGGTCTCAAATTCTTCCAAACTAGTAAGAATTATATAAAAAGCCTTCCAACATACCTTCAAAATAAAACCTAAATCACATCTCTAGATACAATTTGTAAGAAGAGAGAGATGCCAGAGATGCTTTCATTTAACCCTAACTTGTTTTGAGACCACAGTTGCCCTTTAACTAATTTGGGGCATATTTATGAAACTGCAGCATCAGAAAAGTCCAATAGCACAGGTTTATAACAGCCACTAATGGCATGGCCGTACAGTACTGCTGTAAAATACAGCCGCAGTCTTTAAAGATGACAAATGCATGCAAAATCAAAGAAAAGCCCCAGGCTTACCCGATATTAAGTAATTACCGTATATACTCGAGTATAAACCGTCCCGAGTATAAACCGAGGTACCTAGTTTTACCTAAAAAAGGGAGAAAAAATAGACTGACTCGAGTATAAACCGAGGGTTTATACTCGAGTCAGTATTTGCCACTTAAGATGTTTGGAAGCTACAACTCCCAGCATGCTTTATTGCTGGGAATTGTAGTTTTCAAACATCTTAAGTGGCAAATACTTGCAAATAGGGGTAAATCCTCCTTTATTTGTGCATACAGTACGCACAAATAAAGAAGGTTTTACTCTTATTTCTAAGTATTGTGTGCCCTGATGTCCCTCACTCCACATCCTCTGCGCTTCAGGATGATGTCACTACTCGGCGCCGCAAAGTGCCGTGTAGTGACGTCATCCGGAAGCGCACTGAAGATGCGGACCGCGCGGCCGCCGGACAAGGTAGGTGAAAGTTTGACTCAAGTATAAACCGAGGTAAGATTTTCAGGCTTTTTTAAAGCCTGAAAACCTAGGTTTATACTCGAGTATATACGGTAGGTGTTAAGTAACCACATTGTCTTCTTAATTGCAGTTTGTCTGTTTGCATGCTTTCCCCTTTTTATTTCCTCCGAATCCATAAACAATATACATCTTCCGATACATGTTCCTTCTTAACAAAATGTCTGGGAGATTTTAGAGTCACATGTATATGGACGCTGTATTTTAATGTACCTATTATTAAGGGTGTGTTTAAACTTTGGTCCTCTAATGACCTTATAATAGAGACTTAAAAGACGTGAATGGGAAACATGTATACAACAATTACAGTGCACTGGAGACAAGATAAAATAAACCCTTTCTGCTAGTTATGGACTATGCCGTGTTATTTTGTTTTGTACTTTTAAATTAAAGTTTATTTCAAGTTAACAAGACCCTCGAGTGCACCTTCCTATGTTTACCTTGTTTTATACGACCTCTTACAGTGCATGTTACATGTAGCACCCAGGCAAATAATCAGCGACAGTCTGTTACTCATCTCTCTGTGTCTTTGTAAATATAATTCTAAAGGAAAAAACAAAGGGCTAAACAAAGGGAAATACAGTAAAAAATCCCTCACTAAATAACATCCAGGGTGAGGATCAAACCCGGTATATCCTCACCCCTGGGTTTCCTTAAGCTTGCCGAAACAAAGCTGTCAAAGAATGGGTCATAGCACTGCCCACTTGTTGGAATCCCGAGCATATCGTCCCACTAATAACATGCAGGGGTGGAGCAAGACCGGCACTACTAGCTAGTCTTTCAAGATGGTCTTTATTTGGAAACACTAAGAAATTTCAGGGATGAGGACCTAGCAGTTTAGATCCTCAGTTCTATAAGGGGTGGTGGAGGTTTGGAGTGGCTTCATTAAGGTAAAATGTTTTGTTTTAAGTGAAAATTTTTAGATGCCAAATATTTATTATGAGAATCTCTGTGATTAATAGACATTTTAAAGAGATGCAATATGCGGCTTTAAATCTTTGATTGATTAATGTAAGACAATGACAGAAGGTTTGAACACAAGCATTCTAGGAAGGAAGCAAAAAATATCTTTAAGAATATTAAAATCCGAGTTGTGAGCACATTAAGTTAAAACTTGCCTTAAAACTGAAATTTATACTTCTACTCTCTTTGCTAGAGTAAAAACAAAACTGTGATGTGGTTACTGGGCCTTTCACAAAATGGCCACTGGGAGCTGTTGGTTATATACAATTTATTTATAGAGTATGTCTTGCAGGGAAAGCAAAGGCCACTCCAAGTCAGCGAGGCAATCCAGGTACGCATCAACATGGTCTCAGTACCAACAGGCTAGCACAAGGAAAAAGAACAGTCACAAGTTATTTTTGACTAAGGAGGTGGACCCCAAAGCGTCTCCCATGTGCCATGTTTGTTATGATGTGTCAATCTCAAAAATGCTTTTCCGGATGTGTTACCTGTTCTTTTTAATTTATTTATAGAGAAGAATGATAAAATAGTGAATAAATGTAATGCTGTCAATTTAATTAGGATTTGTACTATTACTTTTAAAGATAAACTTATTTTAATAGTTAAAATCAGGTTAATATTTAAAAGGCAAGTCCAGCACTCAAATGAAAAATTGTATATAGATAAATAACCCCCATCCACCCACAAATAGATAGAATTATGAAAGATAAAAGACTAAACTGAAATGCTGCACAATGTCCTGCTTCAGCTTGCTGGTTCTGCCAGTCATGGATATAAAAAGGGAATTTACAGCCAATGACTAAATGCAAATGCTCTAGCTGCCTCCTCTAAGCATGCTCAAGCCCATAACCAGCTCACTAAAATTCTGAAGGGGGTATGAACAAATATAGCTATTAACGCGCACTACCCCTTGTTTCCATGAGGCATCCAGGAACATAGCAGACAAAGGCTAATGATTCCAGAGGACAAGGCATGATATCTCAATATATTTTAATGGGGCTATTTTGTTATAAAATATGTCATTATGAGGGTGGAGTTGTCCTTTAAAAAGAATATATAAAAAATGGTGTTTAGCCTGTCAAGGCCAACAACACATCAGCTCTCCCACTTGGGTAACAAACAACAAACAGCATAAGGGTTTAGTTCTGTGTCACATCCTGAGCTATGCACTGCTGCAGCATAAGGAGCCATGCTGGAAAACAGATGGTAAAACATACTTAGAGAAAGAAAATCTCTTTATCAAAGCAGCTGATAATTACAAAAAATGAGACCTTTAAATAGATCATAAAAGGTGAAGTTAACTCTAACATTAGCTAAAGTTCAGATTTCAAATATCTAGAAATCAAGAACCACTAAATATTAATTCTTAAAGCAATACTTTAAAAGATAAACTACCAATGGAGAGGGCAACGGAAGATATAAAGTTATATTTGGTATCTGCAGTTTATAGTCTAATATATCTAGGTCAAAATCTTCTTGTAAAATTGGAAAAATCTAATATGTAAGAAATATATTTATATATTAAATAGACCTAAAGTTGTGTAATGAAAAATCTAATGATTTATAAATTATGTAACTGTAGAATTGAATGAAATGGGAAAAACATTTGACAATCTCTTGAGATCAATGGACTTTCCAGGTCTCTACTAAATAACAAAGAAAATACTCTATCCATGGAATATAAACTCTAGACCTTCTTGCAAATATATCTACTGATTTTGCAAAGAAAGGGGAACTTTATTACATATATAATGGCTTAGACACCTCATTTACACTTTTTGGACCAAGTTGTTTGATTTTATCAGTCACGTTGCAAATAATTAAGTAGTTCCAGCTCCTGAGATCTGCCCTAATTAATATTAATTTCAGACATTTTCTTTTGAGACACTAATTGGCCAATGATTCCTTTGTGCTACACTATTAATTGCTAAAACCTGGAATCCGTCCAAAATCCCTTCTCTACACAATGCTATTCTTTTTCATATTTCATTTGTAGAAATGTTTGTTATAGTCCAAACCAAGTACAAAAAATGTCAGCGTAAGTGGGAATTGTGAAACGTACTTGAATCTTTGACTTGACGTAGTTTGTAACGATGTATTTATTTCAAGTTCATATTAGGAGCATTTGGAGTATTTGCCTTTTTTCTATCTAGTATTACATAATGATTTATTTTTATACACATCAACAGATATTTTTCATCCTTTACAGTTCCAGGAAAGGCACAATAAAGTCTATTTTCTTTACACACTACAAAATACGTATAAAAACACATTTAAATGCATGTCTGTGTGTGCATTTTCTCTTTTATATGTCTTTATATGCATTTTGCAGTGCAGTTTTATATGTATTTGTGTGCAGTGTGGTTAGGGGAATGGCAAAAAAGAATAAAACTGCAAATGCATATACAGTTGTGTGTTTGTAATCATTTTTTTCCCTTCCCCTTAAACTTTCATTGAGTGCATAATCACATTCACAGAAATGTGTTTGCAAAGTGCACCACATAAAAACACAGTATTATGACGTTCCAAAGTTCAATGTCCATGCGATAGCCAAACTGCACAGAAATTTAAAAAACACATACCTCTAATGCGACCAAAGTAAAACCGAGCAATATTAGGGATTCTAAAGTATTTTTAGAAAGTACTTGCTTGTACCCTAACTGTGGCAGTTAGGGTACAAGCAAGAGAGAACTTTACTTCCAAACCAGCTGAACATAATAAAATGATCAATGGAAATCATCCCACCCTCCTTTATCTGATTCCCACAACAAAAAATAAAAATCATCACTATTTTTTAAAATGTTTTCCTTTCATTGGTTCAATCTCACCAAATGGTACACACCAGCAGATTGTTTGTCTCAACCGACCATTCACTACTAGCGAGTGGTCAGCTGAGACATATCACTGTTAGACACGTCAAAAGTAGCCACGGCTGGCAGTTCATCATATTCGATCGTGTAGTCCACTTGAGACTGCATAATTGGCCATGATTTTCCAGCACGTCCAATTTTTCGGGCCAACTGAATGAAAAATCTGAAAATATCAGTCAGATGGCCCGATGAATTTCATGGTGTGTAACCATCCTTCTCCACTCAAATCTATGGTGAAAAGGACATAAACAACATGTAATCAACCCAGAACAAAGTATTGGCATATCCACGTTGTCATCCATGTCTATGCACAACTATAAATGTAATATTCTGCATTTAAAGGACAACTCCACCCTCATAAGAACATCTTTTAGAAAGAACGGCCTCTTTATAATATGTTGGTATATTATACTTTGTCCTATGAATTCATTACTGTATGCCTGCTATGCTTCTGGATGCCTCATGGAAACTGAGCAATTTAGAAACCTGTACTGAGCAGGTACTGAGCCATGCTCAGAAGAGGCAGACAGGGGATTAACATTCAGTCATTGGCTGTGATGTCAACTGTCAAATCCATAACTGACAGTTGCTAACTGGAAGAACCAGGAAGCAGAAACAGGGGAAACAGGACATTGTGCAGGGTTTCAGGTTAGACTTATATATTTCACATTTCAAACTATTACCGTTTAGGGTTTTGGGGGGTGATTTACCGGTATGTAAGTTTTCATTTTAGGGCTGGACTTGCCCTTTAAAAGAAGATGTAGGAGCAGGCTTTCTTCTCTTTATTCAAGAAACAGTGATATTTTATTAACCTGGTGTGATTCCTGGTAGATAATACCTCAAGAAGTCTAAGGCTGGGTACACAACAGCCAAGTTTTTGTCCCAACCGAGCGTTTGCTACTTGCGAGCGCTCGGCCGGACAAATAGGGTACCGCACTATCGGCCATGATTTACCAACAGTTCTGATCGCCTGTTCGTCCGATATAGATGAACAGGCAGCCGAGCTCGATCGCGGCCGGCTGCCCAACACCATCAGACATTTCCGACTAAACGATAGACAACACTGTAGGTCAGTGGGCCGGAAATATCTGCTGGTGGGTACACAGGATCTATCAGTCTTTTTTTAAAAGACAACAATATTAAGAAAAACAACATCATCCCCATTACATGTCCACACTTCCAGCAGCTGAAATCACTTACTCACATTTACAGCTGTGCTGCCCTCCCTTAGATATGACACAGCAAAGATGAGTGCTAAAAGCCAGCCTCCTAGACGGATGGATGGAGGAGTGTTTTCTCGCATGCTAGCTCTGAGTTGCAGACAGAATAGTTACGCCCCCTTCACAGCATGGATAGTTACAGGCTAACTGAAGGCAGAGCAGTGGCGTATCTACGTTAAAACATTCGGGGCACGTGCTCCGGGTTTTTTGGCAAAGTGCCCCGAATCTTTTACTGCTTGTGCCCCTAGTTCCGGAGTCCCTGGCGGCAAGTTGCTCACGCTGGCGCGATGACGCCACGCGCGCGACGGCGCAGAGCGTTACAGACGGCCTCTGCGCTCCCGGCCTTCCCCTACATTGACTGTCTGGTGTGTGGTGTCTCTATAGATTAGATAGATAGATAGATAGATAGATAGATAGATAGAGAGATAGATAGAGAGATAGATAGAGAGAGAGATAGATAGAGAGATAGATAGATAGATAGCAGAGTTAGATAGAGAGATAGCAGAGTTAGATAGATAGATAGATGAGTTAGATAGCAGAGTTTAGATAGATAGATAGATAGATAGATAGCAGAGTTAGATAGATAGATGAGTTAGATAGCAGAGGATAGATAGATAGATAGTGTGGGATCGTCGTGTCTGTGGTGTCACGATTCCTTAAGAAAGAGACAGCAGACTTTGTAACCATAAACAGTTGCAGGCTCCTGCCTGTAGTTTATTAAATGGTAAACTAAAGAAACTGAACAGAAATCCCAGCTCTTCTGAGCGTCAAGCACACAGTTTCTTTACTGGTAAAATAACAGTCTTTTCCAGTATAATCAGACAGTCTTTGCATTACCAAAACAAAAAAACCCTATTTGACTGCTTGTCTTAAATCAATAGAACCAGAGCCTGCAAGCAGAGCTGCACTCCCTCCAGCATTTTCTCCAGAAAAAACACCACACACAACCACACCCAGGCTGTCTGCTAAATAGTCCACCTGTGGACTTAACTGGCTAAGAATCCCACCCACTCTTCCTAGCCAGACTCCAGGGCCCTGCTAACTGGGTAAATTAAACACCTCACTACCAAACTCCATTTTAACTTCCCCTGGAGCCTCAGCGAAGCCATAACTGCAGCCTGGGTGGTATATACACTCCATCTACAACTACTCCTTTAGCAAGACAGTTTCCCTTGTCACAATAGATAGATAGATAGATAGATAGATAGATAGATAGATAGATAGCTGAGTTAGATAGATAGCAGAGTTAGATAGATAGATAGATAGATAGCAGAGTTAGATAGATAGAGAGACACAGAGAGATAGACAAGAAGCAGATAGACATAGTAAAATAGATAAACAAGAGGCAGATATATAGACAGAGATAGATATACAGAAAGAGAGAGGGACAGATAGAGATAGATAGGGGCAGAGGTCGATGTAGAAGGTACAAGAAGGTCCCAAGGTGTGGGCAAGCGTCTGACTACAACTGAACACAACAGTAAGTTTAAAATGACCAAATTGCTACCAGTATATAATGAAATTGCCAGTTTACTGTGCCTTTGCGTCATTAATTTGTGTCTCTCTGTCCAACTCTCTGATCTCTATCTCTGTCTGTCTATTTCACTGTCTTTCTGTCTGTTTATCTCTATCGGGCTGTGTGTCTATGTTTGTGGTTATCTATCTGTCTGTCTGTGTCTTTTTGGCCATCTCTATTAAGTACTTAGTGGGTGTGGCCTAATTGGGGCAGAGAAAGGGCGTGGCCTAAACGCATGGAGTGCCCAAAAGTGCCCCTGATCTTCTTAGACCCTAGATACGCCCCTGAGGCAGAGAGAAGCTCGAAATCAGGAAAAAAAATGTATGAGGAGGGCTGCATACCTTAACTCTTTTTAAAGTAATTTTTAAAAAAAATGCATTGAGGCAATACAGTTATCCTTTAAAGATTAGCCTACACACAGTCCTGAGTGTTCTCCCTAAATAAAGTAGGGAATAAACGCATACACACATGACTATCGGCCGAAACGGCTGTTCCTCCTGGGGTCATGCCTTGTCTGTTCTGTTGGACATGCTTACGGACCCTAACATTCTGTAACTGGGATTAAAAATAAAACAGTGTCACACAGACAATCTGTACCTGACAGTTAAAGGGGAACTGTGGGAACTGTGGTCTTCAAACAAGTGTAAATGTATGTCACACACACATAGTCTGTACCTGGGATAAAAATAAAACAGTGTCACACAGACAATCTGTACCTGACAGTTGAAGGGGAACTGTGGTCTCCAAACAAGTTAAGTTTAAATGAAAGGCCGGTTTCCTACCTTTAAAACGAGCCATCAACCACCTCTCTACGTGCTCCACAGCCCAAGATATACAGAAATGACTGACAGAAAGTTAAAGGGTGGGAGGCTGACTTGTGATATTCCTGAGGCTTCTCCTGCACAGTACCGCCGGCGAGCACAGCCTCAGACTCCCTCAGTGTGTGAGGGAGACAGGAAGTCCCTCCTCCTCTCTGTTGTGTGAAGTCCTAACAGAGAAGGTAAGAGAATCTACAGTCCTTCTCTTTCACTGTGTGAAAACAGTCTTTTCAGGCAGAGTTCTCACTCTGCCTGAAAAGGCTGATTCCACAGAGTTTTCTGTAGGGGGGGTCTGAGTAACCCAAGGCTTCTGCGAGTGGGCGGGGCCACATGGGGCTGTAAGATAATGGGCCATGGGGGGCCTGCAACTTGAGGGATCATGGAGTGACACAGGACAGATTGACTGACAGTTTCAGAGCAGGAAGCAGGAAGTGCAGGGGACCTGGTGATGCTGCTGCCATATCACACACAAAAATGTAAATATCATCAAAACTATGCAAAATAAACAATGAAAATAGATTGCAAAAACTCTCAGGGGAGCAATTCCTATCAATTTACCTCAATTTACCTAAAGTCATTTTTGGACCACAGTTCCCCTTTAAATTAAAATGATGCCCCACTAACAGTATGTACTTGGGATATAAATTAAACAATGTCACACACAGTCTGTACCTCAAGGCTGTTTTTAGCATTTTGGATCCCTAAGCAAGTGTCCCCTTCCCAGCTGAAACTTCCCCCCCAGCCACCTTTTGGATTAGTCTTTGCATAGAATGGAAAAATTAGCCAAATTATTATATTGTATGCTACAGGAAGCTAGTTTGGTAACAGCTTGTTGCTTTATGGTTGAACCCTATCTTTTAAAAGAAAAAAATCTTTCAATAGCGCCCTCCACATTTAAATGGGGCCCTAGCTTTTCGACAAGGTCGCCTATGTCTAGAAACGGCCCTGTTCTACCTGCCAATTAAAAAAAAGATGTCCCACTGACAGTCCTTAATTGAGATTAAAATACAGTGATTTCACACAAAGTCTTTACAATGGATTTAAAATAATGTTACTCTGGCAGTCTGTAACTGGCAATTAAAATAAAATGATGTACAACATACAGTCTGTACCTCGGATTTAAAATAAAATTACACTAGCAGTCTGTCCCTGGAATTCGAATACAATTATGTCACACTGATGGACTATACCTGGCAAACGAAATAACATTATGTTATAGATAGAGATGGGATCCGGGCCTGCCTCGGACCCAGATACAACACAGAACCCTTCAGTTCTGAAATCCGAATGTTCCATCCGAATGTTCCACCTCGAAAATACAATCGGATACTAGAGAGTATATTCTTATTGTATTTTCGAGGGTTATCGAACGTTCAAGGTTATTTTCGAGGATAACCTAAAATAACCTCATACATTCGATAATCATTGAGAATCATTGAAAACGCGAAGTCATGAAATTACGTTCCATTTTTGGATCTTTGGGTTTTTTTCAAGATCCGTAAATCACAAAAATTAACCAGTTTTGTGAATCTCTAGTGATAGACAGTCTATATCTTGATTTTAAAATTAAACTAGAAAGGGAAAGTTTAAAGGGCATGTCCACCCTTATTTTAAACTTTTGGTATATGATAGTAGATGTTCCCCCAGCCCCAACCGCTATAAAAAAGTTTTAAGAAAGTGCCCCGATGTTTACTTACCTTCCCTCTCTCCTCCAACGCCCGGCCTTCTGCTTGCAAGACACTGCAAGCAGAGGCAGCCAATCACGGACGCGGCTGCCGGCTTCTCAGAATGCCGGTAGAGAGAGGGAAGGAAAGTACAGTTCTGGGGACTTTCTTAAAATTATTTTTATGCGGTTGGGGCTGGGCGAACATATTCTATTACATGGCCAAGGGGTTTTATGGTAGGGGGAGGGATAGCAAAACAGGAGGGAGAGGGAGGGGGAGGGAGGGGGAGAAGGGCTGCAGTACGCATGCCAAACTTCTCCCGGAGGCCAGATAGAAGGCAGAGTCCTATATGGACTCTGCTATCCTCCTGGTGGGCAGTTTTTGGACTTTGGGGGGGGGGCTACAGGAGAACCTTATGGAGCTGGGAGTGAGGTAAGGATGTATTACACTACATGATGGGGCCAGTAGTGTGGGGGATTTGACTAGTTACCCTTTAGGTATGGCTTCCATGGGAATGAAAAGGTAGATAGGTGTAGGTGGGTGTACCTGTGTCTGTGTGGGGGGTTGGGGGTATCAGCGTTTGTGTTTATGACCATGAAACAAACTGTTTTGATCTCATGACCCTTAAACCTTGAAATGTCCACATTTGAGGATTGTTACCATTATAGTCTATGGGGGAAAATGTCCCTAAATTCACCGATAACGCCATAGCACTTCCTTAGATTCCTTAGCTAGGTAACAGCACACTTCTCCTATATGCCCCGCACATCTGTACTGAATTTCATGACTCTAGCTCAAAAACTATGGGAGGAGATACAATCCAAAAAGGAAGAAATAGAAAGAACAGTAATTTGGCTCTTCAAGGCAAATTAATTGTGTCGCAGATATTTCATTTTAAATCCCAGGTACAGACTGTCTGTGTGACATTATATCATTATAAATCACAAATACAGACTGTCTGTGTAATTTTATTTTATTATAAATCCTAGGTACAGACTGTCTGTGTGATATTATTTCCTTTTAAATCCCAAGTACAGACAGTCTGTGTGACATTATTTTATTATAAATCCCAGGTACAGACTGTGTGACATTATTTTATTATAAATCCCAGTTACAGACTGTCTGTGTGACATTATAAATCCCAATACAGACTTTCTGTGTAACATTCTTTCATTATAAATCCCAGGTACACAACTGTCTGTGTGACATTATTTTATTATAAATCCCAGGTCAAGACTATCTGTGTGACATTATTTTATTATAAATCCCATGTACAGACTGCCAGGCACAGAGTGAGAGTTTGTGTTTGCGTGTGAGATAATTTCATTTTAAATTCTACATACTGAATGCAAGTGTGACGTTTTTTAGGTAAAGACTTTCTGTGTGACATCATTTTATTTAAATAAAATAATGACACACAGTCTTGGCAATTAAAATAAAATTATTTCACACAGTTTAAATTATGTAACAAAAACAGTCTTTATCTGGGATTTAGGATAAAATGATAATGCACCAACAATCTGTCCCTGGGAATTAAAATAAATGTCACGCATACAGTCTGTACCTAGAACAATGATGTTGAACCTTAGCATTGCAACCAAGGCATCCTCAAAAGCGAATATTTTGTGGCAAAAAGTAGCCCTAATAATGCTAAATATTTGGCCAAAGGTCAGTTAAACAGCAAATTAGATAAGTGAAACCAGAACATTTCCTATTACAATAGTTTTTTCTGCAGTAGATAAACAGTGTATAAGTCACCCAGGTAACACATTCAGTAAGCAGGAGAACTTATTTAAAAACTACAAAGTTCCCTATAGATACATTAAAGGACAATTGTAAAATTCACCCCCTCCCCCTTGCTAAGTCCTCACTCCTTGGAACACTTTCTATATCTAGTAATACTTACCAAAACATTTCCTTGTTTCTCCATTCTAACTCCACCTTTCAGACTGGTTGGTCAGTGGCATGACCAATAGGAAGATGCACTGTTCAAGAAGCGTGTCTTTCCATTGGCCAGATTGCGAATAGCCTGCAAACATAGAAATAGACTGGGGCAGTGAGTGATTATTTGGTGAGTATTACTGGATATAGAATGTGTACCCAGGGGTGAGGACTTAGCAGGTCAGATCCTCACACTGGGTACTTCACATAGTTACAAGAGAAGAAGATAGTGGGAAGTATAATTGACCTTAGACTAGGTGATAATATTTCAATGATATCTCGCTAGATAGGATTTTAAAAATTGACTTTTCGTCACATTATAAATAACGCTGCCATTTTCACCATGTTTACTGCTATGAAAAATTTCAAAACAAATGTTTGCAAAAATGCTGCTGAAAATGGTAAAAAATGCAGTGAAATCTGAAAAAAATTGTGAAATTTCACCTCTTTATAAATGACGTTTAATTAATCATAGTGAATGAAATGTCACCATTGCTGCTTTTCCTTAAATAATTAACTCAATAGGTAGGGGCATAACTGCAAGGCCCCGGGCCCCCTCGCGATATTGAAGGCCGGGCCCCTGACCCACCACCCCCTTCACAGTCAGCTGTTTTTAAAAAGCAGATTGCACATATGAATGAAACATACGTGTGCTCAGCTCTTTAAATATTGGACCCTAACTTCCGGTCGTGCGTGTGTGTGTGGGGGCACTAGTTACGCCACTCACAATAGGGCTTGGCCGATCACTATGGGGCTATTTTATAACTAATAAAAAGGGCATTTCCACCCTTAAAACTGGTGACAGTTATCTGCACGCAACTCCAACCTGATATTTTTCCCAGATTTTTCACATGCGTTTGTAACAAGATGTTTAATAATAAGTTCTATTACTTTCTGGCAAAGCTATCTGCATCCTCCCTCTGTTCAAGAAGTGTTTTTATAAGCTTGGGCCTATGCAAAGAAAGCAGCAGGTAAAACAGCAGTCAATCATTGTTTGTGAGGGAGGAGCCATCTTACTCTGCTAGAATGGGGACAACAATTATTCTTAAATATTTGGTTAGTAGTGGTAATAAAGTGCAAGATATATCAGTTGGGGTTGGGAGCAGGTAACTAGCAATTAACCGTGTTTTTTCTTTTTTTTTCTTGTTCTTGTTGTTTTGTTTTATGTGTGGACATGCCACCATGTAAGACCATGTGCTACACCATGTAAGGCAGTGCACCAGTGGTAATACACAAATCGAGGGGAATGATCAGAAGAACACAAATAACCAAGATATGGGTGCACTCTGAATCAACCAGGGTGCAGACGGCTCAGGGTTCCTCCCTTGGGAACATATAAGTCCAGAAAAACAAAACAAACTAGGGTCGCTCTCCAACAGAACGTGTTTCTTTATTTGTGACCACACATCCACTCATAACTTTTTGGGGGGTTTGTTTGCCCCCTTCTTCAGGTGATCAGCTGAAGAAGGGGGCAAACAAACCCCCCGAAACATTGTGAGTGGATGTGTGGTCACAAATAAAGAAACACGTTCTATTGGAGTGCGACCCTCGTTTGTTTTGTTTTTCTGAATGATCAGAAGAACATTCATAGTACCCCTACATACTGCACGGGCACATAACATTAATAAAGAAAATCGTGTTCCTTGTGGTTAATGTCAAATAAACAATAGGTAAAGTGCAAATGCAACAAAGTAATAATCTACAGAACGTAGAATCAAGACAATAAAAGAAGATCAGGGGTCCCTACACTTGTTTCACCCCAGCCATTTCCACTATGAAGCCCCATTAGCGGAAATGGCTGGGGCAAAACACATCCCTCCCTCCAGTGTCCAGTATAAATAAGTTTTCTAACAAACACTCATTACCCCCAAAACCCCATTTCTGCAATACTTTCACTGGCGCTTCCAAGAGAAGACTTTCTTTGGAGTCCACTGGTCCTTCACTGCACTTTGGCTTCTCCTTTTATGGCTCTGCCGCCTTCCTTATGCCCCAATTGAGAAAGCCAGTCATATGTCTTGCAAACACGTCTTCAAGTCCAGTTGATCTAACTGAATACCACAGACATACCATTAACTGGATGAATGAGAACCTTCACAAACATAATCGTATAGTTAGGTTTATTCAGAGTTCTGTATAAATACTGTTTACATTTTCAAATCCAGTGATGAATCATGCAGCCTAACTTGCTAATCAGCCTGCTCCTACTAACTAATAGCAATGCACCCTATTGCTGTTTTAGCTGTTTACAGATAGCAGTATACGCTCGATACTGTTTACACCAAAAACTGAATCAATCAAGGTCATCATACCACCTGTGGTTGCAATGCTTTTTCATGGTCTGATTGCATACTAGTCCAAAAATAAATAGAATTTCTGAGTTTAAGGCCTGGTACTCATGGGTTAGCAAGGACCCAATATTCCTGTTAACAGACCTACAGATCGTTAAACCAATCAATAGTCTGAAAGTCGTAAAAGAAATAGGCACCACGCCTGTTATTGACACATGTGTACAGTTTTGCTCATGGGCTTAGCAATGCTAAAACAGTTGACATTGTAAATATATGTAGATGCTTTCTAGGGAAACATTTAGCAATATTGTATGAAAAATAACAGGTAAGATATAATATACAATAAGCAAATATAAAATGCAGCATTTCTTCATCCTGGCATAAATCATATTGCAGCAAAAAGGCAGATAACTAATAACAATATGTCTGCATGCACTATATTTATCATGAATATCTTCTTTTATGTATTATTGCTATTTTACTGTCCCACACCACAGATGGATTACACAGCTGCTTGAGCAAAACTGACATTTTAGGCTCCACTCTTCAGAGAAAAGAGATAAAGCCAAATTAGGGTTTTTGACTTTTATTGACAATTCTTTTATTAGTTTAGTCAAAATGTAAAGATTAACAGAAACTATATTGGAGGATTATCTGTTTGGTGTGATATACAAACGAATAATTCTCCACCTAAATCAGGTCCAACCTGTGATGTTTAAAAACTACAATTTCCAGCATTCTCTGGCTGCAGATCCCTGACCTAAATGATAAGCCGGATCATTAATTTGCATCCGAGAGTAGAGCATAATAACAATTTTGCCCAAGGGAAATTTTCAGACAGTTAAGTACGTTCCCGAGGCTGTCAGTGAACATTTGTTGGCCCTCCAGAGCGATCATAACTGTGGTACACACATTAGCTATAAAAGGGCAAATCCCTTCAGTACCGATGGAATGACCCTTTATTGCTAATGTGTGCACCCAGCTTGATTTTAACCTTATTATATGTCTGTTGTTTTATTTCTCATACAAAATCAGAAAAGAAGGTTGTGTCTCTTTGTATATGTGAGGAATCGCTATCACTCAGAAATGCTGATATCATGTTTCCTAGGAAAAGAGGCTCACATGTGCCATACACTTTATAAATTGCTTCCCCATTGATAAATGGAAACGATTGGCAGCACTTTTTCCTTTTCCTATTTGCTAAAAAAAATGAAGCTGTCAAAAAGCCTGGCATCCCATCAGTCTAATGAGAAAGGAAAATAGCAGAAACTGGGAAAATCTGCAAGTTAAGTTAAAGCTACGGTATATGTAAGATTAAAAAAAAACACTTTAAATATACTGTGTATTTTTTGCCAGCACTACTCATGATCCTTTTTTATCCCAAGGCGAACCAGGATGATCAGGAAGGGAGTAAAGGGACATGGAGGACAGGAGCGAGGGGCCGCCAAGGCAGGAAGGAAAAACGATGATTAGAAATTTATCAGGTTGCATGTCATCCGATGCAGAATTGTCCTTATTAAGTAAAGGATTTGGTTTCAGTCCTGTTATGACTATAGACCTTTTCCAATTAGATATTGATTCATATGCCTTTTTTTACTTCGATTAGACACACTGGGCTGTGAAAACATTGGAGCCATATACTCAGTTGTTTACCCTCAAGAATTTTCAGATGACACCTAAAAGCAAATATTTTACAGCAACAAAATACTAGTTAAACATAATCATACAAAGTCATATGGGCTCAATAAAACTTGTACATCATATTAGCACTTTTACATTTCCAATAAAAAGTGATTAGCATCAGCTTACTTTGTGTGTTCTATGGCCCAGGTGTGCAAACCCTGGGCCCGTCACTCAGTACAAACGTGTCTCAGTCCGGAGAATTACAAAGTTTGTTACATGTATCAAAATATGTCATGGGTGAGTCTCTTACCCAGAAGTCTCTATGGCCCGGGTGCCAGACGCCCCAAGCCCGTCGCACGGCAGCTACTCTTAACCAAATTTCAAAGTATTGGACTCTGCACAAACGCCGGGAACACAGGAGACAGTCCACCGTAGAGTTGCAATAAAAAGCCTTTATTCTCTTACACGCCTAACAAAATACTAGTAGAGACATTCATTAACCAAGTAAGACATGAACTACAGAATGGGACATATATTTGAGGTCAAACTATATAGCACAATGGAATAGAAGTCTTTGAGAGAATAAAAAAATAGAAGACATTACAATTAAAGGGTTACTGTGGTCCAAAAATAACTTCAGGTAAATTGACAGTAAATTGAGTATTTTTGCAATTTACTTTTAATATTTTTTTTTACATAGTTTTGAAGATATTTACATTTTTATGTAAATCATCAAATCCCCTGCACTTTCTGCTTTCTCCTCTGACATCATGTGACAATCCTCTTCCTCCCAAAAAAATTTACACACCTTACACACTCCCTGCTACAGACTGTGGCACCCTGCCCAAGGTGCAAAAAAACCCTGTTTCTAGATCACTCTAGAGGAGCAGGCTGGCAATTCTCCAAACAGGGTGCAGAGTCTTACCTATGTGATACAAACTATTTTCTTCAGAAATTATATTCATTGGTATTGGAAGATTATGATAACATTATAACATTGGCAGGCAGTTTATTTACCTGAACACCCCATACAGAGGGTGTTGAATTCTGTAGGAAGCTCTTGAAAATAGTGGTTTCTATACCTTGGCCCAAGTACACCTTTTAATCTTTAACTTTAGGTTCAAATCATATATATGCATCTCTATCAGCAAACAACCGCCTGATCTAACTCTATGTAACTCACCAAGCCAATTTAACTCCATTAAAGCTGAATCGTATTGCAACAACACACTCAAACTGCTGTCCTAAACGTCACAAAAGCCAAACGCATTTCTGGCACCTTATTTGGGACTGTCCCGCAGTCAAGCAATTCTGGATAAGAATTACCAGGTTCCTCACAGGACTATTACCGTGGCCAGTGCCTATGGACCCAAAACTATGTATATTAGGCATCAACACTCTGGAAGTGAAAGGTGCTTACAAATTAACCTACCTTCCCTCCTGAAACACTATTTATGTCACTTAAAACTGATATTGAAATGGATGGCACCGGATTTCCCTAACCTGGAAGTTTGGAGGAAATTAATAAAAGATATGCTCCCATTTCATAATCTCATATATAAGCAGAGACATTGCCCTACAAAGTTTAATAAAATATGGAATAACTGGATTGAATACCCTTGAAGGTGTAGCCAGTCTATTCATCTCTGATGGAAGGTGGGTGCTGGTCTGGCGTGGTCTGAGGTGTGTGTGGGAGCTGTATGCGGGGCATATTCCCTATCCCTTCCTCCCTACCCATGGTCCTATTATCAAGTCACTGTTAGACAATGAACTATGAAGAGATCTACAGAAGCTAAGTTTAATATATGTACTCTATACCATAAGATTTAAGAATCTCTTGTGTAAAGTTTCAATAAGGAAGTTCCATGAGATGTAATAAGAAAATACAAATATCACCATGAATCAGACATGTTGTTGTAAATAGTTTATTAAAATAAAAAGTTTTTTAAAAAAAAAACAACTTTAGGTTCAAAAATGTCATCTACGGTCAACTAAGGGGTACGGCGTTAGGATCCAATGTCATATGCTAACTCCTTCACGTGTCACGTAAAGGTGGAAAGCATTTTCACCTTGGGGACCTTCACCAGGCACTGTGTGGCTTGGTGGAGGTTCTTTTCTTCCTGCTATGGCTGGGCGATGTTTTTCTTTACTAACAGTTGAATACGTTACATCCTACAATTTACAAAGACCCTTAACAAGACCCTTAACAAGATACCTTTCTTGGATGTTTTGACAAAATTAATGGCATGTCCACTTGCCATTTTTTTTTGTCAGTAACCTGCCCCCCTATAAATCATAATTATTAGTATTATCATTATATAAGCTTTTTATAAGCACGTCATTATACAATATATACATTTATTTATTTATTTTTTGGTCTTAAGCGGATTAACATACACATCTTTTTATTAGGTTTAATAGATTGTAATTCCATATTTAAAGGGTATCTTAGACTTGGTATTTTTCAGTTTATTTGAAGAACGGGAGATAAAGAAGCTATGTCTTGATCTGGAGCAGGCAAGGAACACTGAGTACTTACTTGTGTTTGCACTCCTCTAACAGGCCCTGAAGTGCCTTTACAATATACGTGTATGTGCACATGTTAAATATTATATATAAAGTTAGGTCCAGAAATATTTGGACAAAGACAGCTTTTTTCTAATTTTGGTTCTGTACATTACCACAATGAATTTTAATTAAACAACTCAGATGCAGTTGAAGTGCAAACTTTCAGCTTTAATTCAGTGGAGTGAACAACACGATTGCAGAAATATTTGAGGCAACTAAAGCATTTTTAAAAACCGCCATCATTCACCATCAACGTAAAACCTCCCAGTCACCTGCGGTTCCTTTTTTGGACGAAGGACCAGGAGGGGTAGAGGGAGGAGGTATGATCAGAGAGAACATAAGAAACAGACCAGGTTACACTCTCAAGAGGAAAAAGAAGTAAGCACTGTAGAATTTAGCACTACTAAATTAGAAGATAGACATGTGAGTTTATTATCCAAGGGCCTTAATTTTGTCCAAGAGTTTGGATCCATTCACTTTTGTGAAGGATGTATCTTTTTGCCAGACGTCTTATTCTTAAAAAATTGTATGCAGACAAAAAAAGTGAACGTTGTAATATTTGATAATCTGGCTTTGGATAATCTTATGGAGCTGGAGCGTGATGGGTTAGGGATAGCGAATGATGAAGGAAGTGACGTTGTTCAGAAAGATACAATATCTGAGTCACCTACTCTGATTAGCCATCTAGGACTGCGCCCCAAGTGGAAAGAATTGTCGAACTTGAAATGGAGGAGTTTAGGGGAAGCCATCTCTCCCCTAATCTTAATGATCAGCAGGGCCACTTCTACCATGAGACAGAGTGAGACATTTGTCTCAGGCGGCATCCCTGCACTGAAGAAGAAAGGCGGCAGACAGGCAGTGGTGGGGAAAAAAAATTCTTTTCCTTGACTGGTCAAGAAAAAAAGAATTTTCCCTAGTTGCAGATATGATGTTGTTAAAATCATTTTATATAGTAAGGTTGGCTTTAGTTAGTTTGTTAGGCTAGGCTACACTAGTTATGCTTGTTAGGCCCCTGCTGAAAGGATCTACCTTGACATGGTGGCAGGCTTAGAAATCTTTCGGCAAAAATCTGTTATACTACAGAAAGAATGGTATTTCTAATGTATTGTAACAGTTGAACCAACATGTATAGCACAGGCTATAAAACAAGTTATTTTGATTTGAGCAACAAAAACCTTAGAGGAGCAATATGGTAAAGGCAACACAAGCTGTTTAAAAAAGGTATGTGATATCTGTTTGAAGTAATTTACATTATTGCTAATTGACTGAGGAACTGTTTAAATACCTATGTGATAGGAAGTTCAAAAATGTAACATTTTAGCCACACCCTCTTTAAAACGACAGTGGTGCACTTGACGCCGTGCCTGGAAATAATCAAAGGCGGCATTCAAAAGTTTGTCTTAGGTAGCAAAAAACCTAGATGCGCCCCTGATGATCAGGAAATAAGAGGCCTCAGAGAACTTAAAGCTAACGACGACATCATCATTAAACCGGTGGAGAAGGGTGGGAAGATAGTTGTCCTTGATAGGGACTACTATCGCTCCGAAGCTCTGCGACAGATGAGTGATCCTACCCAGTATAATAGTTACAATAAATCCCATTTTCGAAATGAATACCAAAATTAAAAAATGCTTGGATATGGCCTTTGGCGAAGGCATTATCAGTAAATCAGACGTGGGTTTTTTATTCAATAAACACCCTACACTGCCTTGTCTTTATTGGCTGCCAAAGCTACCTAAGAATATCAAGAGACCCCCTGGTCGTCCAATAATATCAGGGGTGGTAAACCCCACTGAGAATATCTCACGGTTTGTTGACCTAGCCGTACGCCCGTTTCTGGATACGGTCCCTTCCTACTTAAAGGACACCCTGGCTGTCCTTAAAAGGTTGTATACTATTTAGATTAAAGGGTAGATTGAGGGGATTAGGGTATGCATGTGTTTATGTGATCTATATTTTTTGTGAAGTATAACATTATTGGTGCTTTTTCTGGAGTTTATTCCTATAGAGCTCCATTGTTCACCTGAGAGGGTGTGCCGGTCCATGCTTCCCATTTAAACTGTGTGGTTAGTTTCTCGTTTGGTTTGTAGCAAATCACTTTGCAAAATTTACTGCATCACGGGATCCTGGTCAGGTAAGAAGCGCCGTGTTGCACCTCTTCCTTAAAGCCGTTATGTTCTGTGCTACAAGGTAGCGCAGAACCTAATGCTGTCTATATTACATATTACATAGGCTGCGCTATTTCCAGAAAGTTTTGTAAATAGCGCAGCCAACGCAAAATTAGTGCAAAACCTGCACAAGGGTAGTGTGGGACATTTTATTTGTACCTTTGACTACATTTATTATGGATGCTCTCATAAACTGCTTACATAAAGGTTGCCTGTACTATAATTGGAACCCTGGAGCTAATGATTAATCTTGTATTTTATTTTAATGAATCCTGCTAGTTGTACAACACCAAACATTTTCTCTACTTGCATTTCCCCTCTAATGTATAGGACACTATCACGGAGATTCAATAAAGTTCTTATTGTTAAAAATGGTGCTAATCTTGCCCCAACCAATCAGATATTATTTAACATTTGAAAGCTAACATCTGATTGGTTGGGGCGAAATTAGCACCATTTTTAACGATAATGAATAACCCTTTTATTGAACAACCCTGTTTTACTTGAATGTCCTCTTAAAAGGATTGTACAGGGTAAATCAAAGTTCAGTCAATTGCTAAGCTGTACCTTTAAATCACACATTATGTTATTGTTATTTTTCTAAGCCATTGGCAGAACTTACCCTTTTCCTTTAACTTGCTGCCCCTTGCTCCTCCACTGTAATCTCTTTCAATCCACTGCTCCTGCGACACTTGCTGGACATGAATCTTATCTAGTCAGTCAGGACTGCCCTGCTAGCTGTATATTAACCTAAAGTAAAACGGGGACGTGATTGACAGAGTGATGCTTCTATGTATTATTATTATATTGCATATTATATAGTGGATAATGTACCCCCTACTGTAAATTATAAGCATATTATATGTCACCAAGGAGTTCCGTGACCATATAAAACCACAAGGCCGCAGGCCGAGTGCCTTTTATACAGGGCACGGAACTCCTTGGTGTCTTCTAATATTCGTATAATTTTCTGTAGGGGGTACATTATCAATTATAATTCACCCCTTTCAGATTTTTTTTTTGTCAGACATTCCCTGCCTGTTCTATGTTAAACACAGTGACCCCCGCCTTCTTAGCTTCACACACACCTCCCTCAACACAGTAACACCCCCCCTTCTTCACACACACCTCCCTATTGATACACACTAACTGATTCTTGCTCCCCCTCCTCAACCCCCCCTTTACCTTTCATGCAAGTCAGAGCAGCAGCATTGAGATGTTCCAGTTCCCTCCCCCGCAGTCAGAAAGAGTTACAGCCCAGAACTAATTAAATATTCACTTCACTCTCTGCCCCCTGTGCTTCCGCACAGAATTTCCTGGCTGAGGATGACTCAGCATGAGGCTGGTCGTGCTGCAGACGGACTGCACAGTGAGTAACAGGCATGGGGGACCACTTCCTTGTTATAATCGGCATGCTACTACGTAGTAGCGCACCAATTATAACAATATTATTTACAGTTGGGTCGCATAGGGATTAATATAGCGCCAACATCTTCCATGGTGCTTTACAATTGCATAGTCATACACTACATACAGGGTAATACATATTATTCATAAGTCATACATAATGCAATGATATTTAAAAGGCTAACACTGTGGCAAATTAATGTTTGGAGAATTGAGCAGCAGTCATCTATCAACGTGTGACTATAAGTGGTTAATCTTTTGAAATGTTTCAAAATCAACACCAGCAAAATCTAATGTACCACACCCACTGTTAAGCCAAAATCTAAATTCTTACTCATAACTTTATAAAAACCAAGCAAGCTTGACAAGATCTATTTCTCTCACCGATTACTACTTATAAGATCAGTTCTTGAGACATATTCCATAATATGATACTGTATTAAAGTTTCCAGTATTTTCCCCACCACTGATGTTTAACTTACAGATCTTTACTGTAGTTACCAGGCTGTGAACAACTACCCTTTTTGAATATTGGTATTACATCTGCTTTTTCCAACCCAGAGGCACATCTTCAGACAAAAGTAAGTCTAATAAGGAACAATGGTCTATAGGGAACCGAATGATCGCTCGTGATTTACCAACACACCCAAGACCGAGATTGGTCGCGGCAGCCCCTACCTGCACCATACAATATTTCTGGCAGACAAATCCATACACGGTAACATCGATTGGTTGCCCCAGAAATATTGTATGGTGTTTACCCAGCCTTAAGGTAACATAGTAATGGAGGTTGAATAAAGACATACGTCAATTAAGTCCAACATTTATACCCTCCTCTTTAACCATACCTAACTGTTGATCCAGAGGAAGACAAGAAAGAAATCAGAAAGTATCCCTGGATCAACTAGAACTACACTATATGTATTAATACCGGTAATTCTTTATCTAGGCCACTTTTAAAGCTATTCAGTGAACTTACTGGTACCATTACCACATCTGCTGGAAGACAGTTCCACAGTTTCACTGTAAAGAAACCTTTTAACCAATGTTATAGGATGTCCATGTGTCCTCTGATATGACCGATTAGTAAACAATGCACCAGAGAGTTTATTGTATGGCCCATTAGTATAGTTGTATTTAGGTGGATGTATTTTATCAGGTCCTAGAGCTAATTTTGTATAATTGTTTTTGTACAATACCCAGTCAGCCAGAGTAAATATTTTTCTTTTATACTACTCTTATTATTACAGTCTCTACTATTACAGTAATACTAGGTTCCTCTGTAGTGTATAGAAGGAAAAACTGGTTTAGCACATTTGCATTCTTTGCATCTTCTGTAACCATCCTAGCTCCATTATTTAATGGTCCCACATTCTCTGCACTTGATATTCTATTTTAGCTAACTTAATTGTTTTCTTGCAATCCACATTGTCCATATTACAGATTTTAAATGCCCCTTTCTATCTTTCCATTTCCCTTTTTAGCCTAGCATTTAGCCACACAAGTGATCCTGTAAACTTACAAATTACTTTATATATAGGATACATATATAATCAAAATGAATGCTCTCTGACTTACTTGATAGGGTGCCTGGGTTCTAGTCAGGGGAAAGTATATACAAAGGTAAGAACGAGAAGCACTCCTGGGTCTTTTTCAATTAGAAACAATTTATTGATTCTTTTCACGCCATTTCTACGTGTTTCGGTCCGTCATTAGGAAGTAATGTATATAGATATATATGTGTGCGTGTGTGTATGTGTGAATAGTGTTTATTGAAAGGGGAAAACTGAAAATGGTTATTAATGGACGACAGAACTTTGGAACTGGAACAAAAAATTGGCGTAGCAGATGTGAATTCATAAATGTCATGGGGCAGCATAGTTGCCTAGAGATAAACTGGTGAGTTTTGTTCTGTCAGTGGTTCAGATGAAATTCCAAATATACAATTGAACACAATTTACCAGAAATTTTGGATTTTCAAATACAATTTTCAACCACGATTTTTGGCTTTCAACCATAATTTTCAAATTTGAAACTGATTTTTTGCCTTTCAACCACGATTTTTGACCAAATTTTCAACTTTTCAAATTAAAATTTTAGAATTTTCAACTTTGATTTTAAACTTAAACATTTCACAAATTCTTTAATCATTTGATTTGCAGCATACTTTGGTTTATTAATCATTTATTAATCATTCCATTGTATTTGGAAAGAGTGTGGGCATGTTATCTATTAATAAATGTTTTATATCAAAGCTATTTGTTTTATTATTTCCCAAAGTAACAAGTATGTATTGAGCACAAGCCTCATATTACAATCCATTTTTTTCGCCATCCTTTGTGTCTTTAAAGCGGGCCATACACAGACCAATCTCAATCATATATTTATTTGTTCATTGGTTGTTGGTAACTACGCACTAGACAATGATGGGAGATAAGGTCTGGGCAAAAATCTGCATTTTTTTCAGAAATGTCAAACCTTCAATTTACCAGCTGCTGCTGTTTACCCCAGAGCCCTCAGCTGTTGGTGGGATGCTAAGAGTTGACATTTAAAAGTTGCAGGAATTTCAGGGTAGAAATAGTTGAAGTTAACAGGAAAGAAAATGTAACCAGTGTGGAAGATGAAGGCCCAGTATAGTTTAAAAATATAGTTAACTGTTACTTGACTTCCTGCAAGCCTAACAAGCTTTCAGACAGCACAAATTAAGGGGATGATGTAATAGGGTTTTCTCTATTTTACCAAGGACTATGCCATTTCCAAATTTTTTTAGAAACAGCATAGTGCCTCCCATGCAATGAAATGTAAGTTAAGTTCTGCACTGCCATTTAGCAGCAAACAAGGGGAAGGAGGGATGTAAGAGAATTGTGGCAAAAACTGTGCGCTGTTGTGGGGTTTTGCACCCCGATTCGGTTCATGCTTAAAACCATCGCAACATATAACTTACATTTTATTAAGAAAAAATATTCGGAAACAGCTCAAGACACTGAAAACCAGTTTCAAACCGATTTATTGTCCACAATATTGCGGATTTCATGGAGGAGAGGAAGTGTTAATTAGGAGTTATAAAAACATTTATTATTATATTATATTATTTATTAGCTTTAGTTTTCCTTAATTAAATAACTTAGTTTTCTTTTAATTGTAATATGATGGTGGCCATACACTTGTGACTTTTCTTGTTAATTTAATGTCCTTTGTTGCGGCGATTCGCGAATACACTTTTATGATCTATCTCGCAAAACGCTAAAAGGCTAAGTACATATGAGTTAATCCCTTGCCAAAAATTGCACAATTGGTATAGTAATTTGTCAGTCAAAAGTACAAAATTAACATGTCAACATTTTACCTGAACAATTGTTTGACACACAGAAATATGTTGCATTAAATAAATATATTGATCTCTTCAAGATTTATCTAATGTGTGTCCACTTTAGCTCTCCAGTCTACCTACTCACAGGAAATGCCATTAGAATAATGGATCCTTACAAAGGCTTCTAGTGTGTTTCCTAATGACTGTTTGGGGTACAAATCATTCATTGCTATGGTGTTGGGATCCATGTTTGGTTATAGAAGCAATTCACGTCTGACAATTTAAATGTTTGCTAAATGAACCAAGAATGTCCTACATAAATTCAATTCCTTCTGGTAAGGTGCCCATACACACAGTCACCAATGCCAATAGACAGGAACAATTGTTCCGTATATATTTTATACAGATCGATTGTTTGTTCTGTCCATAGATTAAAACAATATGATTCAACGGAAATATTTCAGTCATACCCAATGGTGGTAGCTTGATCTATTGGTGAACATCGCACCAAAGAGTTTATTGTAAGGCCAATTAATATATTTGTATAAATATATCATATCCCCAAACAAGCGCTCCTTCTTTAATGTAACTAATCTCTCAAGACCATCCAGTCCCCTTTTTGATGTATTTACTCTTCTCTGAAATCTTTCAATATCCAAGATGTCCCTTTTATATATTGCACATTATGAGCAGTAAAGCAACTTTAAAGACTTCTTCTAATAATAGTAATAGCTCTTTAGGTAACTGTTTTACCTTTTCTATTAAGTTCTTCATATTGTTGATTACAGTGTTTGTTGCTATGCATAGAAATACATTGTTTTCCATTGGTGTTTTATTATTACCAACTTTTTGATCTATTTATCATGAACATTAATATTAGGGCATAATCTCTGTCAAAAACAACTCACAATATACTGAATCTATTCAGATGACTTATCAGCCTATTTGTTTGGTAATGTATGGCTTCTGATAATAGAAGTTTGCTGAGATTAGGTTACACGTGGATTTGTGTGTTTTCTCAGTGGAACTGACTGATAATATTCATAAACTTGTTTGGCTTGCTATAAAAATAATTTTCTGCATTTGCTTGTAGTGAATTAGTGTAGTTCATTTCAACAGGAGAAATACATCATACTACAAAAAAGCCAAATTCCTGTTCTTTCTATTTCTTCTTCTTTTTTTTGGACTGCATCTCCTCCCACAGTTTTTGAGCTAGAGACATGAAATTTGGTACAGACGTGCGGGCATATAGGAGAAGTGTGCTATCTTCTAGCTAAGGAATCCGCTGAAGCTTTACAGCATTACCGGTGATTTACGGGACATTTTTTCCCTCTAATGTGGATATTTCAAAACAGTTTGTTTCATGGTTGTAAATACAAACACTGATACCCCCAACCCCCACACAGACACAGGTACACCCACCTACTGACCTACCTTTCCATTCCCATGGAAGCCATACTTAAAGGGTAACTATAGTTAAAAAATTAATTTTGATCAATCATTAATAAATGTTAGTTATATGGTCATACATGCAAAAACATATACCCCCCCCCCACCTTACACGGGTACACACACCTACTGACCTACACTTTATTCCTTTGGCAGACATATTTAAAGGGTAAATAAAGTCAAAAAAACTAATTTAGATTTTTCCTCAATAAAAGATAGTTTTATGGTTTTAAACACAAAAAAAGACATACCCCCTCAACCAGACCCAGGTACACACTATTTATCCATTACTGTGGCAGCCATACTTAAAGAGTAACTAAAGTCAAAAAACTAATTTTGACCAATCATCAAAAAAGTTTGTTTTTTTAACCCTCAACCTGACACAGGTACACACATCTACTGACCTACTCTTCCATTTCTGTGGCAGATATACTTAAAGGGTAACTATATTCAAAAATACATTTTGATCAATAATCAAAAAAGTTTGTTTATTTAACTTTCAACCTGACACAGGTACATACACCAACTGAGTATAGTAAAAAAAACAAACATTTTGACCAATCATCAAAAAAGTTAGTCTTTTATCCCCCAACCTGACACGGGTACATACACCAACTGACCTACCTTTAATTCATGTGACAGCCATATTTAAAAGGTAAGTAAAAAAACAACAATGTCCTCATGATTGGCATTATTGAGTTTTAAAATCTGCAGCACAAACACACACATTCCCTTCCAAAATGTAGCCTTTCAAGCCAAATTCAAAGTTTATACTTAAACTTTCCCTTTCTAGTTAGATATTACATTTGTCTATGTAAGAAAGTCTAATTTATCTTATATCTATAATGCTGGTGGTTTGCCACCTTCTGATTTTTCCACAACATTCCCGTCTGGCCCATTGATTAAGCTGATGTTAATGTTGATGTTTTTTGTTGATCGTAAAAAAGAACAGGTCATGTGGTTTCTTCAGCGTCACAGGAGCATCGGAAGGCGAGTTCCTAGTGTACAGCCACCTTTAGGTATGGTTTACAGTGTCTGTTATTGTGGCTCCAATGAAACTTCGGTCTGATATTTTATTCTGTATTGGCCAGGCATCGGAGCATGGAACAATGATCAATCAGGCCAAGATATGCTCCCGGCCTTACATTGGTCTATACAGAAATATGATGTAAACACTTTTATATTTAACAAAATGATAATCGACAAATCAGTTTTTGTGAAAAAATGTTTATATAATATATACTGCTATTGTGACTGCTATTGTAAGGTATGTGTGAGATGACTCATAGATAACATTATCAAACCTCATAGAAATAATCTTTGATTCGCAAGTTCAACAAACTCAATTGGCCACCCTTTTACCTGATGTAGAGGAGGCTAGGATAGTGTCCTGTGTAATGGTTGTGTTCATAAACATTCAGAAAAGTAAATACAGCACCTTTTTAGTTTGCTTTCGCATTTTGTTTCCTGTCTAACAGGAGCTATTTGAAGGATCACATATATATATATATACAAACATGCTGCATGTGTTATGCATTGTGTTTTAACGCCTATTTTTAGTTGTTGTGGAAAATTATACTATTACTCCCCTCCCAATAAAAGTAACCAGGATGAGGGCTTTAAATGCTAGGTCCTCACCCCTGGCTTCACATAGAAATCCTGAACTTAACCTTTGAAGTTACAATTGCCATCTTGCTAAGTCCCACAGCGCAGCTTCAACCAAGGACATTGGAAGATGTGTTCTGCTAGAAGCCCAAAGGAGTTACAGATTTCCAAGAGGCTGCTAATAAGCTTTTTATTGCTGTACATATATAGTGTACTGCTGCAGCTGCTGGAGTTTATCTGAAGTATATGTACTTTGGCGACTCTTTGGGGAATTTGATATCCTTAGTTTACAGTAGGGGTACATTACGCACATAATTATTGCTTTCCTTTTTTTTTTTTTGCTTTTCCATTTTTTCCGTTAAAAGGTAATAAGTTGTTTTTTATTAAAAAAAAAAGGCATATTCCTTTCAGACATATTAAATCAGACAGAGACGCCAGTCCATCTGACCAATCACTGGATCAGCCAGCTACTATTTTACATTTATAAAAGTTGCATTTCTATTAAAATTATTTATTGCTTATGTTAAATCATTTGTAATGTTTGCTGGTACAGAAAGAACTGTTACTATTTTTATTAAAACTGTAAATTAAACAATATATCAGTTATCATACAAAGTAACAGCTACAGAAAAATACACACTAAAATATTTCAGATCAACAAAACAATGGTACACTGATAGTTACAGTGATAGTAATGTCAATTTCTAAAAACAAATTTCCCACTGTACATATCCTTTAAAGTTATGCAACAGTTGAGATGAGAACGGTAAATTATAATTGTGTCCCCAGCACCATGTGATAGCAACATTCCCTCTTTTGGCTGCCACCAATATTTACCAGATCACTGTTACTCTGGCGGTCTGGCACAAAGCCATGCACTTACTTTCTTTAGACAATATAAACCAGTTTTAATTACATTTAACAGTAGGTATAGCAATAATTTAATAACAAAACATAAACAGTTAACATAACATTAAAGGACAACTATACTCACCTCACCCTCGCTCCTCTTCCTCTATAGCTGCATAGTACCCAGGGTGAGGACCTAAAATCCCTAAGTCCTCACCCTGGGTACTTTCCCTAACTCCTGCACTACTTACCGCAAATCTGCTTCGCCGATCGCTCCATTCCTCCGCTCTTCCTGCTTCAGTGACAGATCGCGAGGCAGCCAATAGGAAGATACGCTCTGCAAGGAGGCGTGTCTTCCAATTGGCTGCCTCGCGACTGTCACTGACAGTAGAAGAGAGGTGGAACAATGTGGATCGGCGAAGCTTTTTTCAAAGGGTGGACATGCCCTTTAAGTTTTTCTCTCTAGTGTATCATATACTACACTTATTACTCACTGATACCCCCTGCAGCATTGGTGTCTATGTCTATTACACTAAATTAGAATAATAGACAAATACAGGCACTCAATCCACCTACTCTATAAGAGCCTGGGTGCTACTGATGTATCTTGAAATACAGAAGCAGGAAAATAATCCAGTGCACTCACAGGACTTGTTAATTTAAATATGTATTAATACACCAGGTGCAGGCAACGTTTCAGTACCTTCCTAGGTCCCTTTATCAAATCAAATAAAAATGGTTGCCTGCACCTAATGTATTAATACATATTTGAATTAAATTCCTTCTTCTGCAAATAGTTTTATTCATAAAGTGCAATACTGTGCAAAAAAGCAACGTTTTGGCGCTTTGTCAGAGATTTGGAAGGAGCAGAGTGCATACAACTTTTCAGATTTTGTTATATATATATACACATTCAGGGAGATTCAATATAAGTTCGTTTAAAATGGTGCTAATTTTGCCCCAACCAATCAGATGTTAGCTTTCAAATGTTAAATAACATTTGGGGCAAAATTAGCACCATTTTAAACGATAAGAACTTTTATTGAATAACCCTGATTGTCTTTAACAATACTGCAGCATCACAATAATTGGAGTCTTTCACATGTGTTCTAATGCAGAAAAATAGTAATAATTTATTGGGCTCAGTCTGATGTATACATGGCGACGTTTCATGTTCAACCCTTTTTCAAGCAATCAAGCTATATAAATATATATATATATATATATATATACACACACATGCATACACACGTGTGATTATATTGTCCAAAACAACTGTCGCACACACCGAACGACGCCCAACGGAACACATACACAACATGCGATTACTGTCAGGAAAGGCCGTTTACCGCCCATGTGCATCATGGTCGGGGATCCGAGGCTTCTTTAACCTGCTTCTCAGGAAGCAGTGGCGTAACTAGGAATCACTGGGACCCCAGCAAAACTATGATGGCGCTTCCTACCTGTGCTTTATCCACAGCGGTTTCTGGGAGGAGGCTATATCTGTCATAGGTAAAATAAGATGGGGCCCCCTGCGGTTGCTCCCCCCTAGTTACGCCCCTTTCTGCGAATACTAGATGTGGGGTGTACAGTTCCCAGCACTGAATAAGCTCAGATCATATTCTTGTAATATTTTCCTTCCTGGTTTAACCTTTTATTTGCGATACGTACAAACCAATCTGATGATGAAATCTGTGTATAATCTACATCGCTGGTTTTCCCACACTGCAGGAACTTTAAACTGGCAGGAGAACAACAACAATCTAGCATGATGCAGGACACATCCCCGCCCGAAGTCCTGATTGCGAAACACTAGGGCGTGTCACATCGCTTTCTCAGAACTTCGAGGCGGAGCTTAACTGTAACCCAGCCCCTAGGCAAAATGTGTTGTCACCCTAAACAAATCTAAAACGGAATTTATGCAAAAACACCGCCTGTACTCTAGTAGCTCCGCCCACTATTCACCGTCCAAGCTTCAGAAGGTGGTTTCCATGACAATGACGTTGTGAGTGGGTGGCTGCTGCGCAGGCGCGGTGGGAGATTTGGCAAGATGGCGGTGGGGCTAGCGCAGAGGCAAAGCAAGGAGATGCTCTGAGACACCCCGAAGAGAAGACAGTGGTTTACAGTGACAGAAAGACAGAAACATTGGACCGACGTTTACCAAACACTACGGGACAGACGGGTTTTTACCAGGGACTATTCTCAGCCTATAACAATACCTCCCGGAGGGTACCGGCCAGTGCGGGACACATGAGCTGGAGCAGTTGCCGGAATCTACCGGTAGCGGCGGCGGAAGTAGAGGGGGGGCCCGAGGGCTCGTAGTAAGGCCCCTAAGGGCCAAAACCAAGAATGAAGTTCGCAGAGCATTTATCAGCTCACATAACCCCGGAATGGAGGAAGCAGTATATCCAGTATGAGGTGAGAGGAACCCGGGCTCCTGTATTAACCTTTCCAATACGATTTATGGCAAGATCCTGTCCCTTCTGACTACAGGAGGTCTCGCTGTCTATGAAACATTTTAGGGACCTTCTGTAGGATTCGATACTATGCAGCTCGTTCTATTTGTTGACAGGTTACTGAAGCAGATGGATCCCACCAATGTCACATGTAGGGACTGGCACATCCATGGGCTACCATGTCTCCTATTATATCACCTTTCTGCCTCATTCTACCCCACTAGCCTGTTTTACTTGATGACTCCTGACAGGTGCCACGTTTTTTTCTGTTAGGATCTGTGAATTAAAGCTTCTGTGTAATCACAATATATTTACTAACAATATTGTCCTTGTTACTATTTTGTGAAAAGTAACATTTCTTAATTAGTGGGACACCTGTGGTAATCAAGCCCTTTCAAGAGTTGTTGGTCAGCTGCTGGGGCCACAGGTTGAAATTGCCTGAGCCATATTGTGTACAAAATGTATGTTAGAATATATTGCCATAGCCTTAAAACGGGGCATGTTTGATTTACCACAGTAACCTAAATTAGTTAAGAATTGTTTAACATTTGGATGACAATATTTGTGAAAGAAAAGACAAAAAAATACATCCTCTTACCTTGTACCTGATTCGGCTTCCTTGTGTTGCTTAAAAACACCTATTGGTAGAGGTGTAGTGGTATTAACAATTTGAGAAGGACACCTAGAGATTAGATATAATCAGATTATCTAAATACGAAATGAGCCAGTCTAGAGAATGCAGGATAAAAGAAAAGTGTCAGCTACATATGGACTGCCCGGTGGACATTTCCTTTGTGTATATTTTGCTGAATTAACACAATAAATCACATGCTTGTGATATACTTTAATGATGATGGAAGGTGAAATTCTTTCATAAACTTTCACATCAAACCATGATTTTATAAACTACATGGTACTAATCTTGAAATTGACATCCCATATTAAGGTAGAGGGAATAGTGTCAGCATACAATAGACAGTAAAAAGTGCTGGTGGCATTATAGCAAAATGGCGGGTTTGATTTAAGAGAAGCACCTCGTGCCTCTTTGTCAACATTTTTTTTTAAAAAAAAATCTTGATGTTTATTAGAATCTTAAGTCCTATCTTTAATCTTTCTTTACAGACAATATGTCTAAGCTATTCCTAAAATATAGATGTGGAATCATATATATTGTAAAAGCACTTTAAACACAAAAACTAAAAAAAGATAGATACCATGTGTGTACAATATTCCAAGTTATTCTCAAAGTATGGCTGTAGAATCATATATATTTTGAAAACAATTTAGACGCAAAAAACCCTCAAATCTTAAGTTGTAAGAGAAGTATCTTGTTAATTTTACCTCCCGAAATATTTTGGGTAGGTAGGTAAACTATAGCAAACCTAACTGTATCACTTATTCTTGCATTAAAATATTGTAAAATCTGTTTTTTAAATGAGATTTAGAATTGCAAACTCATTTTTCTTCTTTGGTATTTATGCTGTATCAGCTTTTAAGTAAGGTTTACTTTTAGGTCAAAAGCAGTAATGCTTTTTCCATAGCAATTAAATAGAGGGCAGCTCTTAGTGTGACATTATCTACTGCAGAGCAAGGCGAATCTGGAACATTTACAGGGAGATGCAATATCCCACGCTAACAGGAAAATAACCGCTAAATTCACGCTAACCTATGTACTAACATGTTAGAAAAGGTTTTGCCCTGCCTGCGCCACATCGATTTTTTTTTACTTTGCGCAGTGCAAGCGATGCAATAAATTTTGTTCCATTTTTTGCGCTATTTTGTGTACAAAAATGAATGTCTTTTCAATTGTGTTTTTAAAGACGCACAAAAGCTCACAACTAACCGCTAGCGTTTTTGCAATGTATTAACGGTCGCAAAGTGGTTATTACATTGTGGGAACAAGTGCAGGTAGGTTGCAAATGCGAGATTTATTGCATCTCCCCTCTCGTTAGCTGTGGAAAAAAGTCATAGAAAACCTACTCTGTTTGGGATGTCAGTAGTAACAATTCAACTAGCTAGCACACTCATCTGTACTGTATGTAAATACATAAAAGGGTGGTTGTTGTGGTCTTTGACATGTGACCGTATGGCACATAAGTGAAATTCTCTTTTAAATGCTTAAATATCGTAATTACTATATTTTATTTTCCCAAGAACTCGTATGAAATATTATTTGAGAATGACTCCGTTTGTAATTGGCATTTCTTGTACCACTTTTATTATTTACTGGAAATCTAGTAAATGAGCTATAAATGTATTATGTTATGTTGGTTATACAGATATTCAGTATTGTGAGATTATAAAATCTGGGTGGACAATATGTGGTCTTATTCACATTCTCATTAGATATCCGAAAACCAGTGTGTGTATATTAGTATGTATTGACGGTTTCCTTTTTATTAATTCTTTTAAGATTTACTTAATTTCCACAATGTAAATACCAAACTATTATGCTTTCTGACAATGGTTTAAGTATACATTCCAGTTTATGGAACAGAGATGTAAAGGAATAATTTTGTTAAAAGAATAAAAAGAAGGTTGCATCATTGTGAGTTAAGGGCCACCATTTAATTACAGATTTTGGGCTTTTTGCATTTTATCTACTGTTCTGAATCATTTTGTAATTAAACAATTAATGCTATAATTTGGAAACACATTGTGTACATTCGAAATATCTTTTGTTATTTAATCAAAATGTGATTTTTCTAATGCATTACAATTTTGAAAGATTCAGCTTTTTAAATCAGGGTAATAATCTACTTTGTATTGTCTAGCCCTATGGCTTTTGACCTGTGGTTTATCTTTTGTGTTGGTCAGATTGTGTTTTGCCTTTAGCTGTCTGGCTTTACTGACTGAATGATGCATGATCATTCATATTAACATTGTTGGTTTTTCATAACTAAATTTTATTTTATTACTAGGTAACCTGTAGTTCTTTTTCTAAATACAATTATAGAGATAATTTCGCAACATGGTGTTTTTTTTCTGAGGTGTGAAGAAAGTCTGAAATGTACAACTTTGTATATTTTATTTAATGTATTGCATTGTATACAATGCCCATTTTACCAGCAATACTAAAGAAATAGATAACTATATATATCAGCTTAATGCTGTTAGTAATACCTTAAGATCACACAGCATTTGTATGACGTTGTTCTGACATTAATTTTCTTTACATAAGTCACAAAACTTGGGAATTGTCTGAAAGTCCTTTATAAGGTGTGATAACCCAGCTGATAATGCAAACTGAAACCTTTTCTGGTCACAATTGCAGCCTGCAGGGGGGTTCAGGTGACCTATGGCAGGCCACTTTTTTAAAGAAAACAATCCTTAAAAATGCTACATATGTTTTAGCCCAAACACTGTTAATCCTAAATGCAATAAGGACCCACATCAGTTTTTTTTGTAGTAGTCTTTTATGTGAAAATTTGTGAAACCCTGTCATTCCAGTTTGGTTTTAATCTGACTAAGGCATGTCTGTAGAAGTGTTAAATTATTAGTTGTTTGGTCAGTCATAATCATGATCATTAAACCATTCCTTTACAAAATAGCATACTGCATTATCATTTTATTTCAGTTTTGTGAAGATATATTTCTTGTTCTGATGTTTTTACAAAAAGTATTTTTTTCTGTTACTGGCTTTGTCTGTTTATTAAAAAGGAAACAGCATGGGATACAAAATGATGGTTGCTGATTGTTCTGGAGTCGGTGTCTGAGGTTTAATTTGTAATGATGAGTGCACTGCCCCCAAATTTGTGTCCCACCAATGGGATTTACCCATATGTCATTACTTTATTCCTATGAGAATGCTATTAGCACAAAATGAAATAGCCAAAGCTATTAATTCTGCAGTGCATTTTAAATAGGAGTATTCTCTCCTTATTGCTCAGCTCTGGCTGGTTTTTCATCATAGCTGTCATGTTTAGTTAATGAGATATGTGTCAAAGATAGTAAGCAGTACAGATATTAGGATGCATTCCTCATCTTTTTAGTAACCTGCAACTTTCTTGTGTAAATAATGTTAATTATAATGTAACAGCTTTAAGGTCAAAACAATACCAGTGGAAATGCAGTGTATAAAGTGGCAAAAGAAATATGTAAAAATTCACTAAACTGTAAAACTGTACACCTAAAGCAGCAGTTTTGTATGTCCTTTATTGTTTTCCTCATGTTGCAGTGCTCCAAATGGCATGGTTATAAATTATGTTGGCAGTTGTCTCCAGCCTTGGCTAATTTTAGTTGTTTAGAATTTTTTTTTCTTTTTTAAGTATGCTGTGCTATGTTTAATACTGTATTCTAGTAGTTAATAGTACATTGAGTTAAGTCTCATGTGGTCTGATTTTAGGGCTAGGCCTCAACAGTGTGTTTTAATGTGAAATCTGATTACGCATTTAAAAGTGCACACTAGTGTTGGCCAATTGGCCTGGCCACACTAGGTGCGCTGCTATTTTTTTGCGGATCACATGCGCTCTGATTTCGCAACTTTGAGCGGATCGCAGTGTAAGCGAAAGTAATGCACGCACTGCCATCTGCAATAGTGTGGCCTCACCCTCAGAGTTTCTTTTCTGCATATTGCTTATTGTTTGGAGAGATCCATGATCTATAGTGCTGAAAGAGCTTGATGGATATTTAAAGGCTAAGCCTCCCAATACGGTGTGTGTGTGTTATCAGTACGATTATAAAAGCATGTTGAATTAATTTTAGAATGTGACTCTTTCCAGTTTTAAATTATATGATACTTAAGATCCTGTTGTGAAACAGGATCTTAAGTGTGCACCTCCAAGTTATCCTACCTGGACTGATAATATATAGGGTATTTAAATGTGACCATTCACTTTTGGATTTTCTCATGCTAATGAAAATTGTTGTATCCTGAAACTTTTTGTTTTTACGATTTGGTTATACACATTGAAACATGTCTGTTGTTCTGTAGGCAATCTGTCATATATGTTCTGCTGCATAAAATACAATTTATTACTAGTAGTTGCTTTTCCAGTCAGCTAATATTGCCTAGAAAGCCAAATCTTCAAATTGGTCCAATCAGAATATTTAAGATGATCTGCTTTGTATGGGCATCTTTTAGGCTGTGGCCACACATGAACATTTAATATGGAGTACAGCATTTTGAGGTGTCTTCCTTAGGAGTCACTTTGGCCTAGTACACACAGGTCAACTTGACCCTATTTTTTAGATCATCAGACTACCAATAAATAAATTGATAGTCTTCAAATAAAAAAACAAAACAAAACGTTGCTGCAACTAGTGGCACTGCCCATAGATATTTGTTGACCAGTCTAACAGAACTTTTGTCCAAAATTTGCAGTAAAAAATTCCATGGCAGCCAGTCAATTGTGTCAAAATATTGGTCTTTGTGTAATAGACCTTAGATGTCTTCATTTTTTGGAAGGTGCTGCAGTGTGTGGTTTGACAAATCCTGTAGATTGGTTCACCCTGAAAGCTGCTGTGTGTGCCTTTTTAAATGTGTTATTTCTTTTTTTATTTATCAAACGAATGCACACTTTTGAAGGCAGTGAAATCTACATTTGAATGTAAAGCGTTGTCTGTTATGATCCTAGATAATGGCCAAATATTATTTTTAATAGTGTCCTGTAACATAAACTGATCCAATACGTTGCTATTTTTTTTTCATCTTCTCAGTCCTTGCTACATTTTAAATGCTAATTAAATTGTTTTGCAGTATGCTGGCTAGAAAAAAGATACATTTCAGGCACATAATAGTACTAGTATTTGATCAGTCCAAATGAGTTTATAATAACTAGCCTAAGAACAAGAGCCTTTTAATAGCAAAAACGTTGGTCTATGTTTATAAGGGCACAGTATTAGTATATAGCCATAAAGAGTGGCAAGTTCAGCAAGGTATTGTTATTTTAACACCAAGGCCCTTACTAAGTAGTATTTTATAATGTGGTCACAAAGGGGAACTGTGGTCTCCAAACAAGTTAAGTTTAAATGAAAAAAAACGAGCCATCAACCACCTCTCTATGTGCTCCACAGCCCAAGATATAAAGAAATGACTGACCAGAAAGTTAATGGGTGGGAGGCTGACATGTGACATTCCTAAGGCTTCTCCTGCACAGTGCCGCCGCGAGCACAGCCTCAGACTCCCTCAGTGTGTGAGAGACAGGAAGTCCCTCCTCCTCTCTACTGTGTGAACTCCTGCCAGAGAAGGTAGAGGGGGGGTCTGAGTAACCCACGGCACCAGCGAGTGGGCAGGGCTTAGGCATCTGCAAGTGGGCAGGACATGGCACCCGCGAGTGGGCGGGGCCACACAGGGCTGTAAGATAATGGGTCATGGGTTGACTGCAACTGGAGGGACCATGGGGCCCATGAGTGGGAGGGACCAGGGGGGCTGCAAAGGGGAGTAGGAGACACAGGACAGATTGACTGACCGTTTCAGAGCAGGAAGTGCAGGGGACCTGGTGATGCTGCTGCCATATCACACACAAAAATGTAAATATCTTCAAAACTATGCAAAATAATCAATGGAAATAAATTGCAAAAATTCTCAGGGGAGCTATTCCTACCAATTTAACTCAATTTACCTAAAGGCATTTTTGGACCACAGTTCCCCTTTAACATAACTTGGCCACAGGTAAAGGGGAGAAGTGGGGTAAGGAAGAAAACCATTTATTGACACAAAGGTGTATCATTGGTTTATCATTTAAAGGGTATCTTTTACTCTTAAAAAAAAAAAAATCGAATTTTCAAAAATTGTACCTTTAGATACAGCAATATCCCACTACTATGGATTTCTGCTATGGATTGCTATGTAGATTCTGAGAAATCACAATTTGAAATAAGTTTGTAAAGGGAAAGACCTCCAGAACCATAAATTATAATATGTTCCCTATCCCTGACCTCTTACTAGGATATTTGGCTGCCTGGCAGTACACTTTCTGCAAAAAAAAAAAAAGTAGAATCAGCAGAGAAACTAAGGCAGGGGGAGATGTGTAAGCAGAGCAGTGTCTAAAGTGAGGCTATGCAGAACCTATAAGTGTCGCAGACACTACAAGAACGCAGTGAGTAAGGGAGGTTGGGGGTAATTACTAAACATTACTAGCAATTACTAAACATGAAAAATTATGTGACTCACCTTTTTACTTCTCTCAAATTGTAATTTCAGACAATGTAAAGTTGTCTGAGTGAGTATAGTGACCCTTTAACATAATCTATTGATATTTTTAAAAATTTAGAAATCTATAACTGCTGACTTGCTTTTTAAAGGAGTCCCCATCACCAAACCCCCCACCCCCAGAAAAAAAATAACCAATGTATGGCAGCTTTAACAGTAATTTCTACTGACTGGCTGTTGAATGGGTCAAAAATGCTCAGACCTCTACTGAACAACTAAATAAAGGCAGGCATAATGGACACTATTACGGGGTTCTGCAAACAGGAAGTCAGTACTTTAAAAAGCACTTATTTATGCACAGAAAAAACACTGGATGGGTAGGTTATGGTCAATGAATTAAAAAGCATGTTTTTTTGTAAAGGCCCCATATACGGCATTGGTGATCCGAACAATTAGAAGAATTCAATCAAATTGATCGATTATGGAGGATGTTTATTCATGTTTTTGATCATATTGATCGCTCTATCGAAAAAAAACGTGATCAGACAAGATGGAAAATCTTCCGTAGTCTTTAAGCTGAAATATATACGGATGATCGCAAAGTGGGGATTTTCTATAGGTTCTTCCAATCAGATTTTCAATTTTTTAGGCCGATCGGAAATCCGCTTGGAAAAACATTGGAGCGTGTATGGCTACCCTAAGATATCCAAAAAACAGAATTCTAGTGCACAAACAATTCTATTTGCATATTGGCTACCTCCATAAGGTTGCTACTACAAACAGTCTGCTAAACCCTGGATAAATAAAAGCAATTAGTTCAATAAGTTGGCCAAATTATTTTAAGCCCAGTCACCACGTCAAGGTTGCTTTCTTTAACTGGGTCCTAACCTACTGGTCCTTCTGGCAAATTGTACTCCACCTAGAGTTAGGTTATGCGCATCCAGGCCACACAGGAGAAGCTGTCAGTTCATGTAGCCAAAAAGGCAAGAACCAGTAGGTTAGGACTGAGTTAAAGAAAGCAACCTTGACGTGGTGACTGGGCTTAAAGGGCATGTCCACCCCCAAAACTAAAATTTAACCCCATACTGGCCCCACTCTGAAGTTTAATAAAATCCTTACCTTACATTACATTTCTGCTCCAAATGGTTCTCATGCTATTCCCCTCCAAAGTCCAGGAAACTAGTGTAGGATCTGTCCTGCTCCTGTGTCTGCCTCAACCTCGACAAGGTTTGAGGCATGCGCAGGAGAGCCCTCCCTCTCCCACCCGCTTTGGTCTCCCTTCCCCTAGCGTAAATCCGTTTTTTTATAATATAGTTCATGTTCCCCCAGCCCCAACCGCTATAATTATATCATCTGAAAGTCCCCCAATCATTACTTACCTTACTTCTCTCCTTCGCCGCTGTGAGCAGCCGCGTCTGTGATTGGCTGCCTCTCAGCCAATCACAGACGCTGCTGCCGGTCCCACTCCCTGCTTGCAGTTCCGTGCAAGCAGAGGGCCGGGCAGTGCGGCGAAGGAGAGAGGTAAGGTAAGTAATGATCAGGGGGACTTTCTGATAATATAATTATAGCGGTTGGGGCTGAGGGAACATGAACTATATTATATAAAAACTTTTTATAAAGGGTGGACATGCCCTTTAAACTAGTTTGGCCAACTTATTGAACTAATTGCTTTTATTTACCCAGGGTTTAGCAGACTGTTTGTAGTAGCAACCTTATGGAGGTAGCCAATATGCAATTAGAATTGTTTGTGCACTAGAATTCTGTTTTTTGTATGTATTATATTTTTGGTCTCTAGTTGCACATTTATATCGATGTACAACAGCCCAATTTTTTATATACCCTAAGATATCCCTCATAAACATAAAATGTACTTTTAGAAGTAGTAAAATAGTGTTCTTGCCCTATCTCTCTCTCTATATTTTTACAAAATAAAGGATTAAATATAATTTTCAACCCTCGACAAACTTTTTATCACATAACCAAGACTTTTCTTGGTCCTAGCAATTATAGGTGGCCTCAATGCTTACATCAAGGTCACAATCTGCCTTCTTTATGACTATGCAAGGAAGTAGGCAGAAATCATGCGGCGAGAGACAGGTGTTTGTCAGGGGTGAACCTGCCATTGCACGGACAGCAGCAGCAACACATCCCCTTCATGTAAATCAAACTACCAAAAAGAGTCACTTAAATGCATTCTTAGTATTCATATAAAGCCAGGCCGAGTCCAAGTGGGATAATCTGAGGTGCACCCTTATAGGGGAAGTTCAGTGCAAATACATAAGCTTTTTTTAAAAAAGCTTTCCCATTCTAATGGTCATAATATTCCCATTTAGCATTTTGTCTGTGTATAAATAAATTCTTCCTAAATATTGACTTTCTGTTTGCAGGACCCCTAATAGTGTCCATTATGGTTTTGTCATTATCTAAGCATCTACCGTATATACTAGAGTATAAACCGTCCCGAGTATAAACCGAGGTACCTAGTTTTAGGTACTTTGACTCGAGTATAAACCGAGGGGGTAGTATTTGCCACTTAAGATGTTTTGGAAACTACAACTCCCAGCATGCTTTATTGCTGGGAGTTGTAGTTTTCAAACATCTTAAGTGGCAAATACTTGCAAATAGGGGTAAATCCTCCTTTATTTGTGCATACAGTATGCACAAATAAAGAAGGTTTTACCCTTATTTGTAAATATTGCCCTCCCTGCCGTCCGTAGTATTCTCCTACCTTGTCCGACGGCCCCTCGCTCCACATCCTCAGTGCGCATCCGGGTGATGTCACTACTCGGTGCCGCAAAGTGAGAGGCGCCGGGTAGGGACATTTCCCGGATGTGCACTGAGGATGCGGATCGCGCGGCCGCCGGACAAGGTAAGAGACAGGTTGACTCGAGTATAAACCGAGGTAAGCCTGAAAACCTCGGTTTATACTCGAGTATATACGGTAGGTTGATTCAGAGATCTGAGCCTGTTTGACCCATGCTAGAAATTACTATTGGGAACATTCCAAAGAAGTGTGCATTCTGGGAAGAAGGACAGTTACAGAACCAGCTACAGAATGGCAGCTCCCTAATGACCGCAGCAGCAGGGCATAGCAATGAGTATGAAATCAACTGATATTTCAAAGAGGAAAAGAATATGTAGAATAACTAGATATATGTAATGGAAAGTAATAATTGAAAAAATATTTTCCACTGAACATTCCCTTTAAGGCCTGCGCTACCACAGGTAAGTATACATATAACAGGATAGTAGAAAGAGGCACACTCTAATACTGTACAACATTCATGGTGATTTAATTATGATAGTGCTGATATTACGGTAGGCTCTGAGCAAAATAAATAAATACATATTGCTATTGGAAATATTCTTGGTACTTGTTTCTTCAAAACACCCCTTTGATGCATAAAATCACTTGCAGTAAAAAAAATGGTAGTAAATAAAGTAAAATTACATATTGTTCTTATTTGAAATATCTTAGAGATCCTCTTATTTTTACTTCTGTAGATCATTCTTGTAGTGCTGCTGTTCTGCAGAACAAGTGTTCTAACCTTCTTGCAAAATACACTGAAACCTCTTGTTTTGTAGATAGAAGTAAGTACTACAATCAAGAGTTGCAGTAGTTTGCTTTTCCTCATTAGTAGTTGAATATTTCCAAATGTCTTGGCACTAGGCAGGTTTAACTGTGTGCTGGTGTACACTGGAGTGACTTCACAGAACCAAAAGTGTGCTACTATATTTTGGTAGAGATAATCTTTTTTCACTGCCCTAACATGTTTTGTTTTACTTAGAAAGTTTATATTGATTTTGTTAAAATTCAATTTTTATAAAGCTATAATAGATAACACGTCCTCCTTCCAGTAGCTGTGTGGGAAATAGGAACTGATGATATCACTCAGTTGTAAGTGACTTTTCCAACATTTTCTTTTCAGCTATATAATGACTGGCAGGTTTCAGTTTGGAATGTAGTAATCCAAGGCTTTTTTTTTTTTTTTTGAAAATTACTGTTTTTATTTATTGGTATATTTCAGCATACAAGTATAATGCATTTATATGTAATAAAATTCAATATCCTATAACATAATGTCATACAACATATTATTTACCAAAACAGAAACCAGTACTGATTTCGTTATTACACTGCTATGTAAGTACGTATTTGTACTTTTTGGGAGTCTATGGGGGCATTTAAATTCTTGTGATATTAAGAGTGGTTTAGTTACGCTAGTGTTGGTGGGCTCCCATTCTGGGAGAGGAAGAGAGAAGAAGAAAGAAAGGAGGGTTGGGGGTTGGCCTCTAGTTTATACTGTTTTAGTAAATGAGAAGTAAGGGGATGATGGTAGCCTGGTAGTTTTAGAAGTTTGGGATTTCTAGGTGGATTACTGCAAGTAATAAATCAACATTAACTCTAACTTAACTTTTTTGTGGAGAGCCATCTCTTAGTCTATACTTTAGCTTAGCATTCTAAGCATGGTGCACAGGGCATTCAATATTTATGTTTGGGTCATTGGGTCCTTCCTTTGTATAAAAGAAACCCGCCTGAGCAAGCGCCCTGCCGCCCACGCCCCATCTACCTTTTGTTTGAACCTAACAAATGGAAGTTTCCTGTGAGTGAAACGAACTAGAGTGGAATGTGTACAAAGTCCGATACAAGGATACAAGCAACGTAGATGCTGTAGGCTACACTTCCTGGTATCCCTGGTCCAGATTCAGTAATGTAAATAAGTGAAGGTATAAGTGTAGCTTACAAATAGCACAGACTCCAAGCTGTGAAACAAGATGTCTTTATTAAACCAAACATGTGTGCTACATGTTTCGGACTAACGTCCTTGAGCACCCAGGGGACTGCCATCTTTAATACAAGTGAGGATGAACATAGGATCAGGAATGTAAGGCAGGTGGTAGTGGTAGGGGACTCCATTATAAGGAAGGTAGATAGGGTAATCTGCCGCCAAGAGCCTACAAGCCAAACTGTGTATTGCCTGCCTGGTGCTAGGGTTCGGCATGTGGTGGATCTTGTAGACAGATTATTGGGTGGGGCCGGGTGTAACCCGGCTGTCTTGGTTCACATTGGTGTCAATAACAAAGTTAGAGGAGGAGGTGAGGTCCTTAAATATGATTTCCAAGAGTTAGGGGCCAAGTTAAAAGCAAGGACCTCCAGGGTAGTGTTTTCAGAAATACTACCGCAGCCATGTGCTACGCTAGGGAGACAGCTGAACTTAGGAGCATTAAGGCGTGGATAAGAGGGTGGTGTAAGGAAGAAGGTTTGGGTTTATAGAGAACTGGGCAGACCTTGCTGTCGTCTACAGGCTCTTTAATAAGGATGGGTTGAACCTCACTGATGGAGGTGCAGCTGTTTTAGGGGAGAAGATGGCTAAAGGGTTGGAGGAGATTTTAAACTAGGTTTGGTGGGGTAGGGTATTAGCAGTCTCACTGGGATAGATAGCCCAGGAGGAAATAAGGGTGTAGATAGGCCAGTGGTGGGTGGAAAGGGGGGTGGGGCTAGCATAGGGGGTAGGGAGGCATGTGTATTAAAGTGTATGAATAAATCACAGGATCATAATCTAAAATGTATGTTTGCAAATGTGAGAAGCCTGGCTGACAAAATGGGTGAATTGGAGATTATGGCGTTGAATGAAAAGTATGATGTAATAGTTATAGCAGAAACGTGGTTGAACAGTTCTCACAACTGGGCTGTAAATTTAGAAGGATACACCTTGTTTAGGCATGACAGAGAAAAAAGGAAAGGGGGAGGAGTATGTATATGAGAGAGAACTGGCAATATGGATGTTAAAGTGGAAGAAATATGGGTGGAATTAGGCAACAGGAAAGGGGGCAATGTCATTGTTGGCGTCTGCTATAAGCCGCCAAATGCTAGCAGGTAGGAAGTGAGTCAGCTTCATATGCAGTTGGTAAGGTCTGCAAGTTTGGGGAGTGTGCTCATTATGGGGGACTTTAATTACCCTGACATTGATTGGTGTAGTGGAAATGCCGACACAGAAAAAGGCGATGAGTTCCTGAATTTGCTGCAGAATAATTTTCTCACAGATGGTTGAAGTTCCTACTAGAGCTCTGTTGGATCTGGTAATATCAAACATCGTGGAGCGCATTATAGATATAAAGGTAACTGGAGGCTTAGGGAATAGTGACCATGAAATAGTGTCGTTTGGAGTATGTTATCGAAAGGAAAAGTGTGCTGGGTTAACAGACTTTTAATTTTGGGAAAGCAAATTTTCCCAGGTTAAAAGCAGCTCTTCAGAATGTCAACTGGGATAAGGTATTATCATGTAAAGGTACTGAACAGAAGTGGACTGTGTTTAAGGGGATTTTAAGCCATTTCACATCTAATTTTATACCCTTGGCAAATAAATGTAAAAAAAATAAATCCGCGCCCATGTGGCTGAATTCTGATGTAAAGAGGCAAATGGAAAGGAAGAAAAAAGAATTTAAAACCTTTAAGTCAGTGGGAGCAGAAAGGGCCTTTAGGGATTATAAAAACTGTAACAAGGAGTGTAAGAAAGCAATCAAACTAGCTAAAATTAATAATGAGTTTAGGATATTTGAACAAAGCATAACTAAGCCTACATTTTTTTTAAGTATATTAATAGTAAGATGAGGACTGTATAGAGTATAGTAGCAATAATGGTATAAAAGATTCAAGGTTAACCGAGTATATCGTACAGAAAGAGCTAAATAAGGTTAATATTAATGAATCTCCTGGACCGGATAAAATACATCCTTTGGTACTTAGGGAGCTAAGTTCAGTTTTATCTAGGCCATTGTTTTTTTATTTTTGCAGATTCCCTCATGTCCGGATCTGTCCCTCTGGATTGGAAAAAAACTGATGTTATTCCAATATTCAAAAAGGGTAGTCGTTCACAGCCGGGTCAAGAGGCAAATAGAAAGGAAGAAAAAATAATTTAAAACCTTTAAGTCAGAGGGAGCGGAAAGGGCCTTTAGGGATTATAAAAACTGTAAGAAGGAGTGTAAGAAAGCAATCAAACTAGCTAAAATTAATAATGAGGTTAGGATAGCTGAACAAAGCATAACTACCATATATACTCGAGTATAAGTCGAGAACCTATTTTTACCTGAAAAATTTGTAAAAACTGATTGACTCGAGTCGAGGGTAGAAATTATCACCACTACTGCCTTCTGATTCTTTGTTGTTTTTAGGCTTTAGTTTCCAATTTAAATGGACAGCAGAATTCCCATACATTAATCCCATACAGTAATAGCCAAATCCAGTACCAGTAACATCCAATTCCTTGGCACTCCAGATGTTTGGAAACTGCAACTCCCAGCATGCTTTGTTGCTGGGAGTTTCAGTTTCTAAACATGTGGAGTAGCAAGGTTCAGTAAACTTTTAATTAAGCTTACCATCATTTACAATTCTCCTGAACCCCATATTGTAAAGGGCCCTCTGACCCCCATATAGTAAAGGGCACTCTGACCCCATATAGTAAAGGACTCTCTGACCCCAATAGTTAAAAATGTCACCTGAGAGTTGTAGTTTCAAGCTGTCATTTGCACTGTACTAGCAGCTGTTTTTTGCCCCAAACGGAGGAGACCCATCAGATTTACAGCATCCAGATGAGCAGTGACAGTGCTGAGTGAGTCCAGCAGCCAGACTACAGGAAGCAGGAAGTGTAAAGGCAGATCAGCTGGTTACTATCTGCAATTGCAGAATTTGGATCTAAATTAGGACTTGACCTGAGTATAAGTCGAGGTTAGGTTTTCAGGCTAATTTTAAAGCCTGAAAAATTCGACTTATACTAGAGTATATATGGTAAGCCTACATTTTTTTTGAAAAGTATATTAATAGTAAGAAGTTGAGGACTGAAAATGTGGCACCATTAATTAGTGGGAATAAGTTAGTTACGGAGGATGGCGATAAAGCAAATGTCTTGAATATTTTTTTTTCCTCTGTATACACTATAGAAGATCCAAAGTACAGATGTCATAGAGTATAGTAGCAATAATAGTATAAAAGATGCACTTTGGTTAACCGAGGAATAGATCTTGTCAAACTAACTTGCTTGGCTTTTATGAGTAAGTAAGTATGAATATAGACTCTGGCATAGCAGTAGATGTAGTATACTTGGATTTTGCAAAGGGTTTTGATACAGTACCCCATAGGCGACTAATGTATAAGCTAAGGTCTGTTGGTCTGGGGAGGCACATTTGTGCATGGATAGAAAATTGGTTAATGAATAGGATACAGAGAGTATTTGTTAATGGGGCTTCATCATTATGGACTAAAGTGTTAAGTGGGGTGCCACAGGGTTCTGTGTTGGGGCCGCTTGGGAGAGAGGGGGTTGGGGGGTTGACTGAGGAGAGCTATGCAGGTTTACTAAATAGGCCCATAGTGCTATTTTGTTGGGTTGGGTTGGGACCAGTGTGCTGCTAAATAATATCTTTGGAGTGCTGGAGCTGCCAGTCCACCATGGGATCTGTGCTCTGTCATTACTGTTTGTGGTACTCTATGGCTTGCCTTGCCATAAGAACTGGGAAAGAGTGTAGGGTTTTGAGAGGTATCTGAATGGGGAGGGTTTCGAAGAGATATAGTAATTTGGGAAGGATCTTCATTTTTAGGGTTGTTAATCAACCTAAACAGGAAAATGGTAAATTGTGCCATCGTTTCAGATCTTGACCTAGTTTTTCTAATAGCTGGGGATAGTTTGTGTTGTATAGGGTTTGATAGGTGGGGGTAAGGAAGATACCTAGGTATTTTATAGAGGTTGTTTTGCAGGTAAATGTGTATCTCAAGGGTAGATCTCAAGGGTAGTGTGTGGGATGTTTAATGGTAGAGCTTCCGATTTACTTAATCTTGTATCCAAATAATGAACCAAAATGAGTAAGTAAAGGGTTTAGGTGGTCCAGGGATGTGGTTGGGGAGGTCAGGGTGAGCAGAACATCATCTGGATAAAGTGATAATTTGAATTCTCCAAATGGGAGTTGTATTCCTTTGATGTTGGGGTGTAGTTTATGTGCTGCAAGTGATTCCATGCACATAATACATAGTATTGGGGAGAGGGGGCAGCCCTGGTGTGTGCCCTTATATTGTTGGAAGGTAGGAGATTTGGCATGGGGGAGTTGTATTAGCGCTGTTGGTTATGTATATAGATTTGTAATGGCTCGCAGGGCGTTTCCTTGGATCCCGAATGCTTGCAGAATATGACTTGGAAATCTCCAGTCTATGTGGTTGAACGCTTTTTCAGCGTCTAGGCTTAGAACTAAGGCCTTTTTGAGGTCTATGCTTCTGTGTGTATTATCTGCCGCTTGTCTGCAATGAACAAACCCTACTTGGTCCGGGTGGATGATTGTGGGTAAGTGGCGGGCTAATCTGTTTGCGATGAGTTTAGTATATATTTTGAGGTCAGTATTCAGTAATGCTATTGGTCTGTAATTTAATGCTTGTGAAGGTTCTCATTCATCCAGGTCATGGTATATCTGTTGTATTCAATTAGATCAACTGGACTTGAAGTTTAGTTCTTGAAGGCGTTTCGCTAGTCATCTGACCTGCTTTCTCAATTCAGAATGTTCTGAATTGAGCCGGGGAAAGACCCTAAATATTTCTAAAATTACAGACATATCTGTTGTATTCAATTAGATCAACTGGACTTGAAGTTTAGTTCTTGAAGGCGTTTCGCTAGTCATCTGACCTGCTTTCTCAATTCAGAATGTTCTGAATTGAGAAAGCCAGTCAGGATGACTAGCGAAACGTCTTCAAGAACTAAACTTCAAGTCCAGTTGATCTAATTCAATACAACAGATATGTCTGTAATTTTAGAAATATTTAGGGTCTTTCCCCGGCTTGGGGAGGACTATAATGTGGGAGTGGGTCATTGTTTGAGGGATGGGGCGCCTTCTAAAAAAGAGTTGTATAGGGACAAAAGTTTTGGGGCTAGTAGTATGTTGACGGTTTTGTAGTAGCTGTACGTATATCATCTGGGCCAGGAGAATACCTCGCTGGGAAGTCTTTTAGGATTGCTGTTCGTTCCACTTGGGTGAATGGGGAACTAAGGATGGTGGGTTAATGAACCTTTTCTGTTGCAATGAGGTAAAGAGAGGCTGCTCCGACCTAATATACAAAAGAAACAAACAACAAGAACAATATACCAACCATTATATGCATATAGATATATTAATGACTTATAAATAATTGCTATAATGGACAGGTTTAAGAGGAGATAACTCCATTTCCAGAAACTAGGCCCCAGTACTTGGTTGTTCACTGTGTGAAAGTTGTACCCTTGAGTCCATAGGAGGTTAATGTCCCATATTATCTTTTGCCAGGATCATCCTTGATATTGGTTGCCCTGGTATCGCTCTGTTTGACCTTTTTGGTCTATCAGCCGGGGGGGGGGGGGGGGGGTTTTGGACTTGTTGAGGTGTGGGATTCCTGGGAACAGTGGCGTCTCCTTTTTTCCACTTGGTGGGATTTTGTTGACTGTGTGGGGGTTTGTGGGTTTGTGTCCACAGTTGATTGGGGCCGTCTGCAAGACCAAATTTTAGAAAGAAATGATCAAATGTCAAATCAACCTAATATTTGTTTGATGAATGGCCAGTAATGTCTATGGATCAGGGGAGGACTGGGACCTTTTGGCCTGGGGGGCAAATACAACCAATTGGCCCTTTCAAGGTAGATGACAAAAAGTTTGACCATACCCACTTTGCTAAGGTCGCACACCCTTTGTTTAAGTTACGCCCATTTTTAAGACTACTGTTCTCATTTTACATGGTTGCCTGCAACATTTTCAAGTGTATGATGTGGTTAAGATAACTAACAGACTAATAAATTTAGAGGGCTGACTGCCTAATGATGTAGAGAGCTTATAACACTGGCTAATGATCTGAAGTGCTGACAACACTGGGTAATGAATTATAGGGCTAAACACTGAGTAATAATTTGGAGGGCTGATAACACTGGGTAATGATCTGGAGGGCTAATAACACTGGCTAATGATCTGGAGGTCTGATTCTGTTCCTTGCCCATGTTGGAGCTAGAGGCGTGCATTGTGCCATTTAAGCGCATAACTTACTAATAGCTTCTGTGGCAGCCCAAATTTTTCATTGGAGACAAGCCCGGGGGGCATTTGTCCCTCAGCCTACTGGGACAGTCCTCCCCTGCTATGGATTTAGAACCAGCATTATGTCAAATATAATTTTATTGGATTTTTTTTCAAACACATTTTATAGCTATGATTCTTGCATAATAAATAGCTTTTGGTTTTTTTGTTGTTTTTTTTAGCACTACCATTAGGCCACACAATTGTTTGCATTGAAATATTGGCGTTCCAACTTTATTTCCAATCAGACAGGCTACTACTGGTTTATCGATCAGTAGTCTACCTGAAGGGAATATTGGAACTCCACACTGACCCATGTGTGTTTATTTGAGAGACAACGTGAAATATGCAATGCAAAAAAAAAATTAAAAAGCTGAAATAATTATTTAGAATTGTCTGTTATTCATTTGCATGCACATTGTTGTAAAGTTGTTGCATTGCGATAACTGTTCTGCTTCTCCATCATTTTGGGGCATGAAAATGGTACTTGCAGTTGTAACTCAAGTCTAAAGTTTGAAAATATTCAGCTCTGTTTTATTCCAAAACATGTTTTGTTTTATATGTTGCTTGCTCTTTGTCTCTGCTGCTTCTCAGCATCTATGAACACACTGATTGCAATAGGGAAACGACAGGTTAAATTGGTGGATTGGTGAGCATGTGTTTTTCAATCGCTTTAGTAAGTGAATAAGAGAAAAGCTGGGGGAAGGGAAATGCAATACCTATTGATTCTTATTTAAAGCTTTTGTTTTCGAGAAAAACAACATGTATGTCCACATTTTCTGTTTAGATTTACTGAAATGTGGGACCGCTGTAATAGCTGAAATCCGCTTTATCAAATAGCAAAATGTTAAAGTTTTATTGACCCCACGTGTTAAAGATTTTATTTTTAATTTGGTGTTTTGTTGTTTTTTTTTAACATGGTTAGGGTTGTAGCTGCAGTGACATTCAAATTAACGCAGTCATACATACAGTGAGATGCATAGTATAAGAGCTGTAATAAAGATACATATCTATCATCTTTACACTTCCCATAATATTTGATTTACAAGGGTCCAGTATTTTGGAGGACAGACGTAACATTTTGTCCAGAGGAATATTGTAGTTGATTGACACCAAGATAGTGACTTAACCATAGATAGGAGCAATCATGTTATATACTGCAAGGGGAACACATACATTTTCTCCTTAAAGGATAATCATACTCACCTTCCCCCTGTCCCTCATCTGCCTGCCAATTATAGTACCCAGGGTGAAGACCTAAACCTCTAGATCCTCACCCCTGATTCTTCTTAGAACTGCAGCAGTACTTGCCTAAACTTCCCTTCAGTGTTCTGGTCCCTCCTCCATCTTTGTGATGTGGCCAATAGGATGGTACTCCTTACACATCTCATTTTCTTATTGGCCTTGTTTCAAATTGACCAAACGAGACAGTAGGAACAAACCAGCGAAGGATTTATGGAAGTTCAACTGCAATTTAAACCCCCCCCAAATAAGGAATTAGTCATAGCAGTTTAGGTCCTCACCTTTTTTATTAGCTATGGAGCAGGGGTGAGGGGGCGGTGAGTATAGTTGCTCTTTAAAGGGTATCTATAGTGAAAAAAACACATTGCCCCTTTGCAAAGTTAAATTCATGTACTCTGTGCTGCTTTAATCCTATCTCTGTCAGTGACTTTGTTTAACCATGGTGTCAGATCTCTGTGCAGCACTCCCCCTTTCCCCCCTCCTCTGTTACCTCCTCCATGTCTCAACTACGGCTTGCCGTCAAGCTTATCATGTGCAGTAGGAGTTAAAAGTTCAGCATCCTGAAAAACACACCCACACACAGTGGCCAATAGAAAGCAAGCTGTCTTTGAGATGCGGAAGAAGAAGGAGAACAGTACAGTTTACGATCTCTCACTTTATGACCCATCCTCAATCAGTGAAAGCTATTAAGAAGAGGGGTCAAGTGCAGCCTTATATCTACCATCAAAGCTACCTCTCTCCCCCTGCTAATGCTCTTATCTCTATGTTTATTACAGAGCAGGGAGGGGGGATCACGTCACAGGGATTTGAGTGACAGTCCAAGTAGGAGTAGAGGAATGCAATCACGTATTCTTCTAACTGGTGTAACTCAGGACAGAGAGGGACACTCTAGGGGTTTTGGAGAATTATAGAACACATGGAAAGAAAGAAAAAAAAAGTTAATTTTTCCACTATAGATGTCCGTTAAGGGTGTATATTTAATGATGTAATAGGTGAATACATCTTTAAATCCACTTTCTTCTGTTATTTATTTTCCACTGTACCACTGTCTACCCAGATTGTTAATTTTGTGCGTTTGCTCCTGTTTTTTATTTAATTAAAGGATATGTACCCTCCAAAAACAAATGAAGTTTAAATGGAAGCTGAAGCCCCTGGGGCACAGGTTAGCTCCAAAGGCACCAAGAAAAAAAAGGGGGAAAGGTTGGTTAGGGATTTAGCTTCCATTTAAACTTCATTTGTTTTTGGTGTGTACTTATCCTTTAAGTTTAATGACAAGGCATGTGGTACCCAACAAAAATGGTGGTCGCATATATTGTCAAATTGCACATAGTGGGGCCTAGCCATTACTGTTTCACTGCAAATTTAGCTAAAAAAATTGTCACTTTGAACTTGTCTGTCTGCTGGTAGCATTGTCAGCATTGCTCATGTGTTTGTTTGGTACATTTGTCTACATGGTGTGATTAGCCAAATACGCACAGAAATTGTTGTATACATTAGTAAATGTGGTATAAACCGAATACTAATATGTATTTTTTCATGAATTGCTTATTTATGTAGACCATACATTTATTTAATATGACATACTGTAAATTAATGGTATGCTTTGTCAAATAACAATGTTTTAAACTGTTAAATATTGATTGTTGATCTGTCTTGGAACAGCCCTTTAACTGATATTTCAACATCTAACATTGAATTTGAAATATTGATTTAGTGCACAGCAATAGAAAATATGAGCACTGTCATTTATAAAATTTACTTCCCCATTCCCTCCCATTATTTTTCTTTCTTTATTTGTAATTTTTTATTTTTAGTTGTTCAATCCATTTTTATTTTTTGGTTTTCAGGCCCTGTTTTTCCTTTTTGTGTAATATTATTTAAGTGCTTGAAAGGCATGTTCACCCCTCAAAAAATTACATATAAGTAACTCACCCCCAAAACTGCAATACTTTATCTGAGAGATGCAAGCCTAACAGGAAATGGTGCCCAATGTTCTGTTACTCCTCGTTCTGTTTCGTGTTTTTTGTGGTTAGCAGCTGTCAGTCATGGATGTGACAGTCGACATTATAGCCAATGACCAAATGTTATTGCCCTGGCTTGCCTCCTCTGACCATATGTAAGTTTGTAAAAAAATGCTTTGAGAACTTTTAGAGAAAGCAGAAACCTTTTGCGAGGCAGAGGAAGAAGATCAATTTCCCTGAATAAGAGTTTAGTTCTACATCCATTAGCTTTCTAAATATTGTGGTTTGGGAATTTGGATAGTGATTTACCCATTTATAATTTTTCATATAAGGGGTGAACATGCCCTATAACATTAAGTCACTCTTTCTAACATTATTTGATGTGTTTTTCAGGCTTTTAAGGATATGCTGTATGCAGCCCAAGACCAGGCTCCATCTATTGAAGGTAAGGAGCAGTGAAGCAGTATTGTATATAAAAGTCCTCAATATATTGCAGACGTGGACCTTTGCTGGAATGAAAAATTGTGTCCCAAAGGGATCAAGATAAATTTTGATGACTAATGTTTTAGAAACTGTAATTTAAAGGATAACTATACTCTAAAATGTTACTTTTTAAAAACGTAAAGCATTTAGGACAGGGAGGTATGATTGATTATTCCTACCTCGCAATAACCTTTTTTTTAAGGCGCTACAGCACATACTGCTTCCATTTGCCAGGTTAGCCCTGGACTAGTTCTGTATTAAAGATAGTGCTGAACCCAGGAGGAAGACTGGCAGAATCCATTTTCTTTGAGCTGGTGCTCCTCACAGAAACAATATTCGGAGGGAAGATTTACCAATCCTATATCCCAGTCCAAAGTACTTTTTCATTTTAAATGTATTAAAAAAAAACTTTATACACACTGGTAGTTATCCTTTAATACATGTGTCATGTATTTTAAAAGAGCTATCATACCTTTTAAACAAGCCTGTGATGATGTCTCTATCTTCACTGGATCTTAAGTTATAGTCTTAAAAAGTTACAGTTCCTGGCCTCTCTGAGCCCCACCCCTAACAAAATTGATCTTTTCTGAAGCTAGATAGGCTGGGTACACACAGGGCTATTTTATGTCCCGATGCCAGGACAAATGACTGTCGACCAATGGATGAACGGGTGGCCGAGCTCAGTCATGGCTGCCCGCTCCACACCATCAGATATTTCCGTCCAACCGACCAATCTATCCACAGCACTATCTGTCGGTCAGCAGGAAATATCTGCTGGTGTGTACCCAGCCTTACAGACCTGCAACCATTTTCTATCCTTTCCTCTAACTGAGCACACCTTAGGGATAGAAAGCTTTATTTTTAGGCTTGTGGCTAGCTTTAAAAATGATTAAGAAGTTTGGGGCGGGGCTTATCATTCAGCAAATAATCCTCTGTCCCAGCAGTGGTGGGCATGCTCGTGCCAAAGGCATGGAGACAGAGCAGTGGTGCTGATTAAGTTGCAGCTTACAGAGCTAGCTGAAAACACCACCCTTTGTATTGCTGTTTAGTATAAGTTTTGATAGATTGCAGCCAGAAGCATGATCCTAAAGTAATGAAGTAATACAAGTGCCCTTACTTAAAGAGCATGTCTACCCCCAAAACTAAAATTTAACCCACTACTGGCCCCACTGTGCAGTGTTATAAAAAATCCTTACCCTATCTCTCTGCTCCAAATGCTTCTCCTGCAATGTCTGTCCAAAATCCCAGAAAGTGAGCCTGGCTGTGAGTGAAAAGGTTTCCGACTCTTACCTTTCCTCTGAGGTTTCTGGCATGCATAGTGAAGCCCCTCCCCCCCTCCCTCCGGATCCCTCTTTGCAGCCTCGTGCCCTTCCACTAAAACATTTTGCATTAGTGTAGTGGACTCTATCCCACCCCCAACCTCTATGTTCATTTGCAAAAAAAAATTATCCAAAATGTACTTACATAGCTCCCTTCCCCCTGTGTTCTGCACTGACGTCAGCCGCATCTGTGATTGTTTGCCTCTCAGCCAATCACGGATGCAAGCAGAGGGCTGGACCAGAAAACTGGGGGATAGAAGCTCTGTAGTTACATTCGGGTTATTTTTTTTTTGCAAATGAACATGGCGGTTGGGAGCAGTATACGGTCCACTACACTACAGCAAAAAATATTTTTGGAGGTGGAGATACCCTTTAACTTCTTTGTGGTCCCTAAGTAGCCAAGCTACTCCTCTTTACGCGAGAGCTTTTACAGGGGAGGCACACTGGAATGTAGTCAGTCTGACTGATGCAATCTGGAAGAAAGCCAGTATTTGCTGGCTTTGATGCAATAGAGGTAAAATTAACTTCAGGCACTGCAGTGAGGTAAGTAACCTATAGTGATCTCAGGGTACCTTAGGCAAATATACATTTTTGGTCTGGAGTGCACATTCCCTTTAAAGCCTTTTAATTAGCTGTGTAGCCTTATATTACCTAAATTTATGTAGTTAACCTGCAGGTTGGTATTAAGAACTCTGCAGTATCAACATTTTGTCATCCTAATTATATTCATTTACCACAACATTTTCTGCAGGTATATTTTTGCTGTGTGCATATGATCTGTGACATAGCTAATGGACTATGATAGAGAGAATAATAATATTATTATTATTATTTAAATAATATTTAAAGTCATCAAAGAGTTCTACTACCGTAGGAGTATGCATTCTTTTATATATGTTGGCTCAAAACAAAACACAAAAAATGTTGGCTCAGGCAGTGTTTAGCCAGGCTCTGTTTACAACTGGTGCTCATAAGGCAAGTAAATGGTAAATCAAATGCACTGCTGTGAAGGCTGATGGGCTGAGCTCTCAATGCTGACTTTTCGTTGGAAGCTAAGAAATCCCAATTTCAATTTTTACAAAATATTAAAAACAATTTGTTTATTTTTTGCTTTTATGTCCCCTTTAAGAGTGGCCTATCTTGTTATGCCATTTTCTTTTCTCTTTTTCTTTCTCCTAGTGGATAAGCAAAAGATGTATGTCTATCTTTCTTGGGGTTGTTAATCATGGCAGATAGAAAAACACAGCTGTGTTCTTATAGGTTTTGTTTGAAATGGAGGCACCAGCTGATTCACTATTGACAAGGGATTTTTAAGCAAAATATACATTTCCAATGAAGGGTTTAGCTAGGAATTTTATCTTTTATTGTTATGTATGTCTGGATCTTTTGGGAAATGTAAATATGCATGATGATCTCTTGGCTCTTCTATTCATGATTTTAAAGGGCATGTCCACCCACTCCACAAAATTTTAACAGCAACTTAAGGGAGAACTAAACGTAATATTGTTTACTCCTAATGTGAATCATTTCTCCCCAGAACACCTATACATTCCAAGATTCTTCTCTAGTAAGTTTCATTTACGTACATGTGAGAAATAGATTCTCTAGAAAGTCAGTACAACTCGCAGTGCATGTAGTCTTCAGAGCCTTGTGAGCATGGGCAACTATTGACCCTGACCCCAGTATTCACTGTCTCTATGCACTGAGTGTTTTCTATACAGATGTCTCCTCACCAATAGGCAAACCCCTGATAAGACCTTGAAAGATGGTTATTACCTTCCAGTTTATTTACTAATCAGCATGAATTTAATACAGCCTTTCTAAGGCAATACAAAATATTCAACTGATTTTACTGCTTTTTTTTGGTACTGTTTCTAGAAAAATATAATGTTTCAATGTACCTGGTTTCTATGTTGCTGCTCTGGTGGCCTAACATATACATACCGATATCAACTACCGTACATACTCGAGTATAAGCAGAGAAATGTTACCTTTAAAATCATCCCGAAAGTCCCCCTTTGGCTTATACTCTGGTCTGGGCTGATCTGGATGCTTGAAGGAGCAGCTGGACAAAAACACATAGCCCTGGGAAAACAAAAGCTATACCCTGTAATGCACAGAATCCCCTTGATTTCGGTGTGTTAGGCAATTGTTGTTTTGCTCACTCATAGATCAGCCCAGACTGCAAGGGAAAAGGAATAAAAGAAGTAACAGGATTTAACAAACTTCTCTTAAGGAAGGTATGCAGGCACATCTGTGAGGCTTTGTATGGGACTGTTAATTGGACTTTCTATGGGGCTGTTTATGGGAGAAAGTCAACCCTCTGCCTATACTCAAGTCAATCAGTTTTACTTGTTTTTCAGGTAAAATAAGTACCTTGGCTTATACTCAAGTATATACGATATGTTTATAGGATAAGATAACATTTTCCATGTACTGACTTTCTATATAGCAGCTCTATTGGGCTAGTGGTATAATACTTTTTTTTTTATAGCAAGACAGAGTACATGACGTTACAGCTTCCTTTGAAGTATCACCCAGCAAAGGTGAATTATGGGAGCTGACCCTAGTACCCACTGGTTCATTTCATAAATTACCCAGCAGCCACAGCAAAGGGAGAGGTGAGACACTGCTTTGTGAATGTGCTCAGTCTATAGGGACAATGTCGTCTGGAGACTTTAGTTCCCTTTAAGCGCTCCCCACAACACTATAGGTAAACAATTTTCAGTATACTTATATTTAGAAAACCTTCTAAAATTACTTACACAGCTCTATCCCTCGCTGACTTGTAGAAGTCTATTCTGCTGCTGTAAACATGTAAACTATGTGTAGTACAGTAGCAGAAGAAGCTTCTGCTCTGCAGCTTCCCCAAACATTACTTACCTTCCCTCTTTCCTCCACCGCAATGCCAGGCCCTCTGCTTGCGAGAAAATGCAAGCAGAGGAGCGGGACCGGCAGTCGCGTCTGTGATTGGCTGAGCGGCAGCCAATCACGGACGCGGCTGGCGGGAGTTCAGTGCGGTGGAGGAAAGAGGGAAGGTAAGTAATGTTTGGGGCACTTTCTGATAATAAAAATATAGCGGTTGGGGCTAGGGGGACAGGGAGAATATTATATCAAAAGGATTTTACGCTAGGGGGAGGGAATCCTAATTGGGAGGGGAAGGGAGGGGGAGAAGGGCTGCAGTGTGCATGCAAAACTTCTCCCGGGGGGGAGACAGGAGGCAGAGTCCTATATGGACTCTGCAGTACTCCTGGTGGGCGTTTTTTGGGAATTTAGGGGGGGATAGCAGAAGAACCAGATGGAGCTGGGATGTAAGGTAAGAATTAAACTACACTACACAATGGGGCCAGTAGTGGGGGGGATTATAGTTTTGGGGGTGGACATGCCCTTTCAGGTATGGTGCTCAGTCTTTGAATTACTGCTAGAGCTGCGGCAAGAGATTGTGCTGTGTAAGTAATATTAGAAGCATTTTAAATAAAGGTAAGTATAGTGAAAATTGCGTTGCGGGGTAGGGCTTAAGCTGCTGATAAAATTAAGTAGTGAGGGTAAGCATGCCCTATAACATTTACCGTAAAACAAACACCATTTATATATTTTTTAATAACTCACCATGAGTGAAATTGCATGATAGTGTTTTGTAACAGAAATGCAAAGCCTGAATCATGTGTGGCCTAAACCAGAATTATCTATTAGGTTCATCTATATTAATGTGAAACTGTCATAATGTTATATGTTTTAGAATTATTCCATTGAAAAAGTGTTAAAATTATGGCTAGAAAACTTGAACTGTATTGTTGCCTATATGGATGAATTTTTGGCAAAAGAGACCTGCAGATTCTGCTAGAGGTTCATACTGTATGGTATGCTGCCCTAATAACATATGCATGTACTTTTGCACATCTAGAAGTTTTCAGTTGTATTTCCTCTTTTGTTCAGTATGTACAGTCAATAGGCTGTCCTTAACTTATCATCTTTACATTTCTCTAAAAGTAAATGTTTACCAAATGCAGGACCACCTTTCTTGTGATCTTCTTTTTTGTGTTGCTTATTTAGCAGATGTGGTATTGCCTTTTCCCCTGGCTCCTTAGGATTCAGGGCATTCAGGATGAAAGCATGGTAATAAATTATTCATTGTGATTATCTGCCTCAGTGCCTGGGGTCTGCAGTTGATTTCTGTCTTATTTTTTTTCCCCTTATTCTTATTCCTTACTTCAGTTCCCCATGGTGTGTATAAATGCAGAGAGGTGTTTTGGACATCAGTGGGGAAAAAAGAATAAATTGAGGGTATGGTGTTGGTCCATTAAAATAAATAATTTTTAAAAACATTCATGTTTGAGACCAATCCTAGTATATTTTATTTGTCAAGAAAAAGTGCAGGGTATGTTTCTTATATAAATAACGTTTACAATTCTTTTGAAATTGATATTCTTGCTAGCAGTAATGCTGAATAAATAAATTCAGCATAATAAATTCTGGAACAATTTTGCTAAATGAAATATGTGTATCTCTGTGACTGTTTAGTATCTACAAGCAAAAATGGTGCACCGTGTACAATGATCTACTCTTTCATTGTGCCCCATGAAATAGATTTTACTTCAGTTAAGGCCATATACTAATAAGATGTTTGATAGATTTGACGTTTGATGATTGAATCTATCAAACTTTTAAGAAGAGCAGGATACGCCAGTGCTTTAACCTAACATTCCTGTGACACTTTTTCACATTCGCGATCAATCCTGTGTCAGGAATGAAATGGAACTTGGAACGGGTCAGGCAGTTGTCAGCACATCGATCAGACATTTAACAGTAGCTTCTTATTGTAGTTATTAATGCATTTATGGAAATTATGACAAATATATAACACATACAACTATGACCTTACATTAAGGGGCAGCCCTTTTAAAAGGGAAGGTTGAATCTTCTTCCCACAATGCCCACTATCTTAATTTGTTCCTAAAAGTAATTTCTACTGATTGGTTGATGGATAGGTTCTGATTGGCTGATCGATGAACATGCTAGTATGTCTACTGAACAACTGAATTAACCCAGGTGCTGGATCAAGTGCAAGACCATAACGTGCGTAATTAGCGGTCCTGCAAACAGGAAGCATTTATTTATATATAGACAAAATTATGAATGTGCAAATTAAGGTAATAAGGATGGAAAAAAATGGCTCTCTTTTCTTAAAAGTATGTGTATTAGCATTGCACTTCCCCTTTAAGTTCTTTAATTGGCTAAATTACCGGTAATATAAAACAGTTTGCTGCCTTTGTTGGAAACTGGGCTTTTAATGTTTCTGTAGAAACAAACATGGTTGACTTAACTGTCTATTTTGACAGAAATAGCCAGCACTCTATTATGGGAGGTATTATATATACTCTGCAAACCTAACAATGACCTTTCAGTAGTTGGGTGTGGCTAGCCACTTGCTGGATCTAGCTTAATTTTATTAGGGTCCATACCACATTGAACAATACTACTTTTCTTTACCCAAGTGTGAGGGGATACCAAAAAAGTATACTGTTATTTTATGGGGGGGGGGTTGTTGTTTTTTTTAAAATAGCTTCCTTGTCTGCAAAATATATGCCACATTATTAGATGTAATGTGACTTTAGTGTTTATTTTGGGGTTTGGTTGTGATTAAATCTGCTCCTCTGAGGAGTAAATTGGATACAATTATTTGGTGCTCATTTTTCATTAACCGGAAATAGGAAAGAAACAAAAATATAACATTTTGATAAATTAGTAGTCGGACATCCTTTCTTCTTCATTGGGATCTCATGCAGCCCTATCTGGATTTTCCACCCATCCCCAGTCACAGCTACCCTTGCTACCTGTTGGCATGCGTTCTTTGTTTGAAATCTTTATTTTTGGAAGGTTTAAGGCATCATCCCGAGGTGCTGTATTTCTGCCATCTCTACCAAAGAAACAAATTACTTTCTAGGCCTGTAGGTTATTTATTTATTTATTTTTATTTACTAAATTGGAGCCTATAATAGCTTGGGTGTTAAAAACAGAACATGACATAGAAAACATCATATTATGGGTTAGATAGAAACAAGTATAACAAATTATAGTATATTATTTGATTTGCTCAGTGTCCAATGTTGCCTCTAAGGATAGTGTCAAACTGCAGCAAAAAGTGTCCCAACACTTGTTCTCCACTCAAATATGACCCAGGTCTGATTCTTTAAAACCATGTGAACAAGACACTGTTAGGTCTGCCCTCCGGCAGACATTGTTATGTCGGCCTTCCAGTTCACCAGCTCCTGTTAGGTCAGCCCTCCATTTCACCAGCCGGTGATAGGTCAGCTCTCCAGTTTACCAGCCACTGTTAGGTCAGCCCACCAGCCAGTGTTGACGTAACAGTGAGCGTATGCTCACCCAGGCATGACAAGGGAGATTTTTTTTCCATCTACCGGGAGGTGCCGCTTTCTACTATCAAAGGGCGGCCCTGGATGTTCAACATCTTGTTCGCTTCCTGTAAACAAACAGATGAGTCCACAAACTGTTATACCCAGATGTTCTTTTGTACACTACGACTGCAGACTGTACTATGCTGATGTCAACTGGAGATGGTAGCTATGTATTCTCTATACTATAGGTGCACTTGAATGTATTACTGCCATGATGATTTAATATTAGATATCTGATACCTACTCCTATACTCTTTGTGATTTTTATAAGTGTATATTAGAAGTTTTAAATGTTTTTAAGCCAGATTTACCCTATTAGAAAATAAAGGTATTTTACTGCAATATTCAGAGTGTGCCTAGCATTTCCTTTTTGCTTTTTGGTCACAAACTGTTCTAGGTCACATTTAAAAAACATGTAAACAGTCGTTGAAGAATCAAACCTGGGCAGTATATTGTAATTGAGCATTAAGGAATGTAGTGTGACCCTAGCTTATGCTGTGCACTTGCAAACAAATATTGTGTTGAATATAGATAATGCCCGTACAGCCAATAAAAATTTGAGGAAACATAGACAGTGGCATATATATTTTTATGCACTGATAAACAAAATAGTTTGTATAAGTAAAAAATTTACCTTTGCACATCTTGTATTTTTGTTTCATGCTCAATGATCAATTTCAATAATGGTTTAGGTCAGTAATTATACATTGATAACTGCATAGATTGCTTGTAAGGTATGAATGCGTGTGTGTGGTGCTGTGTGCATCTGCACAATTAAATATAATTAATGCACAAATTTAAACTAAACTTTAAAACTCCCACCCTGCCATCTAATATAGATGATTATATTTATCAAATGTCTTCCTCTCCTGATATCCACTACCAGGGCCAGTGAGCCTGTGGGATCCAACACATATGGGAGTGCACACATTCTACAGTGCATGCATTCCTGTAGGTTGACCCCCCCCCCGTCAATTAAAAATGAGCAGACCAAAGACAAACACATTTATTAAATCTGCAAATACAAATCTATTTTGCTACATACTAGTATATAATTGTTTGAATCAAAATTTGGTCTTGATTTGTTTTGTTTGTCTTGGAGGCAAAACAAAGTACTAGCAGGCTATTCCTTCTGTTTAATTACAGCATGCCAAGCTGTAGCTGACAATATGTGCAATATGACAATATGTCCTTTATAGAAAAGCCCCTTGAGGATATTGCAAATGTCATTCTTAGAAAAGCCAAAGTCCTCCAAAATGATTCCAAATCAATACCCTCCTGGTGTAAAGGGGGATGGGCAAACTTTGTTTGAATTACAATACATCCTATCGTTTTTTCTGGCATCTCCTTGTTTTGTTCCTTAATCTGTTACCGGTATATGGAATGGCAGTGCTGTTCTGATTTTAAACTGTTTCCATCTCAACAGTCTCTATGTTTCTGGTATCTGAATGTGGGAACACAATATGTATTTTGCATTCTAATCAGTAATCCTCTTTTGACCTGCCTGCAAGTAGTGCCCATAAACAACAATTTTGCATTTTATATTTATTAAAATGTATTTTATGGGCCTGTTATATTTTAATAGTGCCAATTTGTGTGCTCTAAAATTATTAAAATAGGGGCCAATCACCAGCGTTATGGAAGCATTTTGGACTAACGCTGTAATTTAAAGCTTAATTGATTTGATATTATCTGAAGGGAAATCTGTAGTTTACAACATTTGCTTATGTAAGGATCCAAAAATTAGAAAAATATTTCATAAGAGCAGACCATTCAGTTACTTTCTCTGTAGTTTGTACCTTAAGTACAGTGGTCAGATGTTTGCAATGACAACACCAAGGACTTGGTCGCAGGGAATATTTTTCTGAATTTTAACTATTTTATTATGGAGAACTTGTAACAATAACAAATCTGTAAGAAATAATTTTGTTTTGTTTTAACCTAAAGCATGCCATGTTTTGCCATCTGGTAGGAGATGCAGGCAGGAATTTGTGAGAATTTATTGCTGTAAAGGCTCAGCAATATTACTTCCTACTTGAATACTTCCTGTTTTCAGCCATGTGACCAGCTTGTAGTAATGTGACCTGACCCTGCCAGCATTAATAGGCTCCTCTTCTCAACTGTCAATTTTTATTTTTATTTCTGTTGAGGTACTTCATATTTTCCCCAGCATTAGGTCTTAACTGAGCATGCTCAGCCCCCACGGTGGGGGGGGAAGGGGGTAGGAGGAACAGAGATCAGGTGATGTCACTTAACCAACTGAAAGCAGGAAATTTGAACATTCATCACAATATAATTTCTCACAGGCTGTAGCCAGAGATGTGATTCAGGGCTTATTTTAAAGGAGAGATTGCAGGCTTTTATTTAACCCTAACTTGATCAAAGACCACCATTGCCCTTTAATAATATTACTGTGCTCTTAACTTGTGTGTTAATTTTTTTAGTTATATTGGTTTTTCACTGAATTGATTGTACTTTCAAAATGTTGTTGTTCCTTTTTTTTAAGTAACAATGACAAATATTCATTCATCAATTCATACACTGCATCAATATTTCAACCAATTCAACAAATTTAATCGGATGGGTTGAAATATTGATGCCTGTTTTCTGATGTTTTCAATCAAAGCTCAATGTAATAAAAGTTGATTAAAATAATGAAGAAAATTTGATCAGAAAAATGGCCTACATAACACTTAGATGTCACAATAGATGTGATAGATAGATAGATAGATAGATAGATAGATAGATAGATAGATAGAATGCGACCCACTTTTGTCACACAGAAAATTATGAAAGCTGCTTTAGCAATAAATCCACAATATAAATGTACGTATGTCAAAAAACTTAAAGGGACAGTTCAGTGGAAATTATCAATATTTGTTAAATTGTTAGTTTGTGTAATGCCTTCTTAGTTATTCTACATATTCTCATTTTGAAAAATCAGTGGATTTCATACCCTTTGCTCTTCACTACTGCTGACATTAGTGAGCTGACATTTCCGGTTCTAACGATCCTTCCTCTTCCCAGGATGCACCACATCCATGGAATGTTCCTAACAGTAATTTCTGCTGATTGGCTGTTGGATGGGTCAAACATGCTCAGATCTCTACTGAGCAACTGAATCAACCCAGGCGCTGGGTCAAGGGCAATACCATAACAGTCTTTATTAGGGGTCCTGCAAACAGGAAGTCAGTATTTCGGTTGCATTTATTTATACACAGAAAAAATGCTGAATGGGCAGATTAAGGTCTTGCCCTTGACCCAGCGCCTGGGTTGATTCAGTTGCTCAGTAGAGATCTGAGCATCTTTGACCCATCCAGCAGCCAATCAGCAGAAATAACTGTAATAACTGGAACATTCCAAGGATGTGGTGCATCCTGGGAAGAAGAAGGACCGTTAGAACCTGAAATGGCAGCTCACTAATGTCAACAGCAAAGTTTATGAAATCAACTGATTTTTCAAAATGGAAGAGAATATGTAGAATAGAAAGTATGCATTACACAAACTAACACAAACTAACAATTTAACAAATTTTGATAATTTCCACTGAACTGTCCCATTAAAAGAAATCTTAAGCTTGGAGAAAGGGAAGTTAATTAAGGAACCCAGTATAATATTTGCATTATTGCTTCAAATTAACCAAAGAGCAGGTCTAATGGGAACCCTTTACTTGGAACCTTTTTTTAGCAATATGGTCAATCTGTTTGGAAGTTTGTCAAACCTTCCTGCAGCCCCATCTAATTGCAGTTGGTCTATGCAAACAAAAAATCCTGCTTTTTCACTTCTTTTCATCATGTGTTGAAATAATCTATACCTCCTGCTACCTTGCTTTCAGTGCAGTTTAGCCATATTGTAAACAACCAGCTTACAGTGACAACAATCACTTAAGGATTTAATAAGAACAATAAATAAATATTAGTATGTAGAAACACATTATTTTGACATATTGGCATAGTTTATTGAATCGTCTTAGCCATGGTAAAGTGAGACTGCCATGATTTTCCTTTGATATGCGTGTGAATAAGAATTCAGACATTTGCAATACAAAAACAGAGTACATATTTGCAAAGTGTTTTTTTTTTCTGAGCTTTGGAACATTGAAGTATTAGAAACTGAATTGAAACTTAATTAAACAGTAGATTGTTATATTTTGTTGCATATTGCATAAGGTCAAAGGGATGCTAGTAAATGTGGATAGTGGCAGCTTGAAGTTAAGGAAGTAAAAAGTTAGAGATTGGTAAGATATGTGTACATTATCCTAGGATATGTAACAATTTATCTGCCATTTAAAATATGAGGGAGTTTTGTAAGGTATCGAAAAATTGCCAGATCTGGCAGAATTTTTAATATTATAAAAGCCGGAACTTCAAAAAAAATGCAGTTGAAAATTTAAAAATTGTCTGAAAATGCAAAAAAGGTTAAAATTCTGTTTCAATTGGGTTCAAATTGGATTATCAGAATTATATATATATATATATATATATATATATATATATATATATATATATGAGGCTGAACATTTTGTTTATTTTTATGTCCATTAAATATGCATGTATATCCATTTGAAGTACCACATATTGTTTAGTTTTTCTTGCGAAGTTAAAGGGTTAAATTAGCACTGCTCCCTTTGATGATAGCTAATAGTACGATTGTGGAGAAATGAAATGATTATCATGGACCTAAACCATTAGGTCCTTACCCCTGGGTGTTACCTTGCTAATAAAAATAACATTGTAAAGCCGGAATCCGTCCCCCTCTATTCCTGTTATTGAACCAATGGGAAGGCATGCTCTGCATAGTCTGGGACTATGCCAGGAAAGTCCTGAAAACAACTTCACAAAGCTGTCCTCGTTTTCTGCAATTAAGCAAGACCCAGGGGTGTGGACCCCATGGTTTATGTCCTTTCCCTTGGTACTATTAATTAAGGGGGGATGACTTTGAAGTGTTTAATTGCCCTTTAAAGGGCATGTCCACCCCCAAAACTATAACCCCCCCCCACTACTGGCCCCATCATGTAGTGTAGTTTAATACTTACCTCACATCCCAGCTCCATATGGTTCTCCTGTAGTCCCCCCCCCCAAAGTCCCAAAAACTGCCCACCAGGAGGATAGCAGAGTCCATATAGGACTCTGCCTCCTACCTGGCCTCCGGGAGAAGTTTGGCATGCGTACTGCAGCCCTTCTCCCCCTCCCTCTCCCTCCCGATTAGGATTCCCTCTCCCTAGTGTTAATATCTTTACATATGTCATTCCCCCTGTCCCCCCAGCCCCAACCGCTCTATTTATTTTATTTTAAAGTGCCCAAACTTTACTTACCTCCCCTCTTTCCTCTGCCGCAATGAACTCCCAGCAGCTGCATCCGTGATTGGCTGCCACTCAGCCAATCACAGCCGCGACTGCCGGTCCCGAGAAATGCAAGCAGAGGGCCGGCAGCGCGGCGGAGGAAAGAGGGGAGGTAAGTAAAGTTTGGGGCATTTTCTAATAAAATAAATAGAGCGGTTGGGGCTGGGGGGACAGGGGGAATGACATATAAAAAAAATATTTCAAGGGTGGACATACCCTTTAACTTGGCAAATTTGTAAGCGGTGTTCTCGCTGGCATTCTGCCCAGCTAATTTAGGTGTGCACCCGGCTGTTAGTTCGTAAGTATCAGTCTGAGCTCTGTGGACCGGCCTCTGCCCGCAGTAGATCAGTTGATGTGTGCCGTGAATGAAGGTCTAGCAGGGAAAGTAAGAAATGTGTTGTGAACTTTGTATATGGTAGTGTGACATAACAGTTAGAGCAATGCTAGACACTTTACTTGCTCCTGCTTGCCCTTTGTTCACGGCACATAACTGGTGTATGCTGGCACAAGTGTCAAATTGTGCACATTTAATGTTTCCCACCAACAAATTTCCCCATCCTGCCCCAACCAGTTAATTTGACATGCTTGCTACCTGGCTGGAAAAAAATCTTGAGAAAACATCTGTAAAGGAAGTCCAGATTCACTGTGGCATGCTGTAAATGAAAAAAAGCCAAATAACTTGTGTAATCTTGTGCAATTCTTAAAATCCATCCCTTGTTTTTTCACCTTGTGTTTGAGTGGATTTTAAAGAAGAATAAAACCCAAAAAAATCAAAGTTTAAGTTAGAAAGTACTTGCCTCAAAAACCTTCTCAGAATGGAAAGTTCTACTCAGGGGCCTTATCTTTTTCTCTTTGAGCTCATTTTAGGTTCTGTTTATTCCCCAAAGCTGAAGCTGACTTTTTCCCTTGACTGCTAGTACTTTAGCCTTCATTTATATCACCTGTGTGATTTCCACTCCCACGTCTTAACCCCTATGATGTAACAATATATTAAATCATCAATATTCAAATTGCAGAAGTGTCTGATCAACACTTTCATGGTAGCAGTGTTAAAGTGTGATGTATATATAGGTCTGGGTATCTATGGTGTCCAGATCTGAAATAATGTATGAAATAATACTGCTTCTACTCCACCAAATCCGATACATTAACAATATATTGCAGATGAAACATACAAAGACATATTTTAAAAAAACGGCGGTATTGCATGTTTGCAATACTATGGGTTTTCATTACTGTACGACCATGGCAAATATGGCCCATATTGTGATGGTCTTTAGCTCTCCTTGTCAGCTGTAGCAATATTAGTGAAAATGGGAATGTTGGAGGGTAGAAAGAGTGTTTTTGCTGTATTTATAGAAACCACATGGTGCAGAACTGTAGGGTGAGGATAGTGTAGTGAACCTGATCTTGAGCTCTGTGCAATGCATTTCTCATCAGTGTACCTTATTTAAGGAGAACTAAACCTACATTTCTTCATATGGTACCCCATATGAAGAACTGGATGAAATAACTGTGTGTATGTACAGTGACTGGTCACACCCCTGATCTCAGTCACATGCTTTCTAGCCTATTCTGCCCTGTAAAAGGATTGGCTAAAGGCTACTAGAGGCTACTAGTAGGTGTGACCAACTGTGCCAACTGTAACAAGTTTCTGCTGTATCTTAGGACTGAGCATGTTTAAAGGGTATGTTCATCAAAAAAGTTGGTTTCTATCTGATTTACTGAAGAACAGGAGGTAAATGCACTATCTCTTACCTCCCGTTCTTCAGTAAATCTTACAGGAGAGGAGGAGACTCTTACCCGTGGACCCACTCCAGCGCAGACTTCACTGACAGTCTCCGACGCGTCCAAGCTCCTTCGCACTGTGTGCACATGTGCGCACAATACAAAGGACTGGAGATTCGTCTGAGGCATCTGGGAATATGGCGCTGGAGTGGATCCGCGGGTAAGTGTCTCCTCCTCTCCTGTAAGATTTACTAAAGAACGGGAGGTAAGAGAGTGCATTTACCTCCTGTTCTTCAGTAAATCAAGATAGAAACATACCCTTTAATGAACATAATGGCCAGTGACCACACCGTGCAATACTGGAACACTGGGAAATAACACACAAACCTCATGTTAGAATGTTACATTTCTCAGCAAGCATATTCACCCTTTCGCTGCCAGCAGAATTCACCACTTTGCGTGCGTTAAATGCCACAAGGATTTTAGACACATGGTTCAGTCAGTAGGAAACTCCCCAGTAAATCAGGAGTATTATACATTGTTTTTTTCAGCACAAAGTGTACTTTAACGTGGTAACAAAATTTTGTAACTTTTCTGGAAGATTTTACTGGAATTATGGGTAAAATATGTCAAAACAATTAAAAATTTGCAAATTTTCATTGGGATTTTTCCCATTTTTACTTATAGTTATCTTAAGGTAACACACAAAAATCCTTACTGTTTCTAAAAGCTCTTATACTCCTGAGTACAACGATACCAGATATATGTAGATACCCCACTTTTTCTGTACAGGAGACACCCCCAAACTAAAACTGCACCTTCAAGAATATTACACCAAATTAAATGTATAACCACTTCTGACGGTTAATACAGAATATCTTCCAAATTAACTAAGTTATCCCCACAAGTGAGAGATTTTTAGAATAGCAGGATATTATGAGTGAGGTAAGTTTTGATCAAAATGCAGATACCTGGGTGCAGCTCTTCATCCAATTCTAAGTTATCTTCTCACATTTCCCTTTTTTTCCTCAACTGTAAAATCAGAGACAAAATCAAATTCAAATTTCAGCAAAAAACTGCAGAGGAAAGTTCAAACGCATCTCAAATATGAAAGCCAAACCCCTCCCGAATAAAACGATATGCCACATTCATGTGTATACCCAGAGACATGGCTACCAACTAACCCAGAGCAGGACCAATGCCAAATGCCAGTAACAGCAAAAATAAATTAGCCAGCTTTGCATTTGAAACCCCCCAACTCAGAAATACCCCACACAAACTATATATTCCTGAAATCTACACACCTTTAGCTATGTAACGCTGTAGTTCGTTCATTCATACCATCAATGGTGTGGGCGCAGTTCATCGTAGAATGTCGCACTTTTCTGAAACAATTAAAAAAAAACAACTTCAAAAATCATCCCAAAACCTCATGGAATGTAAAAAAAAGTTACCAAATATGAATCTCCGAAATGTCCTGAATCAAACGGTATGCCATATGCATAGTTACACACGCGGACGTGGAAGCGAATAGCCACAAAGTAAGACAATGCACGATGAAAAAGCGAAAATATTTAGCTAACTCCAAATTTGAACAGTCTGCAGTTTTTTCCACAAAACAATGCCGTAACTCAGAAATACCCCTCACAAACTATATATTTCTGAAATCTACACACCTTGGAAATACCCCCCACAAACTATGTATTTTTGGAATCTATACTCCTGCAACTACGTTACGGTGCCAAGCTTTCATACATACATGAAGAATTCTAGATGCAAAACTGTGTTTTTAGGAGATTTTGTGAAAAAATAAAATTATATGATTCAAAGGTTGAAATCCTATCTAAACCCACTTGACAAGCAAAAAAACCCACTAAATGTCAATTTTCCACATGTCCTGAATCAAACGGTATGCTATACCAACCGTTCCAACCAACAAGCTCAAATGGGAGACATGCCCAAGGGCAATTTCAAAAAAATCAAAGTGCTCTGTAATTTGAACAGCCTACGCTTTTTCAAAGGAAACGGCCCGAAACTTGGAAATACCCCCTACAAACTATATATTTTTGGAATCTACACAACTTCACTTACGTAACGTTGTCATGCTTTCATACATACATGATGAATTCCAGAAATAGTACTCCATAGAACTCTGTGCTTTTCGGAGTTTTTGTAAAAAATAAAATAAGGGGATTCAAAGGTTGAAATCCTACCTAAACCCACTTGACAAGCAAAAAAACCCACTAAATGTCAATCTCCCACATGTCCTGAATCAAACGGTATGCCATATGCATACTAGTTGGTGTGGCCACCAACTAGCTCAAATGGGATGCATGCAAAAGTGCAATTACAGGAAAAGATCAAAGTGTGCTGTAATTTGAACAGCCTATTCAACTTGCAAATACCCCACACAATCTATATATTTTTGGAATCTGCACGCCTTCAGCTACGTAACGGTGTCATGCTTTCGTATATACATGAAGAATTCCAGACGCTGTTATTCATAGAACTCCGTGCTTTTAGGAGATTTTGTGAAAAAATAAAATTATATGATTCAAAGGTTGAAATCCTACCTAAACCCACTTGACAATTAAAAAAAACCCACTAAATGGCAATCTCCCACATGTCCTGAATCAATCGGTATGCCATATGGGCAAACAGACGGGCCCACCAACTAGCTCAAATGGGACCCATGTGCAATTGCAATTACAAGAAAAAAATCAAAAAATGCCACAACCCACCCCCACACACACTCCCCCTTTTTAGTGGAATTTTAGTAAAAAACAGTTAGTACGGAGAATCACACAAGTTTTTCCACACTTTACTGATCCTAAAAATTCAATCCGGTCTTATTTTGGTACCTCTGCACAATTTCCTACTAAAATAGGCTTAGTTTCCCTTGAAATCGAACAAATAATGATCTGTGTTTACTTTACCGATATCACCGGGGACATTGGGAAGCTTGAAGAAAACAAAGTTTTTTGCTAATTCATAGCTTTAGGGTAAAAAAAAAAGGGGGGGTTGTGTATCACTTTAAGATTTTTTTTGCGTGTGCATTTCCCCCCCTTTTGTTTTAATTTGAAATCCGATCGGAAAAATCACTTCCCGGAAATCATTTTCCAGGAAGTGATTTTTCATTCATTGGCAAAGATCAAAAGGCTGTTAGTATTTTCTTTAGAAGCATGATGCAGGCTGCATTGATTAATTGTAGCCAAACTGTTTATACTCAATTCAATGGTACTTAGCACTGTCAGAATAAAAGATGGCCTTTGCTTTTACATTATTTCCAACCCTATTTCCGGGTTACAATAGTCCCCTTTAAAATACATTGTACAGAGCAGTACTAGGACCATGTTCTCTTCAAAATGCTGCACTTGCAGCTCTGTTTTGTTTTTATAAGTGTACCTTGCAAAGTGATCAATACAATGCTACTGGGGTTGCAACCTTTGCCTTTTAAGACTCAAAATCTTAGGGCTAGCTTCCACTAGTGTGTTTTGGATTGCAGTTTGCAATCCAATTGTGCTAGTGGGAGTGCAGGCATGTAATAGCCTATGGGACCAGCCCCACTACATGCGCTTCGGTGCGCTATTGGAGCGCATTTGATCACCATTTTTTGTCCATATCGCATGTGCTCTACTAGGGTCAGTTGTGGAAGCACAACGTCTGTGCATGGAAGCACGCAGGATTGTGCATTATTGTGAACGCGCATCCCTTGTGCTTACGTGGGGCCTCAGCCTCATCAATTTGATCTGCTGCAAAGATACGTTCCATTGAGTTAAATACATGCTGTTTGGCTACACTGAAATTACTGCAGCTTGCATTACTTCTAAATGTACATTGCAGCAATACACACACTAATCACACTAATATAAATGGTAGAGTGCAGAAATAACACATAAAAAGACACAAATATAAAGGGTTAACATGTTGCTTCCTAAATACATATTAAAAGGGTTAACACCTTCCACCACACTATTTATTTGAGCAGGAAAATCAGCTAATAATATTCACTGCTATCTCTGATGATTGGCTTGGTGACAGTGGCAGGTAGGGGCTCTGAGTTCAGCTGTTACATCCAGGGGAGTGGGAAACAAACACAAGGTAGCTAGTTAGCATGTACAGTAGGAGTTTTGGGTCCAGGACCACCAGGAAGAGGTAACACTAGAAGGCAGCAGTGACACCATAGATTGGCAGTACTCTGAAATGTTCTATAAATGCTTTCTACACTAAGAGGCTGAATTCAGAGACGAGAGGCAAATGGTTTTACTAATTGATTGTTATAGAGTCGTTGGATTTTGGTCTTCTGCAACCATTCCCTGTCCATTACTCTACCTTTGGGGGCAGGGCGAATGATTCAGCTGATGATGCTCTGTCCTAGCATGTTCCATCCTTAAAGGGCATGTCCACCCCCAAAACTATAATCCCCCCAACTACTGGCCCCACCATGTAGTGTAGTTTAATCCTTACCTCACATCCCAACTCCATCTGGTTCTCCTGTAGTCCCCCTCCAAAGTTCCAAAAACTGACCACCAGGAGGCTAGCAAGTCCATATAGGACACACTGCCTGCACCTGGCCTCCTGGAGATTCCTGCCATGCGTGCTGCAGCGCCCTTCTCCCCCTCCCTCTCCCCCCTCCCGTTCTGCTATCCCTCCCCCTAGCGTTAATCCCCTTCTCCTATCCACCTTCCCCCTGTTCCCCCAGCCCCAACTGCATACTTTTTATTTTTAAAAGCTCCCCAATGTTTTACTTACCTCTCTCTTTTCCTACGCGGAAGTGAGCTGCCGGCAGCCGCGTCCGTGATTGGCTGCCGCTCAGACAATCACAGACGCGGCTGCCGGTCCCGCCCCTCTGCTTGCATTTCCTCGCAAGCAGAGGTCTGGGAGCGCAGCGAAGGAAAGAGGGGAGGTAAGTAGAGTTTGGGGGGGCTTTCTGAAATTAAAAATTACGCAGTTGGGGCTGGGGGACCAAGGGGAACAACATATTAAATTTTAGGGTGGACATAGCCTTTAAAGGGCATGTCCACCCTTTAAACAAAATACTGGTGACTTGTCGGGTATCTCCCCACAACCCCAACTGCTATTTTTCCCAGTTTATTAAATGCGTTTGTAACCAGATCTTTAATGATAAGTTCTATGACTTTCTGTCAAAGGTCTCTTCCTTTTCCTCTAAGGTTTTTATATGCTTAATCATGTGCAGAGGAGGCAGTAGGTTTAACAGCAGTCAGTTGTTGATTGTGATGTCAGCAGCAGGGAGGGGCCAGCTTAATCTGCCAGAATGGGGACAATAATAATCCTTAAATATCTGGTAAGTAATGCTTAATATATCAGTTGGAGGCAGATAACTGACAACTGACCAGTTTTGTTTTAAGGGTGAATATTTTATTCACAAACCCCAAGTGCTGGTTATGTCACTGCTTAAAGTGTTAGCTGGAAAAAACACTTTTTGTACTGCTGTAACTTTGGATAGACTGAAGACAGTTCCCCTTAACCTAAACCTTAAAGGTATTCACAGGTATAAACAAAATTTGGGTAATCAGTTTTATTAAAGGAGCTGTGTCTTACCTCCCGTTCTTCAATAAAACCTGCAGGAGCCAGGAGAGAAGGTAAGCTACTTACCCAATCGCTTGCTCCCCATCGAGTAGACTGACAGGTCCCGGCGGACTCGGTCTTCTATGCATATCACATTTATAAAACTGAATACCCCAATTTTTTTTTACCAGTGGAGATACCCTTTAAACATTATGTACTGCAAAGACATTTTAAAAAGAAATACACACCCTGTTTTTTTTGTTGCTGCATTTGATTTCTAAAATTTGATTTCTCTGTATGGTCTGGCAGCTTAGTGGATTTCGTTCGCAGCTCAGGCCTTCCTTATATCCCATTTGATTACCTAAAACTCAGGGAGGTTGCAGGAGGTTAGTGGTTAGAAGAAACGGTGGAGACTAATATCAGCAAAGATCCATCCATGAACAATTTAGCCTTTATAAATCCAGCTGTTGCAGAACTACAGTTAACGTTGTCCTTTCCCTTAGATTGGGTACACACAGGCAGATTTTTTGGGACAGTCGACAGATACTTCTGTGTATCAGTTGGTCGGGCCAGAAAAATCTGTGCTGGTTGCGGCCATGCGCGCGATCGATGTCAGCCGCCCATTCGTCGTGATCGGACCTGTTGGTAAGTCATGGCTGATTGTGCGATTGCCTATAGGTTGCGCAAACTGGTGGCCACAGCAACTATTGCCGTGACTGACAGTAATTTGTAATGGCTGAGCGATCATAGTAGCGAGCCCTCGGTCGGGACAAAAGGTCCCTTCATGCGTACCCACCTCAAAGGCTTTGTTGTGCTGCAGTAGCTGGAAAATTGTCTGTGTTTTATGGCCTTTTTGTGGTGTAATATATCTTCTAAGAACTGGGTACTTTAGTTCACTCTAATTTTTGATAAATTGCATAGTTATGTGTCACTGTACAGTTTGTTTTCCCATTAAGCTTGGCTAGCTGAGTTTCTGCCTTACCTAGAAAAGATAACTTAAGCAATCTAGTAATTTTGCAATACACCATGCCCTGGTTTTTTAAGACCTTTTGTTATCACTAGTGTATTCTTAAATAAGAGTTTATCTTTCACCTACCTTGTCAAGTCCAGGAAAATTAATACCAATTAATTGTTTCTCTCAACTCATTAGTAAGATTAATTGCAGAAAATATTCCTTGATTACCTTTCTTAGGAGAATGATTTATTCCTAACAAAGCATGTTCTCTGATTCTGTTCCCTCATAACTTTGCAAACTCTTGTAATTTGTGTATGTTGCTATGTGTTAGTTTTATCTCCTATCTTTCTTAATTAATATTTAATATGTTACATTGTTGTTCTATCTTTTTTTTAATAGTAAAACATGTAAAATTATGTATTGTTACAAAAATATGGGTTTCTATCCAGAACTACAAATAATTGTTTTTCAGTAATATCTGGTAATCTAAACACCAATACAGTGCATCTACCGTATATACTCGAGTATAAGCCGAGGTTTTTAGGTTTAAAAATTAACCTAAAAACCTTGACTCGGCTTATACTCGAGTCAGAAGAAACTTACCTTGAATCCAGAGGCAGCCGCGAGTACGGACGGCAGTTTCCCCAGTCGTTCTCGCGGTTGCACGATGACGTCATCACGCACGCTGGCGGGATGATGTCATCGCGCAGCCGCGAAGCAGTAATGGGAACTGCGGCCGGACTCACGGTGCCTCTGGATGCAGAGAGAGGAAGACTGAAGACCAGGTACAGGTAAGTGAGCTGGGGGGGGGGACTGGGGGGAGGGCTGGGGGTACTGGGGGGAGGGCTGGAGGGACAGTATGCCATGCAGACACCACATTATCTTTTTACTAGGTGGTTGGAAAAACAAATCCCAGCAACCAAGTATGCTGGGAGTTGTAGTTTCAAACATCTACAGTGGAAAGGTATTAGGGTGGGGGACAGTATGCCATACAGTAACCCCCAATACTTTTACTTATAGGTGGTTGGAAACTACAACTCCAGCAACCAAGCATGTGGGAGTTGTATTTCCAAACATCTACAGTGGAAAGGTATTAGGGTTACTGTATACCCTCGGCTTTACTCGGGTCAATCATTTTCTATTTTTTTGAGGCAAAAATGGGGGCCTGGCTTATACTCGAGTCGGCATACTCGAGTATATACGGTATATTGTGTTTTTGTGTAAATAGCGTTTAATTTAATGTATTGTTTATTTGTACCAACATATATAATCTGTGCAGATAAGAAATTTGCTTTTAGAATTTTTTTTTTGTGTTAGCTAAATCCATGTTCATAGGTTTCAGAAGATATATGTTTCTGTAAATGTGTACATTTTAGAATCTGAGCAACTAGGGAGACCCATGCATTGACTGCCTTTCCGGTTTATTGGCCTGTCTGAAACTGCCTGCACTGCTTGCTTACCAAAAGCGTGCAGTTTTATGGAAGCATGCTCCACTACATGGGAAGCTACAGTAAATACTAAAGAAGTCCACCTTCCAGTGAATTATTGTGATTAATTTTGACAAAAGCACTATCACATTTTGAGAACCGTAATCCGGAGTAAAATTCATACCTTATCTGGAAACTGATATAGAAACCTGTTAGAAAAAAACAGTGCAGCATAATGGCTCACTAGTCAGAAAAATAGTAATCCAGACAGGCAACCAGAGTCTGGGTAAATTAAACAAAATAATCACTTTATTGAACAACTTTTAAAACCATTTAGACAGCGAATACTAACAGGATGTTTGATAGTGAATAGTGAGATGTATACAGGTATAATATATCCAGGTTGGTGAATTTATTTTGTTAGTATTAACAAATAAAAATAGAAATAAGCATACAAAGATTTCCAGTAACGGGCCATCTTTAAAACAGTGAAAAACAGAATGAAATGAAACAATAGATAATATATAGCTGTATGGATAAACTATGCCCTGGGTGATCTTTTGATTCCAGAGGTATATACACTGTGTTCAGCCTTGTGACCTAGAGACTGTGCAACAGTGTAACACAATGAGTGCTATCTCTTAAATAGGGATGTTCAAAACTGGAGTTTCATTCTGTTTTAAAATTTTCGAAAAGAAAATTCAAAAAACTAACCCATAGAAGTCTATGAGAGAAAAAATTTGAAAGTTTCTGTCCATTTTGAGGGACAAATAGTAATAGTAGGTTAGTGTAAATGACACCTGGGGAATCCGTAAATATAACCAAAACTTATTTTAAAACTATCTTTCCTCATGATCGGGCTTTTTTCGAGCTTCCGCGTTCTATTTTCGAGAGTTACAGAAATCGATCATTACTTTCAAGGGCTTTTTCGATAATCGCCTATTTTCGATATTCGATTATCGTCTATTTTCGATAAAAATTCGGGAAATTCAGAACTCATGGATCTCACGGAAACCGGAAGTTTTGTCGGGACTTCTTAACCCTGAGATTCAATTCAAACCGCGTTCTATTTGAACCCACATTACATCTCTACTCTTAAACTGCTGCTAATGAATGATACAATAACTAGCTGCTTAATAAAGTATGTATGGTTGACGTAATTTTTTGTACAAGGTTGCATACATATATACTGTTGCAAATACACTTGCTAGAGTTGCATGGTGGGAGGTTAGGAGAGGCTTCAGAGATAAGTGTTCCTACCAATCCTTCTTGTTCAGGACGAAAGGTGTTTTTCACTCTGTAAGGCTGGGTACACACCAGACAATATTTTGGGCCAACCAACCGATTGACAGCACTCGATCGGCCGAAAATATTGGCTGGTGTGGAGCGAGCGGCCTTGAGCGACAATGATCATTCCTTCCTTCAGATAGAACGAACGGTTGGGCATGTCGGAAAATTCAGATCGATCGTGCGGTTCGCCATGGCCGAATTTGCCACGACCGACAGACCTTTTTCCCGGCCTAGCGCTCGGTCGGGACAAAAAGTCCCTCTGTGTGTACCCAGCCAAATGTTTTTAATGTTGTTTATTCTGACTATGTTTGCTTGTATTACAAGGGGATAAAGGAATTGTACACTGAAAAAATTATTTTACCTCATTTCAATGTATAAATAAAAACATGTAATTAGCACTTAATCTGATGTGTTTGTGTTGCTTCATGACTTCAATCCAGTACTTTTTTTTTTTCAACCTCAGTCGCTTAGTCCCCCAGCCCCCTGCCTGACTCTGTGAGGGCAAGCATGCTCCGTAATCTGTATGAGGTAGCATTTGGAGAGGTAATTTCGCATAATGCAGTTCACGTACCAACTGTCACTATTTTAGCTACAGCAAAACTACATAACGGAAGCATATAATACTGAGGCAATTGATTGACAGCTGAAATGTAAGATGGTTCAGACTGGATATCTAAAGAAATAGGGGACAGACCAACAAAAAAAATATAAGAATTATACAGGGTTATTCAATAAAAGTTCTTATCGTTTAAAATGGTGCTAATTTTGCCCCAACCAATCAGATGTAAGCTTACAAAATGTTAAATAAGATCTGATTGGTTGGGGCAAAATTAGCACCATTTTAAACAATAAGAACTTTTATTGAATCTCTCTGACAGTTTCCAGAAATGGGCAATGGGCAATTTCCAAGTGTACATATCTCTGTGTTAACCATACAGAGGAGGAGATGTAACAAACTCAGAGCCCCTGAGGAAGTGGTGTATGAGGCCATGAAATGCGTAGGGTGGAGCTCGTTCCCCTCCAACATCCTGTCGTATTCGCTGCCTTGTTCAATAAATGATAATTTTTTATTCCATTTATCTGGACTCTGGTTGCCTGCCTGGATCCATATTTTTCTATGCATATGTGTTAAGGTAGTTACGGTAGATTGCAAGTTTTTGTATGTAGAGTCTAATGTAAATAGATATACTAATTGTAAAGCCTTCACTGTGCGTTGTTTATGGAGCCAATCTTGCTCTTTTTTTTCAGATTCAGGGCATCTTCTGCTCCTCTCTGCAAATCATTACTGACAAAAACAGGATTATAATGAGTTTTAAGCATGTAAAATTTGCATGCAAAGGCTTTTTTAAATGTTGGTGTTGCTGACCCTTTAAAAGCGTATCATGAGATTAAGCTGTGTGGCAAAACATTTATTGCATAGACAGTAGACTTTGATCTAATTATGTAGTGTACATAAGTTTATGCTGCTTTGTCAGCATGAGTACTGTGTCTTTCAAAGGTTCCTATGCTCAAACAGCTCCTGATGTTTCCCCTCCCGAGTGTCTGAACTTATCTCTTTGCACAACCAGCTCCTTATAAAGCCATTTATTTACACTGAGCTTCAAAAGTTTGTTTGTTTTTTTTCTATCATTTTTGACAGCTGTGGGGAATTTGTTTATTCATTACTGGTTTACATCTTTAAAGTAGCATTATTTTAATTTCTAGGCATTTTCTGCAATTATGTGGGTTAATAACGTTTGGAGAATTTACTTACTTTTCAGGGTCTAGTTTGCCAACAATTTTTATTTTGCTGCTCTAATTTCTTAACTGCCTAAGGGCTCATTCACACTACATAACTTTGTATCCGTTTTTCAAACGCAGGTGCGTTTAAAAAAATGGACAGACGGTAAAACCCCATAGGATTTCATAATATCGTTCACACGTGCTGCGTTATAATCTGTTCCGTTCCAGTCCGTTTAAAAAACGCACTGCATGCAGTATTTCTGTCCGTTTTTTTCATGCATTTTCTATAGAAATCTATGGAATACACATTGTTAAAAAATGGATACAAATTATGAAAAAAATGGATACAAACTGACAGAAACACATGCTGTGCGTTACTGTCAGTTTTTGTCAGTTTCTGGTGTGAACGAGCCCTAATCCCATTTTAGGGTTGATAGCATTCATGCTTTTAGAAAATATTATTTGGTGGTGTGCACTGGTCACTTGTCAGTTACCCACCCTTAACCCTAAGTGATATATTCAGATGCACTACGAACCAGATATTTAAAGGACAACTCCACCCTCATAAGAACATCTTTTAGAAAGAATGACCTCTTTAAAATATGTTGATATATCCTACTTTGTCCTATGAGTTCATTACTCTATGCATGCTATGCTTCTGGATGCCTCATGGAAACTTTTTAGAAACCTGTACTGAGCCTGGGCATGCTCAGAAGAAGCTGACAGGGGATTAACATTCAGTCATTGGCAGAAACAGGGGAAACAGGACATTGTGCAGGATTTCAGGTTAGACTTATACATTTCAGATTTCAAACTATTACTGTTTAGGGTTTTGGGGGGTGATTTACCTGTATGTAAGTTTTCATTTTGGGGCTGGACTTGCCCTTTAAGGATAATTATTGCCTCCATTCTGGCAGAGTAAGCTGACTCCATGCAGTCTATTAAGGCTGTCATTGCTGATATCACACCCAATGATTGACTGCTTTTTTCCCCTTCTGCTTCATCTACACATGCTCAAAATCATAAAAAGCTAAATGGGTAGAGGGAGAAGGCCTTTGCCAGAAAGGAAGAGAATTATGAAAGGAGAATGATACTCACCTTTTCCATGTTCCATAGCTGAATAGAACTTAATAGCTTTACGTAACAGCTGTTATACATTTCCCTCGGCGCAATGGTCCGCTCCACCCTTCTGCCAGTGTCAGTCCGCCATGAAGCCAATGGGACGACACACTACTTTGCAGAGGGTCTTCCCATTGGCTACACCGTGTATTGCGGAAGAGGGCTGGACGCAGAGGGAAACTTACTGTAATTACAACTGCTAGGTACCCTGCGATGTGAACTTAAAACCTCAGTCCTGTTTTACTTACAATTTTAAATGATGCACCCAAGAGGAAAAGTTAAACTATATAATTCTACGATCTGTCGCCACTTTGGCCGCTTCATCTTCTGCTACAACATGCCCTTTACATTCACGAGCAGCAGCAGTGGAGGGTCAATTGGTAATGGTTGTCATCCACTGACCGTGACATCACTGTGACTTACGGCCATTTCCAGGATGTAGAAGGGAGCCATGTATTTACATGTGTAAATATACATATACATGTACATATGTACATGTACCTTATATACTCGAGTATAAACTGTCCCGAGTAAGAAACCGAGGTACCTAATTTTGGTAAAAAAAAAAAAAAAGGAAACCACATTGACTCAAGTTAAACCGAGGAGGTAGTATTTGCCACTAAAGGTGTTTTGGAACTACAACTCCCAGCATGCTTTATTGCTGGAAGTTGTAGTTTTCAACATCTTACGTTGCAAATACTTACAAATAAAGTAAAACCTTCTTTATTGTGCATACTGTATGCACAAATATAGGAGGATTTACCCCTATTTGCAAGTATTGCCACTTAGATGTTTGAAAACTAAACTCCCAGCAAAAAAGCATGCTGGGAGTTGTAGTTTTCAAACATCTTAAGTGGCAAATACTTGCAAATAGGGGTAAATCCTCCTTTATTTGTGCATCAGTATGCACAAATAAAGAAGGTTTTACTCTTATTTTAAGTATTGCCAATTCCCTGTGCAAGTAAAAGTTTCTCCTACCTTGTCCGCCGGCCGCGCGACCGCATCCATCCCCTCCACAGCCTCGGGCATCCGGATGATGTCACTACCCGCACCTCTCACTTTGCGGCGCCGGGTAGTGACATCATCCGATGCCCAGAGGCTGTGGAGCGAGGATGCGGATCATTCGCTGGCTACAAGGTAGGAGATAGGCTGACTTGAGTATAAACCGAGGTAAGATTTTCAGGCTTTTTTTAAAGCCTGAAAACCTCGGTTTATACTCGAGAATATACGGTATTTGTAAGTTTAATTTCTCAGCCTGAAAACTTCATTTAAAATTGTAAAGGGTTTTGGGGGGTGTCATATAACATTCAATTTTAGTACAAGGGTTGGACAGGCCCTTTAAGATCCAAAGATGTATTTCATCAGGTCCTTTGGCTTTATTGATATTAATTTTGATAGTATAGTTTGTATTCTATTTTTACACTTCCAGCATAGCGGTTGGGAGGTGGGAGGGGATAAATACGAAAGACTGTTTCCCTCCAAGATTTGCAGCTTACTCCTGCTTTTTAGTCTCAAATGGTAAGGCCTGTTACATTGTTCCATGTGCACACACGTCCTTACCGCGTACATGCGCATGATGTCCATTCACGCACAGGCCTTACCATTTGAGGCTGAATAAGCAGGAGGAAGCTGCAAATCTCGGAGGGACAGAGCTAAACATTCAGCTAGGCACAATCAAGATGTCTGCAACTTGCAAGCTGGAAAGGTAGGCTCTGGAGGGGCATAGGGAAAAAAAATCTATGACAACAGTTTTTTAGTTGGACTAAACTTAACTTTATTTTACAGCATACTTATCCTTTAAAGATATAAATTTCCCCTTTCTGTCTTTCTATTTCCCTTTTTACCTGAGCATTAAGCCACCGAGGTAAATTACAAAAAAAATACCTTTTTTCCCCCCATTTGTTCCCTAAAGGTAACAAATGTGTAAAGTGTAATTGTAATCGTTTACCCCTTTAAAAGCAGTCCACTTCTGTTCAGTATCTTTACCTAAGAACATATCGCTCCAGTATATGAGCTGAAGGGATTTTTTTTACTAAAGTCCTAAACTTCCCTTTATCTTCATGTCCATAATTCGCTTGGGGTTATTGGTTTTATCAGATTTAACAAAGTATACTTTCTAGTAGGAACTCCTACAATCTGTAAAAGAAAGTACTCATAAAGCAAATTTAGGAACGTGATATCCTTTAAAGGAAAAGTCCACCCCCAAAACTATAATTTTATATGTCATTGGCCATGATTCTAGCTTTAAAGGTTATGTCCACCCTTTAATAAAACTTTTGGTATATTATAGTGTTTGCTTCCCCAGCCCCAACCGCTATAATGTTAATGCCAGAAAGTGCCGGCAGTTCACAACGGCGAAGGAGAGAGGCAAGGTAAGTAACTATCGGGGCACTTTCTGGCAATAACATTATAGCGGTTGGGGCTGGGGAAACAAACACTATAATATACTAAAAGGGTTTGGAGGGAGGGATTGCAAAACGGGAGGGGGGGGCTGCAGTGCGCATGCCAAACTTATCCCGGAGGAGAGACAAGAGGCAGAGTCCTATATGGACTCTGCTCTCCTCCTGGTGGCCACTTTTTTTGGGGGGGTTACAGGAAAACCATTTGGAGCAGGGATGTGAGGTAAGGATTTTATTACACTACACAGTGGGGCCAGTAGTGGGGGAAATTATAGTTTTGGGGGTGGACATTCCCTTTAAAACAAACAACTTCCCATTAAAATCTGTATAGCCAATTTGAAGAAACCTTTGCAGACCAGAAGCACCTCAACTGTAATCCAAGCTCTGTGACGTAACCTCAAGTCATGCCTTTTCCGTGCCTTCAACCTTACTTTGCACCCCCCTAAACGCGTATTATTTATTAAATAAAAATTACCGGAACTATACTTACAGCCCTTCGATCCTGCGGCGCTTTCATGTGACATCAGCTGCGTCTGTGCCAATCACAATCTTGGTTGTAGCCATGCATTGCAAAGCTGTTAGTCATGCCTTGTTTGCTTACTGTGATATGGTCTTTGCTGCTTTAGTAAACTTTATAACATAATTTTGTCATTAAGTCTTTGATTGATACCAGTCTGTGTTGTAATAAGACAATTTAATAAGTACTTAATGGAAAAAAATTTGCACAATCTCATTAACGTTGATATATTGCTGGATGATATATCAATCATACACTTACAGGGAGATTCAATAAAAGTTCTTATCGTTAAAAATGGTGCTAATTTTTCCCCAACCAATCAGATCTTATTTAACATTTGAAAGCTAACATCTGATTGGTTGGGGCAAAATTAGCACCATTTTTAACAATAAGAACTTTTATTGAATAACCCTGTTAATGTTTTCTCCATGTCAAATAGACCAAAAAGACCAATATTCTCATTCTAATTTAATAGTTGGTTACCATGCACAATATAATTGTACAATAATATTGTAGCATATTTGGCCATCGAAAAGGAGAACTAAACTTAATTTTATTAATTCTTATATGAAACGTCTTCTCCCCTTATGTACATGTAAAAAGTAGATTCTGTAACTAAAAAGGTTTACGTGTTGTTACAACTCACAGCCCATTAGTAGGAAAATTAGTGCAAAGAAACAATTTTGCTTCTGTCTCAGATGGTTAAAATGTAAATGACGTGCTTTGCCTGTACCTGGTCTTACTGCTGTTTCGAGATCTGAATCTTCTTAGCGTTGATTTGTAATTTTTCTTGTACACAGCTGCTTCTAGCTAAATATCTATCACGAAAAGAAAGTCTGAGTGAAGTCAAAAAAGCAACAAATTATTTTGCTCAGCAATTTTTTGAATGCCTAAACTAATGCTTTTTTAATCTTCCATGCTGTTCACTCTTCACAAGGCTATACTCGTATTCAACACCTTTAAGTCCTTCACAAAAAATACGTCTAATGCTAGAATATTGTGTGGAATTAAAGTTGGCTGCTTAGGTAACAACTAAATGTCCACGGCAGAATTTTGGGGACATTTCTTCAAATGGTAACCTCATAATAGTCTTTTAGTACCCCTCAATCACAGTGGCAATTGCACAGGCAACAATAGCAACTTATATAATCCATTTGCAGTGCTGAACAGTATGTTGGAAAAATCTGTGCACATTTATATTTAGCAATGCTTGTTTTCCATTCAATAGATACAAATGTAAAGACACAGGAAATAATGCACAGAAATATTACAGTATGATTTTCTAAGTTAGTGTTTTCATCTGTATGTATTGTGAACTTGGCCACCCCCCCCCAAACTAAAATGTAACCAACTGCTAGCTGTGTAGTGTTAAAAAACCTTTCTCTACTGCTCCTTATGGTTGTTCTGTAGTTCCTATTCAAAGTGCAGGAAACTGAAGAGTAGGAGCCTTCCTTTGTATAAAACATAGCCCTCCCTGTCCTCCTGGAGGACTCTGACATGGGCAGAGGAGTCCTCCCTCCCTCCATCTGGATCCATCGTCTCTGCAGTGTGTCTTATAAAAATGGAATTCTTTTCTGTAATGTAGGGCCCTCCCTCCTAACCCTAACCGCCAGGTTTAAATTATAAAAACAGACTTACCCATCCTGCGGCATTTTCAGTTGGGCTGAAATATGTTAGACTGGAAGGGCGAGGGTAAGTATAACAGGAGATCGAGATTGTAGCTAGGTATAAGGAGTTAGTGGTTTAGGTTCTCACACTGGGTACTTTTAAGGGGAGGGGGTGATTATAATTGTCCTTTAATTGTTCCTGACAACTTCAGAAACATCCTTACTATAAGTTGGTTGTGTATTTCCGGTTAGGAATGACTTGTGATACATCATTTAAACCATAGTTAATTATCTGTAAAGTCAGAAATAGCTTTTCAAAACGGAAAATGCTCATCTGTCACGCCATTATCAATAACCAATGTCAGCAAGTGCAAATTTTCTTGCCTTGTATGCGACCTGCGTAAATGCCAAAATATAAAACTTGTCATTATCATAGGGCACATGGAATATTCTATTGCTATCTTGTTTTGTGATTTAATTTAGAAGCAGTTTCATTTTGATGGTTGCACCTTGGAAGGTAGAGACCTATATGCAGGTAACTAATTTTACAAATTATAGGTTTTGTGTTGAAAAAAAAAATTTTTTTACGAATCATAGGTTTTGATGAAAACTATAACTTACATAATAAACGGTGTAGAGTAAATGTAGTAGAACCTAATATTCCATATGGGGGTGTTCTAATCCCACCCCAATATAGTTAGTACACGTGTACACATATACTGTTATATACTCACTTAAAGTGAATAGTGGTTCAGGTGCCTCTGCCCCAAACCCTTCACTTATGATTCACAGCAGACTCTCATTTATCTTTTACCGGTTCAAGCACTCTAATGACTTTGCATGATATATACAACTGGGAGGAGAGCAACTCACCACATGTTCCCTTTGGACCCTTCACTAGGTCCACAATCTCTGCACTGTAAATGAGAGGTTTATGGCCGCTGGTCCAAGGTAAACAAATATGCTTAATGCTGCCGGTCTAAAAAAAAAGCCATTCTTTATTATTCAATTACTTTACAGCAAACATAAGAAAACAGCATAAAAGCCTTACTTCTTTTGGATGCGTCCTTAATCATATACATGATTATGGACGCGGACGTGTCCAAATTGGAAATGCGTAAGGCTTTTATGCTGTTTTCTTATGTTTGCTGTAAAGTACTTGAATAATAAAGAATGGCTTTTTACTAGACCGGCAGCACCAAGCATATCTTTTGATGAAAACTATCCAGCAATACAGCACCTTTGATTGCTGCTTAATCTTTCCCAAAACTTAAGATGATTAAGTTAAGTACCCAGCTGAAACTCTTAAAGCAAAGCAAAGATATTTGAAAGATGTAATTTTTCAAAGATCAGGGAACACACAGTTCCAACATTCTCCCTATACACAGCATAGGGATAAAGTTCGGGACTGTATGTTTTCCACAACCACGGCCGACTCCCCTACAGGGAGGCTACCGAGGCAGAGGAACATTTTAGATCTTTCCTGAACAACTGCGATGCCGACAGGAGCACTCAGAAAATGAGATCCACACACTGACGATAAAGTCCCGATACCGTCGGATACGTTATGGCTACTGTGTGTTACGATTAGCATAAGTCTGAGCATAAGGATCAGTGGTTTGAAAATGAATGGTAAAAACTTGTAATTGATTCTCAATGTAATGGGGACTTAAAGGCATGTAAACTATGCTATTATTTTCCAACTAATCACACAGCAATACAGATTAATTGCCACCTACCTTAATAAAATTAATATTTCAGCTAATTACCCCCCAAATATAGACAGCAGAAAGGGCCTGGACCGGCAGCGGTGTTGGTGATTACATGAAACAAAACACATAGGTTTAAATATTGCTTATGATCGTGCTTGCTACAATAACGCGGCTGAGAATCGCTGAGCAGTGCATGTCACTGTGGGTGGTCACATTGCATGTGCTGCAATCCGTTATCGGAGCATACACGGTCACCATATTTTGCTTATGGCATGCGCAGCCCAAAACAAATGGTAATGCGCATTACCTTCTGGTTCAGTGTGGCTTCAGCCTCAGAAAAGATAAGTGTTTTATTCACTACTTCCCCTTTAATTGAAAAAGCAGCACATTACATTTGTTTGTTTTGTTATTTCACAGTGGAAGAAACAGAATCCATATTAGGGCTGTATGATTTTGGTTTTTGACACAAAATAATGACCGTTTTAGAAAATATTTTAAATCTGTTCAAGCTGTTTTGTAAAATAATCTGCATACTGAAAAACAAATTCTTCCTTCCAGGGTACAAAACAGATTCTGGAAGCCTTCTTTTTTCTGTGCAAAAGAGACCAGAGATCTTGTAGGTGAAGCTATTGTGTAGGAAAAGTATACTTACTGAAATGCAGGAACATGGGCTCACAGAATGAAACAAAAGCAAATTAGCATTCATTTTTTTTTTTAAATATTCTGCTTGATATAGATAGACAGGTAGAGGAAAGGGGCCCCTCACTTATTAACCTTTATTGAGCAAACAATGCAGTCAATAATTCTGTATAATTGGGTAAAATAAGGAATAGATGCTGTGTCTGTTGTTAAATGACTAAATAAACATACGTTTTGAAGGACCGACCCTCATATATTTTAGAATGAATGCCCCCTTTAAAATATTTTGATGTATCCTGCCTTGTCCACTGTAATCATTCATGTATGCCTGCAATGCTACTAGATGCCTCTTGAAAACTAAAAAGTAGTGTATGTTAATAACTATATTTGTTCACACCCCTTTCAGTTGTAGTCCTACATTACACTATACGCTACATCAGTAAGCTGGTTATGAGCTTAAGCATGCTCAGAGGAGGCAACTTGTGTAATAGCATTCAGTCATTGTCTGTAATGCCAACAGTCAAATACATGATTGGCATCTGCTAACTTACAAAGCCAGGAAGCAGAAAATACCGCAACTGGACATTGTGCCGCATTTCAGGTATAAGTATTATATATTTCAGCTTTCTAACAATTGCAATTTTTGGGTTTAGGAGTGATTTTCCGGACTTGCCCATTAAAGTTGATTAAATACGACTAAAAACATGCATAGCAGGGCGTGGCATTGCCGACAACGGTGGATAAAATCATGTACCCAGCCCTCTGAGAAATTTTGATGTAGTTGCTCTTGTAAAATATAAAACCTTTAGAAAAATAAGCTGTTTAGATTTTTGCCAGTTTTAAATTTTTTGCTTTAACTCTCTGTTAACAAGACATTCACTGCCTGAAAAAAATATTGCCAAAAACCACAAATATATTCAATATAATAGTACCATTGTGAAAGCCTTAAGGCTTGTATTTTTTTTCATCACAAATTGACTAGTTGACTGACAGTTTACTTTTTTAGTAGCTGTCTAACTGCTTGAATTATTGTGGATTATTGTGTAACTGCTCGATTATTCCCTGTTTAAACTATTGTTGAGCGCTTGGAAGCAGGAGATTACTTTTTGTAATCTCCTAAAAAAAAAAACAACAACAATGACAAAACTTTCCTTCCGGAGGTCCCACATATTATGGCTTATTTGCCATGTGACTGAATGGCATCCTTTTCTGTGCACTGGACTATGCTAGTTTGTCATTGACAATATGCACAATAAAACACAATTTTTTGAGAATGCAGCAATAAATAAGCCTTTTCATATAGGACATATTAATCTGTCTATTTTTCATGGAATTCTTATTTTACCTGACAGATATTGATGGTTTTATTGTGTGATGATTTTTTTTCTTACAGCAGTCAATAATTCAAGGCACACCATGCAGTGCTTCCATTATTTTTTCATAAAGATAACGTACATACTAAGACTGATTAAAGTTGCTAGAATCTCATCCCATTAAATTCAGAACTGCATGCACATTTCATTCAGTACAGTTTCCACTAAACTGGCAATTCGGGTTGATGTCAGGAAGGCAGTCAATCTTGAATAGAATTAAAAGGCAACTATAATACCTAAACAAGTAGGAAACATTACACATACCTCCCATTTTACAAGGCAAAACTTGCGGGAGCTGTCAAAGTTGCTTGTGCAATGGCTGACCGCTCCAATGCTCCTTCATCCAGTCCCCTCTTCTGGCTGACCCTTCCCCTGTCTAATGTAGTCTCTTATACACCTACTCTGTTGGGGGGCTATTTGGGACATTCACGTGTTCCTTACACTGCTTAAAGGGCAACTCCAGCCCAAAAATAACAACATTTTTAGAAGCATTATCCCACAAACCCCCACTTCCCAGGTCGAGGCAGTACTTCTGGCGGGGCATCGACTGTTTGTAAGGACATATAAATTAATGTGGGAGCTAAAGTAAAATGGTCCTATCATGTTCACTTCTCTCTGAAATCAGAAGACATTTGTAAACATTTTTAGGTTACTGGATTTCTGTGATGTGTCACTGCTGCTTTCTAGTGTTGGCTCTCCCTAGTGGCCCCAGACACACAACTCCTGCTTGTGCCAACTAGGTTTCTTGTGTTTGTATAAAAATATATAATAGAACGCCGCACAACTCCTTTACCCTTATGGAACACTTGAATCAAGTGGTGCTCAGGGGGATAGACAATACATAATTATACAAAAAATCGTGTCTGGGGAAAACTACCCCATTCACTAAGATCCCCCATAAATGGCACAACCATATCTCGGGTCACAGTACAAAAACACTTTATTGGATACACCACAAATTACTAAAAATAGCCCACACCTTCATATAAGTCATACACCTAAATGCCGGGTGCCCCCGGTTACTTAAAAACAAGGTTAGCCTCCCCCACAGATACGTCTCCTGGTTCTGTAGCAGCAACAAGAAGAACAGTACATAGTATGTTATCGGGACTTAAAGTGAGAAGCCATGTCCGACTTTCATACGATACCTCTTCACGGACGGACCACACTCTTCACCCGGGCGTTCAGATACTCTTCCGCTCCCAATGGCGTTGTCTCTCGTCTCCCCGGATTTTGAGCGCCTCTCTAGTGATCTGTTTCAATCCTGCCACACAGTCGGCTGTTACAACCCAAAGGAAACAGTCCTGCTGCTAGATACACTGTTGTGATAGACAAACAACTATGTATCATTACGTAGGGTGAGCCGCCAGACCTGTCTGGCGTTTATGGGGGATCTTAGTGAATGGGGTAGTTTTTCCCAGACACGATTTTTTGTATAATTCTTGTGTTTGTATTCCCATCCCTCTTCATGCAAAGATGCATGTAACAGTGTATGCCAGTGTATTCCAGCCAATCCATCACAGGGTGCAGCAAATATGATTAATTTAGGAGACTCCACTCAAGCACAGTAGGGGGAAGCTGATAACCTTTGCATATGTATTTAGTAACCACTTGTTAGCCCTTAGGGGTTGTGCTGTCACCATAGTAGACCACACGATCGTCCATCATTTAACAACATGTCTGATAGTCATGTCGGTCATTCATTCATCTATAAGATCAGATGATCTGGTAACCCACGTTGAAGGGTATAAAGTTTTTTTTTTTTTTTTTTTTTATGCAAAAATCCCCACAGGTAGCATCAATTTTATAGAATATTAGCAGTTGTACCCGGTGTTGTCGTGTACACTTTTTAAATGTGCAGGTGTGTGTTTGGCTTAGATGGGAGAGACGGGGAAAAAGAAGTGCACAGTTGGTAATGTACGTCATGTATTTTATTAGTTATGAGTTGAGGAGGTGACATTGCTTGAGGGATGTATAGCACATGTTTATTGCAAAACCTTATATACAATGTTATCCGTTTTTCCACTTGGAGCGTAAATATAAAAATTTTGTGGTGAACATGCTACATGGAATTTGCCGTTGAAAAAACATGTTGAGTGCAACTGAATACCGCAGCACTTGAGCGACTGATGGGCGTCAGTGTCTCTGATCATGTGACGTGCGGATCTTTGTCTGTGTTGTTAAAGCCAGGCTAAATTCTGTTGCGTTGTCTGAGCTCTGTGTGGTTTTTTTTAAGCGTGTTAAATTTTTTACACATTTGTTAGTAGTATGTCACCTTGTTTGCACTTTAAACTTTATTCTTGCTCAAGGACCACTTTATATTGAGTAAAATAATAATAATAAAAAAATTAGATCCCAATCAATAAAGTTACTTTCTGGTCCGAATTGAAAGTGCCATGATGTCTTCTTTTAGTTGTAACTATCTGTGAAGTGTGTGACATGTGGGCAGTGTGTGTCTGGTGCTTAAGTCCAGGTAATGCAGGTAATTCCTGTGTAGTCCATACCCCCCAACTGCCCCGGTTTGAATAGGTGGATGGGGCATGTCTGTGATGTTGCGGTGGGTGGGGGCACGGCATTCTAGGATGTGGACACTCTGGGTCGTGCCTGTGATGTTATGGTGTCCAGGAGGCTTGTATGTGACTTTTGATGGTCACTATTTGGGAGCATAGCCATGCTGTTTCAAAGTGTGGGTGTGGCCGTGCCATTAAGGGGCATGGGTGTGGTGTTTGGGGGCATGGACAGGATGTTTGTGTATGTGGGTGTGATTTGGGAACAGACCTGGGATGTTTGGGGTGTGTGGCCATGATGTATGGGGATGGACCATAATGTTTTGGGGTGTGACCACAATATCTGGTAGCGTGGTCACAACAGTTGGGGTCATGGTTGCAGTGCATGGCAGTTATCTTTAGGGGCCTGGCCTTGATGGTTGGGGTATGAGCATGACCGTGATGTTTGGGGGGGTGGCCGTGACAGCAATATCTGGGGGCGTTGTCACATTCCAGGAGGCTCTGCTTTAAATTTCTTAGCATGACAATAACCGCAAATCTGTAAAATAGTAACATAATCTTTCCAGGGTTTATATTTAAAACCTTCAAGAAGCAAATTGTGATGTCTTTAAGGGCACGGCTACACAGCGCTGTTTCCCATGTGTTTGCGCATGCGATTTCTCCTTTTGAGATACGAAATCGCATTCGATTGCGTATCGCAAATGGAAAGGCAATCGCATGCGTTGCCGCGATTGCAATGTTGGCAAAAATCACATGCGCGAGTGCAAATGCAAAGAAATTACGCTAGTGTGACTTAGCCCTAAGTGAAATGTGTGGTTCCCTCTGTTATAGAAGCTGTTGTTCTGTGTGTGCAGCTCTCTGAGTTGTGTAGCCATACATTATGCTGTTGTTGTGTCATTGAAGTGGACTCTGTGTCTGTGTTGTTGAAGTTGGGCAGCGCACAGAGCCCAGGCCCTGAGTTACTGAATTGGGGAATCACACTCTGCAAGTGACGTGCAGGCTTTTTATTTGTCAAATTGGACTTCATGGGTGTCAGCCCTTTCAGAGGGCGTCGCCATTATGTTGAGTCATTCAGGGGTGCGGCTGTGTGGTGAGCACATACATACATACATACATACAAGATTTCTGCTTTATATAGTAGATGTATGCATACCCTGCAATATTCCTATTTAATGGGTACACTTATATAAACAACATGATGCAGAGCTGCAGGTAGATGCTAATATAGTGACCCTGATATTAATGCAATACATTTCTCAATACTGTACCTAGTTAAAGGTGAATGTTGGGTGGTTGGAAGTGGAGAATTTTAGGTAAACCTGATCTCGGCAAAGCCCTGTGCAATATATGTTTTTTTAATATATGGTACACTTTTACAAACAACTTGGTGCAGAGCTGTAGGTGGTAGGGAAATTAAAGAGAAACCTCATCTTAGCACATCTCTGTGCACTTCATATATAATCAATGTTTAACCTTGTTAAAGCGGAGTTCTGCATCTCATATTTACATATATTTCTATAATATTGCTGCAGCTGACTGGGACCTTCACACTGCTAACTAGGAATGTGCAAATCAGTGAAGCTCTCTGCACTGAGTATTCTGCAATTTTTAATATTTTTGTTTTAATATATTTTTATCTGGCAGGAAGGAAATTGCACATAACGCAATTGCTCTCCTGAGAGTTTTTGCAATTTATTTCCATTGTTTATTTTGCATAGTTTTGAAGATATTTACATTTTTGTGTGTGATATGGCAGCAGCATCACCAGGTCCAATACACTTCCTGCTTCCTGCTCTGAAACCTGTCAATCTGCCCTGTGTCTCCTCCCCTTTGCTGTCCCCCTGGTCCCTCCCGCTCATGGACCCCATGGTCCCTCCAGTTGCAGGCCCCCCTTGGCCCATTCCCTTACAGCCCTATGTGGCCCCGCCCACTCGCGGGTGCCTAAGCCCCATCCGCTCATAGGTGCTTTTGGATACTCTGACAAACTCTGTGGAAACTGCCTGGAAAGGCTGTTTTCAAATAGTGAGAGAGAAGGGCTGTAGATTCCCTTACCTTCTCTGCAGCTGCAGGGCCTTCACACAGCAGAGAGGAGGAGGGACTTCCTGTCTCCCTCACACACTGAGGGAGTCTGAGGCTGTGCTCGCCTGCGGCACTGCGCAGGAGAAGCCTTAGGAATGTCACATGTCAGCCTCCCACCCATTTACTTTCTGGTCAGTCATTTCTTTATATCTTGGACTGTGGAGCACGTAGAGAGGTGGTTGATGGCTCATTTTAAAGGTAGGAAACTGGCCTTTCATTTAAACTCAACTTGTTTGGAGACCACAGTTCCCCTTTAACAGAAAGCAGCTTATGAACAGCTCATTTATGATGATCCTATACAGTGGCTCATTATACAACTTCTAGAATAACATTCACATGTTGCCCAAATATTCATAGAATGAGATAACACTTTTACAACATAAGTTGTAAAATGGCTGCCTCCAGTCATGCTGCTTGCCCTGCCCAGGCAGTAATCGGTAAAAAAGAAGGATGTAGCATGCAGAGAGGTCTTAGTACACAACACATTTGTAGTTGCAAATACACAATATGTTTCAGACTGAGTAGTCCTTTGCCCAAATATTCATATCTTAGCCATGTGCAGAGCACTGTGTTGGGAAATACCTTGCCCTATAACCAGTTAAGTTAATTTAAAATGATTACACCCCCTTCTTATAAAACAAAAAAAACAGTAGGAGTTTTACATGTCATTCCTAAGGACAATGAAAACGGTATATGGTAATCCTAAAGATGCATTATAAAAGGTCATGACTAGTGACAAATCCTGGTTTTGATAGGAACCTGGTTTCGATTCAGGCAGCTTAGAAAAACTCTGGATCCAGACATTTTTTTTTTCAATTTTCAGAACTCGTAACTTTTCATTGAAAAATCCAAAATTAAAAAATTAGATTGAATGTGGGCAAAATTCCTATAGAAACTTTTGAAAACTGATTAAAGGGCATGTCCACCCCAAAACTATAATCCCCCCCACTAATGGCCCCACCATGTAGTGTAATAAAATCCTTACCTCACATCCCAGCTCCATATGGTTCTCCTGTAGTCCTCCCCCAAAGTCCCAAAAACTGCCCACCAGGAGGATAGCAGAGTCCATATAGGACTCTGCCTCCTGTCTCGCCTCCGGGAGAAGTTTGGCATGCGCACTGCAGCCCTTCTCCCCCTCCCTCTCCCTCCCGTTCTGCGATCCCTCCCCCTAGCATAGCAACCCTTGGCCATATATTAGGGTTCCTTCCCCCAGCCCCAACCGCTAAAAAAAAAAGCCCCTAGAACTCTACTTACCTTCCCTCTCTCCCCCGGCATTCTGAGAAGTCGGCAGCCGTGTCCGTGATTGGCTGCCTCTCAGCCAATCATGGACGCGGCTGCTGGTCCCGCCCCCTGCTTGCAGTGTCTTGCAAGCAGAAGGCCGTGCAGTGCGTTGGAGGAGAGAGGGAAGGTAAGTAAAGATCTGGTCACTTTCTTAAAACTATTTTATAAGCAGTTGGGGCTGGGGGAAGGCATACTATCATATGGGAAAAAAAATTTATAAGGGCGGACATGCCCTTTAAATATTGGAAGATTGTAATTCTAAAAAATTCCAATTCAACAGGCTTTAAATCGGATTTTCAGAACAATATATTTTGGAACCCGTTGGAACGTAACTTTCGTTAAAGTTTCGTTAATCTCTTGTCATTTGATGATTTACCTGTTGATTAATTAACAAAACATTCTGTCCAATGCCATAGTCTTGTACTTTTGTATGTCTGTTATTTTAACTGCTACATAAATCCGTTGTATTTACAGAAGCAATGTAAAAATTCAGTTACGGTATATTCTCCAGAATGACTCGCATAATTTTGTAATGATTTCTTTTTTAATGAAAAGTAAAATTGTATTTGTAATATTAATGCATAACACCATTAAAGCTTTTTCTTCTTATCTGAATCACCAGATAATGGAAGGTCAAAAGCAACTTAATACCAGGCTATCTTGAATATTAGAAAATTGTTATTCACTTTAATTAACACTTGTGTTAATATTTTAGTATTGCGATATCTCATGTTCTGGTGCAGTAGAGGAAGACTTGGGCTCATTTACCCAGAACTGCATTGTACTTTATAGGAGCTAATTCAATATCTATTAGCTTGACTTTAACCCCTTTATTGCACCAGCTGGGCGGTATCGCAAGAGACATCTGCGAAGTCAGCGCAACAAATTCAGTAACGGTTTTAAGCTGGATCTAGCATTACTTTTTAACACCAGATAAAAGCTGGAGTTAAAGTTGCTCTATGAGGAAAATCCAAAATGTATTTACCCGCTGTCTCAAACTCCTTATTGAATTCGGTTTAGGAGATTTACCCAGAGCCATTACAACTCGGGGGAAATCTCTGGATGTTTTCTAGATGTTATTTGCTTTACTATTTTTTTTTTTTTCTGTAGCGGTGGATTCTATGCAACAGCATTTACATAATGCATTGGGAGTTACTGGGGACCTGGAACTGGCAATTCATAGCTGCTGGGTCAGGTCATTTCCTACCACTAGCAGTTGAAAGGATAATTGAAGCTTCTAAGATCAAGAAGAGAGAACAGACTTTTAAGCCTGTAGAATATTAGTAGTAATTATTTTTTAAAATAAAAATAAAATAAAAACAAGCGTACTTTACCATCAAGTTTGAATGTTAAACAGTGCAGTGTATATATTGATATACACTTTACAATTATAAATCTTACTTAATCAGTAATAAGTAGGATTAATTTCTATTAAAATACTAAATACATTTTATACCTGATAAGTTTGAATCCATTGTGTGTCTGTTTATATAAAACTCACAAGGGTGATAAATATTCCATAACCATATGGTCAGTGCTGGGTTTTAATTCTGAGGTTGTCTGCTTCTATTCTCACATCCACTTGTTATACCAAGTGAAATTATGGGGCAAGGTTATATTTGGAAGGGGTTGCTGTAGGATTAGCAACTCTGTATCATTGTTTCCTCTGACTATGTCCCCTACGGTTTTTGCAATATCTTTTTTCTTCTTTGGAACATGAAATAATACAATTTTCTGAATAGCTATTTGCTGCCTTTTTAAACACGCTAGAAATGTGTCAGTGGGGTCACAGATTCTATCTCTCACTCTGCTTCCCCTCCCTTGTTCTTTCCCCTTGGCTGCATATAATGTGTATAAGAACTCTGCTTGCGCTTACTCAAGGGGTTGGGGGAGGGTTACTCGCTTTTTGCTGTGTTCTTTCCTTATTTATTAACCTCTTTGCAGCATGAGGCCTGCATTATTTTCTGTTAACTTACAGACCCGTACATATTTTTTTTTTCTCATAAGTTATTGGAAATCTGTAGAAGATGGTACCCTCCACCTCTTTCTTTAAAGGATATGGACACCTGAAAATAAATAATTTTCTGTAGTGTAGCTGCCCACCTCCCAACCCTAACCAAAGTGGCAGATAACTTACTTACTAGCCTTCATTCTGAGAACGAAGTAACATAAAGGGCTGCACCTGCGGGCGTGTCTGTGATTTGGCTGAGGGGCAGCCAATCACAGATTCAGTTACCGACTATTGAAACAGCCGCAAGGAATGAGGTCTGGTATGTAAGTTACTTATACAGTGGGGCCAGCAGTGGGTTAAAATTTCAGTTTTGGGGGTGGACATGCCCTTTAATATTTTTGTTGAGGACTTTTTGTTTGTCCTTATTGTGGCTGGTATCTTTGTCCCTAATGGGGCCTTACTTTAATTTAATCTCCTTGTAAATGTTTCTTGTTTTATATTACTAATAACATTTGTTGTGTTATAGCTTAGAAACTGTTGATTAAATTATAGGGCAATTATAATGTCTAAAAAGACACAGGATTTGCTTTACATACCTCCAAATGAATGGCCAGTCTGGCTCCACCTCCTTCCTAGCTCAGGACTGCTTTAATGGAAAGTTATGCTTTACAAGAAGCGTGTCTTTCAATTGGCCAGTTCAGTTAAACCCCGGGCTGATTAACAGAGGCAGGTCTAGACCGGCACTTGTGAAGGTGAAAATTTTCCGCCTTCATGTGGGGGCCAACCCTGGGTACTTTTAGGAGAGGGGCTGGGTGCTGGAAGTTAAAGGATATTTGTATTCCCTAAGAGCATTTTTTTAAAATTGCTTTAAAAAGAGTAAATGTATGCAGCCCCCCCCCCTCCATACCTTTCTTCCTTATTTCCAGCCTCTCTCTGCCTTCAGTTAGCCATGCTGTGAAGGAGGCATAACAATTCTGTCTGCCTCTAACTGTCGTTCCTACATATCGTGCTTCGCAGGTCGGCACCCATGATCACACCTGTGTACGAACCTTAAGAGTATTAATAAAGATTATGATCTATGTGTATTTTTTGAGGGACAACTGTAGTCGTCCTTCACTTTTTTTTTATGCAGGTGCATCCAGACAGTACAGCTTTCAAGCAATACCCAGGCACACCGTTCTTTGATTAAGTCAGTTTTATTTTGATCGACCTCCAGAGTACAGCATATCTTGATATTGCATCTATAATTAATTCCATTATACCAAAATCTAACATCCTCTTTATAATATAAACGTGCAACATTTTAAGCCAATGCCCCTTTTCAAGCCATATGAAAAAAGTCATTAACTACATTAGTATCAAACATCATTGTTATAGAGTTACCAAACAGAAAATAGAAACATTTCACATACAAAGAGCTGAAACAAAGACACACAGTGCTCTCCCATGGCAGATAGGGTAAGTAACAGCATTGAATCTTTCAAATACACATACAGCCATCTATAAAGCACTTCCTTGTGGGGCGGGGGCAGCATGTGTGTGTGTGCAGTCTGGAAATATATATATATATATATACACACACACACTAGCAAAAGTGTGCCTGTTGGTGCACAGTGAAATGTGTGTGTATGTTTTGCTATGCGTGGATATAGAATCTTTACACAGGTATATTTTAAACTGTTAGGCTAAGGTCACACTGCAACGCACAGGAATCGCACACAAAATCGCGAGCATTATCGCATGTGATTTTGTGTGCGATTCTTGTGCGTTTTTGCGTTATGGAAACGCATGCATTAATGCACCAAAAATGGTGAACGCATTCGTTACCAAAATGCGAATGGACACACAATCGCATGCGCATTGGAAATCACTGAAATTTTTGCATTCCCCCGATTTCCATTTTTCCAGAAATCACAGGCGCAACCGCGAACGCAAAACGCGAAAAACGCTATAGTATGGCCTCGCCCTAACTCAGACAGTCACCAGCAACCAGGGGAACCAAATAGGATAATCCTGCCGATCTAAGAATAGACCCAGGCAATCCTGCCTTTTTTTAAATACTGCAATATTAAAAGAAATGATAAAGAAGATACTAAAAGTGTCTATGCATCTTTAAGGAGGACTAAACCCCGAGCAGTAGATTAGTCAATTCAGTTTAAAAAAAGTTAAAAAAAGTTTAATTTAATTGCCCTAAATGGACAACAGCAGAAGTGCCCATTTTTAAACTGCTCAATGGCAGATATGAATCGCTACAACAAAGTTTTGGAGCAATGTAAAAAAGAATAATGCAACAATTTGGATTGTTCCTTCATACCCTGGTAAGTTTTAAAACTAAGGGGTTTATTCTCCTTTAAATTGCTAAAGTTTAACATATAGGTTTGAATTTTATTAATTAAATTTGCAGTACCCATATCTGTTCGGTTGTCTATATTCGTTTTACACTATGTACACAATCAGTAGTGGTGCCTTTGTTTCATTCTGTACTATTGTAGATTTTTTTTTAAAACGAGCTACTTAATATTTCATCATCTTAATTCCTTTGATCTGTGTAGGGTTAAGAAACAAATGAAATAATATTTTAACTGAACATAGCTTCAAACGTTGCATGCTGTTGACATTCAATATGTGTCTACAAGGCCACACTTTTCAATAATAAAGGACAGCAAGCACCTCTGCATTTATCATATAATGAATAGCCTTGGGATGTTTAGAAAAACTAGCTGTTAAGGAAAATGGGCTGAATACATGGATAATAAATATAAATTTATAATAGCAGCAGTTTAATGTTATGCTACCTATTACCTTTGAAACAGTCTATTTTTGGCGAACTTGCTATTAAATTGTCACTTTCTCTTTATGCATTTAAATTTCTGCAAGTGTTCAAACCACAGTAAATTTGTCTAAAACATACCAAGTGCTAAAAACTCCCCCTTTTTTTGGTATAGGTAAACATGTTCCTTACAGCATTTAAGTATATCTGGAAACTTTTCTTAAGTTTGCTGTCACTACCATCACATTTATGCTGATGCTTGCGTTTTGAAAAATGTTATGACATAATTTACTTTATACCAAAGCCTAACTGTCCCTTTGCAGTGTCTGCCGTGTAAATGTATTTATTTCAACTAGGAAATTTAATTATGTGGTCTAGAGACACATTGCATGTGTCAACTTCCAAATGTGTGATCTTGAGTGCCATACCTTTAAGTCAATATGTCAGTTGTGTTTGTGTATCTGGTCTACTGTCGTTTGGAGCATAGTGATAATTGTTGATTTAGTGTAATACTTTCAGTGCTTTTATAATGGATTAAGGTACACTCTTGAGTCTCATTTACTGTAATTTTAAAAAAATTTTTTTTTTCTTGTAGTAACAGATGAGGACAATGTGAAGAGGTATTTTGCCAAGTTCGAGGAAAAATTCTTCCAGAACTGTGAGAAGGAACTTGCCAAAATAAATACCTTTTATTCAGGTAATTAATTAGATTGATTTGCATGATTTCCATAGTATATGTGACTCTGCTGTAGTTCAGGTACTTAATTTTTTCAGTTAACTTTCAGAAAAATTGGCAGAAGCCCAGCGGCGTTCTGCCACCTTACAGAATGAGTTGCAGTCTTCACTGGATGCACAGAAGGAGAGCAGCACTCTGCCAGTCCTCAGACAGCGTAGAAAGGCTGTATTTACTTTATCACATGAGGAGCGGGTACAGCACAGAAACATCAGGGACCTGAAGCTAGCATTTAGCGAGTTCTATCTGAGCTTGATCCTGCTCCAGAACTACCAGGTAAATGTTTAGTATCATTCAGCAACACATAACTGGTCATACTTACAGATGAGCTCCTATTTATAATTAAAGAGAGGTTATAATTTTTTTTTTTTACATTGACCTTTGCAGACCGCATGAATAATTGGCTTAGAGCCACAGTTTGTGACTAGACTTGTGCAGACTAGACTTAATTAGCCAATTGTAATTTTCCATTTAAACAACTTTATTTATAATATTATTGATATGATAAATTCTAAAACCATGTAAATTGCAAAGAATAGTGTAAAGAATAGTATCTATTAACAGCCATTATCTGTTGTATTCAATTAGATCAACTGGACTTGAAGTTTAGTTCTTGAAGACGTTTCGCTAGTCATCCGACTGTCTTTCTCAATTCAGAATGACTTGTACAAGAATCTGTGGCAATTATGTACCCTGGAAAATGCCAATTAACATACCACAGCCAGGTGTTAAGGGTGTGATTGCATAGTGGCTAAGAGGTGTTATAGGAACGCCCAGGGTAAGGTGTCAAAACAGCATTGTATATGGCAGACAGTTGGTGTCGAACCCCCCACCTCTATTTAGGCTTGGTTTCTTTATTTTCACATAAATGGCCTCCTTGACACCTCTCTTGAACCAGTCAAGTTCCTTTGACAATATGTTAACATTACAATCTTCAAATGTTTGTTTATCCTTAAGATGCAGGTAAACAGCTGAGTCCTGACCCGAGGAATTGGCTCTTCTGTGTTGGGCCATACGTTGATGCAGTTGCTGTTTGGTCTCCTCCACATACAAATCAGAGCATTCGGATTATAGATAATAGATGTGATGAACCCAAGCTGCACAGGCTGAGCTGTGAAAAATTTAAATGTATTCAACCAACTGCACAAACACACTACATGTTTCGAGCAAGCGCCCTTAATCAAGTGCTAAAAACATGTTAAAACAGTGCCAAGATATAGAGTTCTGACAGGAAGTGAAATCAAACAGACCCTCCCATTTTTTTAAAAAGTTAAAGGTCAAGTAATCCATATGTCCATAGAATGAAAATATTCACTTAGCAAGAGTCAATGAAAAAGTTCATGGGTGAAATTCAGCTCCATTTTCTAATCCCGATTCCAAAGTGCTTTTTCCATAAGAATCTTTCAGTAAATAGTTAAAAAAAAGTCTTAAAATACATCAAAGAGCTCATTTCGAAAAGCTTCCAACATTGTGCTAAAGTAGTGCAAATCAGCGATAAAGTGACCCTAGTGCTAATAAATATATAATACATAGACAGATATCTAAAAAAGATTAATAAAGAGATGAAATATATGTACAAAAAACCTGTAAAAGTATAAAAAATACAATGAATAATTCAATAAGAAAACATATACTATTACTAGTGTATCTAAATAAGTGAAGTGTAGACCTAAATATATAGGTTCTGAAGTAAATATTACACCTAATATAATCCATAAAGTATATAAGAAATGAATAAAATTCCTATAGAAACTGCCTACCAGAGGCCTATCTATTGGAAAGCTAGATAAAGGGTCTAGTCTTTGTTACATGCTAGTGATAAAAATATATTACTGATAATATTTTACCGCTAATTACAGGTGTAAAGGGATAACCACCCTATTCCTAGTGTCTTCCAAGACAATCCTACTTATTTGTAATACATGTTTTACCTCATCTTGTAGGGCGATTATACTATCTACTTGTCATACATAATCCATATTCTTATCCTCCGGTGCCTATTTTCATTACCTGCACCTATAAAGAAGGGAATTAAAATTGCATTAGTCATGTTATAAAAAACAACTGATGTTACATTGGTCATTAAGCCCCTTTGGTTTAACCATGTCAAGTTTTTTAAGCCTGTGCAGCTTGGGTTCATCACATCTGTTATCTATAATCTGTGTTCTTGGAGTCGAGTGGAATGCTCCTTTGATGTGAATTTTAAACCACCATCTGGGTCAGCGTTGCACCTCACAATTTGTTTATACCGAAACACAACATAAGCAACATCATATATGCAGTGCAGTGAAGAATGCTCTGATTTGTATGTGGAGGAGACCAAACAGCAACTGCATCAAAGTATGGCCCAGCACAGAAGAGCTAATTCCTCAGTTCAGGACTCAGCCGTGTACCTGCATCTTAAGGATAAAGGACATACCTTTGAAGATTGTAATGTTAACATATTGGCAAAGGAACGTGACTGGTTCAAGAGAGGTGTCAAGGAGGCTATTTATGTGAAAATAAAGAAACCAAGCCTAAATAGAGGTGGGGGGGTTCGACACCAACTGTCTGCCATGTACAATGCTGTTTTGACACCTTACCCTGGGCGTTCCTATAACACCTCTTACCCCTATGCAATCACGCCCTTAACACCTGGCTGTGATATGCTAATTGGGATTTTCCAGGGTACATAATTGACACAGATTCTTGTACAAGTCATTCTGAATTGAGAAAGCCAGTCGGATGACTAGCGAAACATCTTCAAGAACTAAACTTCAAGTCCAGTTGATCTAATTGAATACAACAGATACGCTTCTAATAGTTCTAGAGGCGCACTAGAGGTTTAAAATGACTTGTTGGTCTACCATATGCAATCAATAAGGCTTAAGGTTCGTACACACATGCATCGCACGATGTGTAAGAACGGCCCGTGTATGGGCACTTTATCGTCCAAAGCAGCTGCTCGTTCAGAGGATTGTTCGGAGGATTGGGCAATCACCTCCGAACGAACGACCGTTTCGGCCGATAAAGTGCCCATACACGGGACGATTATCGGGCGAAATGCCCTTTTGTACACATTGTGCGTTACATGTGTACAAACCTTTAGTCCTTAGTTGGTCTCCTCCAATTATTCCAAACAAGTTAGGGCTATATAAAAAGCCTTCCATTGTACTTTCAAAAGGAACCCTAAATCACATCTCTAGGTAACATTTGTGATAAGTTATTGCTGGAAAGGTTTAGCAATGTTACTTCCTGCTTATAGTCATGTGATCCAGGGCTCATTTTAAAGAAAAAATTGCATGATTTTATTTAACCCTACCTTGTTTGGAGACCACAGTTGCCCTTTAGCACAAAAGTATCTTCATAAACTAAAGGCAATATCTTGTTCTTGAGAGCAACTGAAACTTAGAGGCCAGAAAGAGTACAGTATCTTATGAATGGTAACAGCTTTAAACACAATTTTTTATACTCTCACTATTTTTATAAAATCCCATAAAGTATATGTAAACCCCTGAAGAACTGGATGAAATAACTGTGTGAATGTAATGACTGACCACGCCCCTCATCACTGTCACATACTTGCCTAATTTGTCCTGTAGCTAGAGGCTACTAGTGGGTGTGACCAACTGTAACAAGTTCCTGCAGTATCTTTGGACTGAGCATGTGTAAAGAACACAATGGTCAGTGACCACACTGGGTGATAAAAAAACAACCCCCAAGCTAGAAAGGTAAATATCCTAACAACCGTATCAAAATTAGAGGTGAGATACAGATTACTGCTTTTGTATTAATGTGCTCTTTCTTCTGAAAGAGTGTTGTTCTGAGGCTTTAGTTGTCCTTTAAATGCAAATTACTTTGTACAATTGTACACTGAATACACAGTTACAGCACAACTATACATAGAATAGTTTATGATACTAAGGCACTTGGTTGACAGCTGAAATTTCAGACTAGATATAAAAAAAAAGAGGTAGAGGGATAGTTGGGAAGAATAATAGTTTCCAGTAATGGGCAATTTAAAAAGAAAGAAAAAAATCAGTGTAAAAAAAAAACAATTTAAAAAGAAAGAAAAAAATAATTTAAAAAAAACCAACCTTGATATTCCACAAAAGAAAATTTCAAATTTGGAAAAAAATAACTATGCTGCATAAAATGTTACTATTTTGTAGAGGAACTACAGACCTTTTTTGCCTCTCCAGAAAGTGATGGAAGGGATTGATATAGTTGAGGGAAAAATTTGGTGAGGGATTTTAGTACAGTTTTCACCTAGACAACTAAGGGATACATTGTTTAAGGAATCTAAAGCTAGTTATATACTAAATACTCAATGATATCACAGCCACCTAACTCGATTATTTTCTGGTCGATATTTGATCACCTGGGCTACATGGGAGAATATTGCGGTTATGTTGGGAGTGAAAACCTCTGGAAGGTACTGCTGGACCCAACGTTAGACCAATTCAAAGGTCAAGCCAACATGTATGTCAAATCTGCATAAAATCAAGTACAGTGGCAGTTCTTACAATCCAACATTCCTGCAACGTTTTGCTCTTGGATCATGAATAATCAAAATTAAAGAACCACTTTATTTGTATTCCCTTTGATTACCACTTTGTACTTCAACTCTTAAGACATCATTTTATGTATAGTGGAGTGTTGGAAAGGCAAAGATTTTTTATTTATTTCCTGCTAAAACAAGTCAAAAGTAAAATTTTTAGAAATGTACTTTTTTTTTACTTTTTCAGAATCTGAACTTTACAGGGTTTCGTAAAATCCTAAAGAAACATGATAAGATCCTGGAGACAAGTCGTGGCGCAGATTGGCGTGTTGCTCATGTGGAGGTGGCTCCATTTTACACCTGTAAAAAAATTAATCAGTTGATTTCTGAGACAGAGGTAAATAGCACTGTGTTTTTCTTAGTATTTGTCTATGCTTTCTAATGCTGTTCGCTTAAAATAAAGAATATAGGGTGAATTAAGAAAGCTGTATATTACTAAATATCTTTATATCGCACTACAGGAGAATTAGGGTGTTATTTAAATTACCAAGCAAAAGTGACCCCAGTAAATTACCAACAAATTTGTACATATATAGTGTACGGTATTCAAAATATTCAGTTTTTCAATCACTTTTTTACCTGATAACAATTAGTTTCAGTAACCAGTTGAACCACCTATATTTATTTATAGAAATAGATAATAACCAAAGTTATATATACATGTGATAGATAACGATCTTAAAGGGCATGTCCACCCCTTTTTGTAATTTTTGCTGTAGAGTAGGGCTCCCTCCCCCAGCCCCAACCGCTATAGTAATAATTGCAGAAACTCCCCCGATTATTACTAAACTTGCATCACTCCTCCAACGTTCTTTCATGGCCCTCTGTTTGCATAAAACTGCAAGCAGGGGGCCAGACCGCCAGCCGCGTCTGTGATTGGCTGAGAGGCAGCCCATCACGGGCGTTGCTTCCAGCTATCCAGAAGGTTGGAGGAGAGAGGTAATGTAAGTAGAGTTCGGGGGAGTTTCTGCAAATATAACTATATAAAGGATAACTGTGGTCTTGAATTCTTCCAAAATAGTAAGAATTATATATAAAGCCTTCCATTGCACCTTCAATATAAAAACTAAATCACATCTCTAGATAAAATTTGTGAGAAGCTATTGCTGAAAAGGTTCAGCAATATTACTTCCTGCTTGAACACATGTGACCAGCCTCAGTCTGCATTAATAGGCTCTCCCCCAGGTACTTCCTGATTTCCCCAGCATTAAAGGACAACTCCACCCTCATAAGAACATCTTTTAGAAAGAACGGCCTCTTTAATATATGTTGATATATCATAGTTTGTCCTATGATTTCATTACTATATGCCTGCTATGCTTCTGGATGCCTCATGGAAACTGAGCAATTTAGAAACCTGTACTGAGCAGGTACTGAGCCTGGGCATGCTCAGAAGAGGCAGATAGGGGATTAACAATCAGCCATTGGCTGTGATGTCAACTGTTAAATCCATAACGGACAGTTGCTAACTGGAAGAACCAGGAAGCAGAAACAGGGGAAACAGGACATTGTGCAGGATTTCAGGTTAGACTTATATATTTCAGATTTCAAAGTATTACCGTTTAGGGTTTTGGGGGGTGATTTACCTGTATATAAGTTTTAATTTTAGGGCTGGACTTGCCCTTTAAGTCTTAACTGAGTATGCTTCTCCCTTGGGGGGGACGGGCGGGCAGAGGTCAGGTTATGTCAATCAACCTACTGGAAGCAGGAAGTTTGAACATTCACCCCAATGTAATGTCTAACATTGCTACAGCCAGAGATGTGATTGTCAGCTCATTTTCGGAGGAAAATACTGCAGGCTTTCATAACTAGTTTTGAGACCACAGTTGCCCTTTAAGTAGGAGTGCTGTTTTTGGGGGAGTCTTGTGTTTGTTTGGGAGGTCTGCTTCTTGGCCTCCCATTGTGTTTATATTTGTTATTCCCATCCCCCTTCGTGCTCTGCTGTACTCGGCGTCCCACTAGGCCGATGAGTTGTGCATATGTCCACTAAGATATTATATTCATGCTTCTTGTTGCAGTCTATCCAAAGTTTGGATAGTTTTTCCTGCCAGCACTGTGAGCTTTGTCATCACCAGCACTTGGATTCTGCCTCCATGTTTAAGGTTGGATATGCCTCCTGGAACAAAGCATCATCAGCTGCATCTTTAGTCCTTACCACAAATTTCTAAATCATTTTAAAGCTAGCCACAAGACTTTAAATGTGTCTATAGTAGAGCTGTCTATAGGTAGAGGAAAGGACAAAGAATGGTTGCAGACCTGTAACTGGGGGGGCTTATGACATGCTTTCCAGGCTGCTCTGTCTCTGTGACAGGCATATGTTATATACTGAAACTTTACAAGCCTATAATTTAAGAACCAGAGAAGATCAAGACATCATCCTAGGCTTGTTTGAAAGGTATGAGAGAGCACACTTGTATGGAGATGGGAACAGTTAGGGCTCGTTCACACTAGAAACTGACAGTAACGTACAGCATGTGTTTCTGTCAGTTTGTATCCATTTTTTTCATACATTTGTATCCCATTTTTTAACAATGTGTATTCCATAGATTTCTATAGAAAATGCATGAAAAAACGGACAGAAATGCTGCATGTAGTGCGTTTTTTTAAACGGACTGGAACGGAACGGATTATAACGCAGCAGGTGTGAACGATATTATAAAATCCTATGGGAGGCAGATACCTTTTAACAGAAAGGAGCTTATTGAGCCGAACAAGGAGGCAGATCCCTTTACCAGAAAGGAATAGAACTTATCATTTAATATTTGGTTACAAATACATGTAACAAACTGGTAGAAATAGCAGTTGGGGTTACGGGCAGGAAACTGCCAAGTCTCCAGTTTTTTGTTTTAAGGGTGGACATGTCCTATCTTTAACTGAATCAAAATTATACAATAAAAAAAATGGAGGGGGGTTGGAGGTAAGTGCAGCTTCATTACCTTTTAAAGATGTAAAATCAATACATAAATAGGTTTATAAACAGGCTAGAAGACAGATTATGCTGTTGTAAGATATTTGTTTGATCTTAGGCTAGGTACACACAGGTTGATCCAACCGACCACCCATATGATATTTTGGTTGGTATGGTTAAAAAAAAAATTCAGCACCTCAAAATTGGAGAAATAAAATGGGGTTGACATGGCTGTAAATTTTGGGCGATTGCATGATCTTCAAAAAGGCCAAACGATCTGTAGTTAATATCCGCAGTACCTTTTTTCTGCTTGACCGACAGACTTAAGTGTTAAAATTGCAAATTCAAACTTCAAATGAAAAATAATTTATAGGTAAATCACCCCAAAACTGCAATAGTTCGAAATTTGAGAAATGTTTGTGTAACCCAGGGATGGGCAATTAAATTTCACAAGGGGCCGCATAAGAATAGGTTCAACTCAGTTCTTCTTATAGAGATTGCAAAATTGGGTTTTATAAAAGAATAAAATAATATCCCTGGTTCATTGTTTTTTTTAATTATTAGTTGCAATTTTTTAATAGGTGTGTAATATTTTATCTATAATATCTATGTATCTATTCCATCTAATCTAATAATATCTATTACATCAAATTCAATTGATCAGGTCCTCATTTTATTTATAAAATAAACTTAATTTTAAAAAATCAGTTATCCAGCCAGAGACAATCAATTAACATTAAGATTTTTTTGACCACAGATCTAGTATTGAGGGGCTAATAAGTGGCAGCCAAGGGGCCACATGCCCAGGTCTGGTCTAATCTGAAATGATCTTCTGTTACCTCTCTTTCTGCTTCCTGGTTCTTTCAGTTATCAGCTGTTATGGATGTAACCGATAACATCACAGCCAATGACTTATAGTCTATTCCCCTAACTGCATATTTAATGGCAGAGGCAAAGGGGAGAACATACTTTCAAACTATTCTGGTTTTGGGCGGTGATTTTCCTATTTATAATTTAATTTTAGGGGTGAACATGCCCTTTAATTTATACATAATATTTGCTTTATGCAATTATTTACGCTCAGGATTTCATTAAATTCTGTAAACGAGATAAACATTTCTAACTTACGGTACTGTAAAATTTTGTTTAAGAAAAAAAGGGATATTTTTCATATTCTTACTTTCGATAAAAGTTGAATTTTTAATGTTTTTACTATTTGCCCAAAGTATATAAATCTAAATGAGTACGATATACGATATTGTACGATCATCGAACCATGTTTTTGCTCGATTTTCTGGCTTATCAGACATGCTGAAAAATGTTATCAGACCAATACCGATCGTACTATGCTGCATAATTGAATTGTGTGACAGGCTCTTATTGCAAAAAAAAACCTGATTAAGTTTACTGGGTTTCAGATTAAAGGGCATGTCCCACCCTTATTATAACTTTTCACATAGCATAGTATATGTTCCCCAGCCCCAACCGCTATAAATAAATTTAAGAAAGTGCCCGATCTTTACTTACCTTCCCTCTCTCCTCCGACTCCCGCCCTGCCTTCTGCTTGCAAGACACTGCAAGCAGGGGGCGGGACCGGCAGCCGCGTCCGTGATTGGCTGAGAGGCAGCCAACACGGACGCGGCTGCCGGCTTCTCAGAATGCCGGGGGAGAGAGGGAAGGTAAGTAGAGTTCTGGGGACTTTTGTTTAGCGTTGGGGCTTGGGAAGGACCCTAATATATGGCAAGGGTTTACTCATGCTTTATGCTGGGGGAGGGATCGCAGAACGGGAGGGAGAGGAGGGGGAAGGGCTGCAGTGCGCATGCCAAACTTCCCGGAGGCGAGACAGGAGCAGAGTCCTATATGCACTCTATCCTCCTGGTGGCAGTTTTGGGACTTTGGGGGAGGACTACAGGAGAACCATATAGGCTGGGATGTGAGGTAAGGATTTTATTACACTACATGGTGGGGCCATTAGTGGGGGGGATTATAGTTTTGGGGGTGGACATGCCCTTTAATTAAATCAAAAAGAATCATTATTTTTTATTGTTCAAGTTGAGATTATGATTTGCTAAAGCTGTAATCTCTGTCAATACAAGAAGCTCTCTTTGGTTGTCTCTTTTTGTTCTAACCCCACATCAGTTTTGCCCCAGTACTTCCAATCTCACCTTAACCATACCTAGTTTGCATAATACCGGTCCATTAAAGTGCTGCCTTGTGCCACATGTTTCTTTTTCCACATGTACCCTGTAGGCTGTATGCTGGACACTGTACCATTGCTTGTTCTAAAGTAGATTGCAGAAAAAACGAAATTGTTGTACTAAATGATTTTGGAAATGTATTGGTTTCTGCGATAATCATATGACTGACCCTAGCCAGAAATGTAATGTGGAAATTATCCATTTGGTTGGTCAGACAAGTTTGAACATTTCCATCAGACCCAAGGTTGTCAGATCAGTGAAAAATCAAGGGACACCTGTTAAAAAACATGAAATTTGGCTAAGTTAGAATGAACGCTAATTAATTGCAATCAGTGCAGCATTGCTAATTACATTTATTAAACCTGTCTTTCTCAGAGCAAACAAACTAGTAACCCAGAACAGACACAGCAGCTAATTAGGTATTGGCACAACATGTAAATGCAAATCGCTTAATTCTCTCAAAACTTTGTTCCCTATCTTTAGGCTTCATGATTACTTAATAAAGAAGTCAGCATCTGTCAGGGCTGTGTCAGAAAAGTATATTCACCACAAGCTTGAGCTCTGAAATATTAAAATATAAAGTTGTTTCATTTGAAAAGATAATTGAAAAAATAAAAGTGATATATAGGTAAAAACTTTATTGGTTAGTTGATATGATAACCATAGCAAGCTTTTACAACATATTTACCAGGGTTACAAAGACCTGCAATGCAAATTTCCATCTTAAAGTCATACTAACCAATTTACAAATTATTAGTTTGACTTTATAGGTGATTTTTATTTTTTTTAATATTGCGGTTGTGGCACTTTAGTGTATGAACTTTAATGCCAGACAAATGGCTGATGTTAAAAATCATGCAAGTGTTAGAATCAGAATGATTTTCACAGAGCATTGCAATCGTAATAATACTCGTAAATACTAGAAGTATTTGCAAGAACTGAGCTCTCCTTAAATATCCCTGAATGTTCCTTTTATTAAGTTAGTTCAGGTTATGTTTTCATTCATTCCTTATTTTTTCTTCTCAGACTGTTGTGACTAATGAGTTAGAAAGTGGGGATAGGCAGAAAGCCATGAAACGCTTACGGGTGCCTCCTCTAGGTGCAGCCCAGGTAAGAAGACCCGTTTGATATATTTTTCATTTTAATTAATATACTTTTAATTAATGTTAGCAGATTTTTATTGTAGAAATGTCCCTATTTTAAATGTATGATTCACAGTGTTTCCTAAAAGCACAATTTTTCTAAAAACATATCTTAATAGGGTCTTGTGGGGATGTCCAGAGGTAAAAGTGGCCATAGACATTGCCAATATTACACAAATCCTGTTGGATCAGATGCGATATTGCCTAAAATTGGCAAGTTGTATGGGTGAAAACTACTAACCACAATCTCCACAATTTACTGTTGTCAGTATTATGGTCTTCCTGTATGGTATCTGCTCCCTTTATTCTGAGTGGGAGCCTATCATACTATGTATGATCAGGTCCGTGTACCACCGCTTATCAATCTGTCAGTTTAAATGAATTAAAAGGTGCACATAAACTAAATGGTACTTTTATCAGCAAATGAGAGATTGAACAAGAATGAAGCTAGCAATACATGACCAGATGTGTGACTGATGCTTAATTTAAACGTTTTTTACTTGCTGATATGTTAAGTGATAATATAAGGGGCGCTTCTAGATCTTTTGCCACCTGAGATAAACTTTTTAGAGCTACCTACTATATCCTAATGTGTCACATGAAAAAAGTGGGTGTGTTTTGTGGGGTGGGTTAATTAACACTCTCTGGTGAACTGGAAAGACCACTTAACACTGGCTGTTGAACTGGAGGGCCAACAACCAAAATAGGGTAGAGGTAATTGTATTTCTAAAGGTGAAACTTATTTCCCTTCTGTATTTAAAGTAAAAGCTGTCGGAATAATTTACTTTTTTTATTATTATTATTGTAGATTTATATAGCGCCAACATCTTCCGTGGTGCTTTACAGTTGCATTATTATACATGAGGAAAACATACATGTTACATACAAGGGTATTGCAAGTAATACAAAATGCAGAAAATTCAAGTGCTGATCCAGCAGCATTCAGTTACAGCAGTACTGTGGTACAATAGGAACTAGGGATGGACTAGAACTCGAACCCGAGTTGGATCCAAGCTAGTTCGGGTTAGATTTCCCGGGCTCATGGAAATATTTTCGATAATCCTCGAACATTCGAGAATTCTTGAATGTTCAAGGATTTCCAAACGTTCGGCAGGCCTCGAACGGCCGCTTCTGAAAATCCCGGAATTGTCGAACGGCCGACAATCCCGCAGTCCCTTGCGGCACTTATAAGTGCCCTTGTGGCCCTGACAAGGGCCCTTTGGGGCTTAAGGGGTCCTGCAGCTCGAACTGAGACCCCCCTCCCCGGCCTTATCAGGGCCCTTGCGGCCCTGACAAGGGCCCATTGGGGCTAAAGGGGTCCCTCAGCTCGAACCGGGACCCCCCTCCCCTGCCCTTGTAAGGGCCCTTGCGGCACTGATAGGTTCCTTTGTTGGGGGTCCCGCAGCTCTTTTAAGAGATGCTCACTGGGGGTCCCGATTCGAGCTGCGGGACCCCCAACAAAGGCACTTATAAGGGCCACAAAGGTCCTTATAAGGACCCAGGAGGGGGTCCCGGTTTCAAGCTGCGGGACCCCCGGCCGGGTTGTTTTTTGGAAATCTGTGGATGTTTTTGGAAGCAGCCGTTCGAGTTTTGCAGAACGTTCGAAAATCCTCGAACGTTCGATTGAACGCTCAAGGATTATCGAAAGCGGCACGTGGAAACTGAAAGAAGCGAGCGTGTACGTTTCGTCCGGTTTTTATGCTGTTCCCCGCGCACAGACATGTTCCCCAGACCATCTCCCAGGTCCCGGGGGCCTGAAAGGTAAGTTTACACTACAATATTTCGGAAAGTTCATTTGAACCTTCCAAACCATTTACCCCCCATTGACTTTGGGTCCGTTTTCGGACGATTGCCCTGCCCAAAAGAGCTTACAGTCAGAGAAGATGGGGATGAACATAAGGTGAAGCAGATCAGTAAGCTGTAATTAAGTTTTCTGTAGATTATAACTAGTGGGTCAATGATGGGTCATTAAGAGGGGTAGAAGTGTCCAAGTCGAGATTGTAAACTTGCCTGAAGAGGTTGCGTTTGAAAATATGAAGTGATGGCAAGTGAGATATAAAATGCGGATGGGGAGTTAGAGTAATTAGAGTAGATGAGAGGAGAAGATTATTAGAAGATCATAGGTTATGCCTTGGGTGGTATCTATTTAACAGATCAGAGATGTATGGGGGGGCTGCAGAAACTTGTAGGATAAGGTTAGCAGCTTAAATTGGATCCTTTGTGTAATGGGAAGCAAGTGGAGAGATTGACAGAAAGGGAGGCAGCATTTGAGAAGCGGCAATAGAGGTGAATGTGCCTGGCAGCAGAGTTAAGGATTGATTGAAGGGGTGCCATTCGGTTGCTTGTTAGACCGCACATGTGGGTGTTAACAGTAGTCTAGCCGAGAGATGATAAGAGCATGAATTAGAATTTTGGTAGCGTTCTGTGAAAGGAAGGGACGAATGTGCGAGATGTTTTTGAGCTGTTAGGTAGGGAGGAGGTAGATTGAGAGGGTGGGAAAATGACAAGTCTTAACCTTGTTGAGTTTGAGAAAGCGGGAGGACATAAAAGCAGAGATGGCATTTAGGCAGTCAGGGACCCAGGATGTCTGAGTGACGAGGTCAGGGGCAGAGATGTAAATTTGGAGTATTGGTGGTATTGGAATTCAAAAGAACTAATTAGCTGACCAAGCCCAAAGGTGTAAATGGAGAAGAGCAGAGTACTGAGCCTTGTGGCACCCCCACAGGGAAGGAGAAAGTGGTAGAGTTGGGGCCAGAGTGGGAAACACTGAATGTCCTACCTGAGAGGTAGGAGGACAGCCAATGGAGTGAAGAACCCAGGATACCTAGGGAGGATAAATTGTGAAGCAGTAAAGGGTGATCCACTGTATCAAAGGCTGAAGACAGGTCAAGCAGAATAAGTGGGGAATAGTGGCCTTTAGATTTAGTATTAAGCAGATCGTTTCCATGGAGTGGTTAGGGCAGAAGCCAGACAGTAAGTAATCAAAGAGGGACTTAGCAGTAAAGTGATTAACCAGTTCAGGACATTAGGGCTGGTGTAAAGGAAAGAGAAAGGAGGGAATGGGGTCAAGGGGGCAGGTGGTGAGACAGGCCTTGGAGAGAAGATTTGAAAGTATGTGTTCTGTAATATTGGAAAAGTTAGTTAGAATAGAGATGGAGGTGGCGGAAATGAGGCTGGGTAAAAATGTAGACTGGAAGCTGTGGAAATGAGCCAGAGCATGCAGAAAAAACACTTCTTATATTAGCTTTTTTTTCCTTTGAAATAAGAGGCAATTTCATCAGCAGATAAACCGGTTGCAGAAGGAGGAGGTAGCAGAGCAGATGGTTAAAAACTTTAAAAAGCTGTTTTGGGTTGTGGGATTGTTTAAAAATAAGGGAGAAGAAATAGGTTGTTTTGCTGACAAAGCGCTCCTGATCCGACGAAGAGCATTTTTGAAATGAAGAAAGTCATTGGTCTTGTTCCCTTTACGCCATTGTTGCTGATCTGTACAGGGGCTGCCTCTTTTAAATAATATACCTCAGAAAATGGTTGAAGAGAATTATACCCTTTAGTTCTGTCTGTCTTTTATTTTGTCTTTCTTATTCCTTTCAGCCAGCTCCAGCCTGGACAATCTTCCGCGTAGGGCTCTATTTTGGAATATTTATTGTTTTGAACTTGGCAATCATAATAGCAGGTATTTTTATTGATTGATAAAAGGACAACTATACTGTAAAATTACTTTCTGAAAATAAAAAGAACTTGGGGCAGGGAGGTAAGATTGATTATTCCTACCTCCCAATATTGTTATATCACATAATGTTTTCACCTCCCAGGTTAGTGCCCTAGGCCTTCCTGTATTAAAACACTCAAGAAGCCTGGCAGAAGTATTTTTCTTTGTGCTAGTGCTCTTCATAGAAATGTTACTACCTTCCTGCCCCAGGAACGTTTGATTTTAACTGTTTTTGAAAAAACTTTATGCTCCCTATAATTTGATTTCATGTGTCAGTAGGCAATAATATATGAATGTATTGAGTATATGACAAAACAGCTACACAAACACACTAGCAAATTTGGATTTCATCTAAGTTTCTGCAACATTTCTTACGTTTTTATTTAGGTTCCTTCTACCTTGGGAATTATAATGTTTGGCCTATGGTCCGGATTTACAGGGGTGGCTTTCTTTTGGTGGAATTCCTCTTTCTACTTGGCATCAACACTTATGGGTGGAGGCAGGCTGGGGTCAACCATGTGCTAATCTTTGAGCTTAATCCCCGTAACAATCTTTCACACCAGAATCTGTTTGAGGTAAGTATTGTATTGTTAAGTATTAAGTATTGTTAAGGTTTTAAGGTTTATAAAGGAATCAACAATTTTTTTTTGTACATTATATCTAATATATATATATATATCTATCTATATATAATATATATATATAATATATATATAATATATATATATATATATAATATATATAAGTCCACCAGTGCCGGCTGCCGTGTCGGTGATTAGCTGAGAGGCACCCGGGGGGGATGAAGCAAAGTAAGTATGTTTCTTCTTTTTTTTTACTGAGGCAGCCATGGAGAGTTTCGGAGGGAGGGGGGTCTCCCCTGCGCCTGTCACAGTACCTCCCGGAGGTCAAGGAAGAGGCAGAAAGCTTTTCAAACACAGGTCTTCAGTTTCCTGGATTTTGGACAAGCACTGCAGGAGATCCATAGATCCATATTTTTTTAAACTACACAGTGGGGTCAGCAGTGGGTTTAATTTTAGTTTTGAGGGGTGGACATGCCCTTTAAAGGAATAGCTCACTGAAAAAGTGAACTATTCCTTTAGTTTAGTAAAAACTGGGAGGTAAAGGAGCTATGCCTTATCTTCTGTTCTTCAAATATTATTATTAAAGGGCATCTATAGTGGGAACATTTTTTTTCCTTCTTTCTATGTGTTCTATAATTTACCCCAACCCCCAGAGTTATTTTCTTCAGATTCCACCTCTGTCCTGGGGCCCATTTCCTAAACCAGTGTTGCCACAATGTGTACTAGGGTACATTGCTGTGCCTCCAAAATTTTGATATTATTTGTGGACTATAGAAAGGATCAATCTGTATCCTTTAACTGATTGAGCATTATTTTACTTAGAGATCGTAAAGTAACCTTGTGGTTAATATACAGATTACTATCATTTTTAAACACTTCAGGTAAAATTACACGTTTGCCTGTCAATGGCGCGATACCGTTAGTAGCAATATTTTTCAACTGCAATAATTAGAAAATCAGATCTGATCCTTTATAACACCCCCCATGTGTTATTTACAATGTGACAAAGTTTGAGAACTACTAACTGTAGACTGTTGTATTACTCATCATAGACACACATAATAAATATGCCATCTATGGTAAACATAAGGTATGTGTGATTTACTGTTTATCGTAATGGGCTGATAAAACTAATTGCAACCGCATCCCTGTTAACAGCTAGGTGTCTGTAACTCAATTCATATGGAGTACGTGCTGTGGTTTCAGTGTATTCCTGCTTGGCTACGGTTTATCCAGTGCCTCGACGATACAGAGATACAAGCGAGCCTTCCTCACTTGTAAATGCTGGAAAATACTCCACTACATTCTTCATGGTCACATTTGCTGCTTGTATAGCACCCATAAAGGTAAGCGTCAAACTAGAGGGCATAACCCCAACTGCCACTAAAGAAAAAGCATTTGGACCATTCCAAAATGTGTTAATGTCTTGGTAATAAATTTAGATTATATACAGTGTTAAAACATATGTTTTATGTTTTACCTATTTATTATTTTATGATCTGAAATAGTGAAATCCTCTGCAGTTTCTTATGCAATCCCTTGGGGGAATGAGGGGTCATATTTTCCAGCTTTTTTTAAGCAATGTTGAAAATGCAGGATTAAACTGGACCTTAGTTGGAGCATTTTTCATTCATTGTTAAAAATTTTAATCTAAATCTTTATTATTTTTGCTGTTTATTTTTAGTTTCTAAAAAAGGTTTGGGGATAGGTTTGGATTCATTAGGACAGGTTTGCTGACTAGTCGGCAAATTAATAAAAAAATGTGGTGGGGTACGGTATTGACCCATGAGTGCCTGAAATGAAAAGTGTCAAAGCACACAGATCAGAGCACCTCTATTCAATATAACCCCATTTTCCTAGATCTAATATTAGGTTGTATTAAATATACAGTATCCAACATATAGAGACTAAATTAGTCCAAAGTCCTCAACGCATGTTAATCCACATCATTTTCAGCCACGTGCTACAAAATAGCAAAAGCACCCAATTGTTGACTCCATGGGTAATTCCATTTAATGGTTTGAATCTAGTCCTGTTTGTTCTGATCTTTATTTGAATTTAGGACTTTTTGTTCATGTACCGTAGTTTGTATTTTGTGTGGATATATAGTCCTTGTGTCAAGCCCACTGCTTTCAGAAAGAAATTTAAAAATATAGCATGCAGTGTACCAATTGGGTGTAGATAGATGGTCAGAGTTATCCTATGATGCCCTCATGTGGTCTTGCAGCATAAAACCATCTGTATATTCAGTACACAGGTGGCAGAGCATTCAGATCACAGTAAAATAATATATTATATATAGCTTATTTCATTCATGGCACATATAAATTAAGCTGTTAAAAGTCCCATGTTTATAAAAATAAATATTGTTGTGTTTTGTCACCCCCATTTCCTGTTTGTTTTTTTTTACTTCTGCCTTTCCTCTTGCCTTTTTTCCTTCATATTTGCTTTTTGCAATGAATATTCATTCATATGTTCACTTCCCTTTAAGTTTTATGATTAAATGTGAATATATTATTATTAACCGACATAATACCTGTGATTTTCTTTTCCTGATATGGTTTTCTATGTTTGGTCTCTTTATAATGATCCTTTCTTCTTCTCCCATGAAATTCTTATCTGTCCTTCTTGGCTTTTCTGTACTGTGCTTTATTTCTTTCTCACAGAGCGGAACCACAGTGAGCTCAGGTATTTACCTGTGGATCATCTTTTATTTCGTTAGCTCCTGCTACACCCTCATTTGGGATTTGAAAATGGACTGGGGACTATTGACCGCATGCAGGAGAAAACACCTTTCAGTGAGAGAGATAGTGTACCCACAGAAGGTGTTTACAAGAAGTTGACAGCTACAAAAAATACTACATATAAAACTCTTAGCTGGAAATAGTGACTTTTTAAATGACAAATCCGAAATGACACCAGTGAGTCCCATACAGACTTTGTACATGTTCAGGCAAGCATATTGGCAAATTTGTGAGCCCTGGTGCTCCACCGCATGCAAGTTGAGTGTTCATGAGACATTTATTCAGGCTGTCAGTGCAACACTCAGATACAATCATGCACACACAATATCTACACCTTGAACATACCCATACAACAATTAACAACATACAAGCGCACATTCTGAAATAAGAAGAACATTGACACATAACAAGCATACACAAACAACCACCGTTAAAGGAAAACAAAGTTAACAGATAAAAAGTCCTAATAGAGCACATTCACAAATGAGAGTGTGTCTCAACTTTCCTTGCTGTGGTGTTGGAAATTAACTTGTGGGTGCTAAGGGTCCGCTCCTTTAATCACCTATTGCTTGCTGTGGTTAAGTGTCGGCTGTACACTTCTATATATGCACTTACTGTACAGCAGAAAGCTCCAGCATGTCCTGACCCCTAAACGCTTACAGATAATCCATGTTTCAGCACAGATATCCTGCCTTCTTAGACCAAACAAAAGAGAGTAGCAATTGCAGTTTATTTTCTAAAGCCTGAGCATGGATGACAAAAAGAAATGTAAAAGTAATTCTTTGGGATTGAACAAGTGCTGCTCTTTGTTAAATAGCATTGGCCCACCTCACCTTAAGTTTTATGGCTACTTGGTGGTAATGTCTCTACATTTACATGTATGTGTATATATTTGTGTATTACTGTATGTATGTACAAATGAAAGGCTACTTACATGTAGTTGTATACATAAACCATTATACTCGTGGCACATTATTTCTAGCCTTATTTTGAAAGGGTTAATTGCCCTTTGTGAGACATAAGGAAAGTCAGGGATGTTTGCTCAGCATATTGTAGAGTCTGCTGGCCCAAAGTACATACTTTAGTCATGAGAAGTGTTCTAAAAATTGTTTCGTAGTGAAGGTCACAGCTAGAAAATCCATCCTTACATGAGTAAAAAACATTTAAAAAAGTGATACGTGCGTCAGATGGACAGTGAAAAAAAATCAAGAAAAAAAGTGATGGCACATTAAGCAATACGGATTAAGAAAATATAAAAAAAATAGTTCAGTGGGCCCAGACTATTGCCCTGATAAAAAGTTTAAATGATCTTGGCAGCATAAGAGTTTGCACAGTTCTGTATTTGTTATGCTAAAGATATTGCACTGAAATTTTTATTTTTTCTTTAGGCATATTATTACTGTGCAATTATCCAAGACGTTATCCTTCGCTTTGCATGGACTATACAGATTTCTCTTACAACCCTTAACCTGTTCAAGGATGCCGGAGATATAATTTCTACAATACTCGCACCTCTTGAAGTTTTTAGGTGATAACAGCTACTGAATTTTTAAATTTTTTTTAATTGCCCATTACTGGAATCTATCATTCTTCCCAACTATCGCTGTACCAATTTTTTGTTGTTGATCTATCTCCTATTTCTTTGGATATCCAGTCTGAAACATATTAGATTTTAGCTGTCAAACAAGGGCATTTGTATCATAATCTCTTATGTTATGTATAGTTTTGCTGTAGCTATGGAAGTAACGTTGGTACCGAATTGCATAGTAGAAATTCTCTCTCCTTATGCTGCCTTTAGCGATTACTGAGCATGCTTGCCCTCACAGAGATTCAGGGGCTAGGTATGAGCTTGAGCAAAACAAGTACTGGATTGAGGTCATAGAGCAACACAAACACATCAGATAAAGCGGGGTACACACAGTAACGATAAAGCCCCGATACCGTCGGATCCGACGGTATGGGGCTTTATCGTTACTGTGTGTACGTTCGTTTCCCGAACGAGCGCGCCGCCGCGAACGATCGGGGTCGGCCGTACGCTCGTTCGGGAAAGGCCGAAAATTTCCATCGGCCGCGCTAGACTCCTATAGGGAGTCTAGCGCGCCGATGGAAACACACAGTCCCGAGCGTTCTCCCTATAGGGAGAACGCTCGGGACTGTGTGTATGCAGATCTTTGAAAGATGGCAGACAGGATCTGCAGATCTGTCTGTCATCTTTCAGAAATCTGTACTGTGTGTACCTAGCTTAAGTGATGTCTACATGTATTCATTTATGATTGAAATGAGCCCACACAAAAAAATCAGTGATCAATTCCTTTAATATTTACTCTAGGCAGCCATAAAAAAACCAATTGCCATCTCAAGTACCTTGTAAGTTGGATGGGCCATGCATAAAGCGCACGGAAGATGTTGGCGCTATATAAATTAATAATAATAAAATACTGTAAAACAATAAAATATAAAGCTCAAAAGTAAATGGATAAGCTTTACTGAAAAAAATTCTGAAAATGATAAGGTACTTTACTTATATGAAGGTCTACAAGATAAAACTGATGTTCATAATTTATACCCATAAACTTACTGATCATAGTTACATGGTTCATGTGTTGAGCAAGACTCAACACATCACATATAAACACATGGATACAATCCACCGCTTCAAAGAATAATTCACTTGAAAGTTTACTATTCATTTAATGCATTGATTGAAGACCGGGAGGTTAAGGATCTAGTTCTTCTATCAATTTTGTGGAGCCTGGAACAAAGGTGAAAGAAACTTACATTTCACACGATCCACCACGGCCACACTGAAATTCCCGACCACTTTCTGGTTCAGTCATCTATAGCGTGCATTACCTGTATGCATCCAGTGAACTATTACTTTAAGTTTAGATATTCCTCCTGCCCTACCTACCTTTGAATTACATTACATTACTTGCCCTACTGGTGGAAATAACTTTTATGTTGCTTAATTAGAATTGCAAAAATAACATTTAGTAAGCAACTTTAATAAACTGCCTCATAAACACAAATTCAACCAGCATATCTATGTCCTTCATCTGCTTTGTTAGTAGTGGGTTTCAGTGAGTATCTGAACTACAACTCAATCCCTACTCAACATGATTCTATGTAGGTTCAGTGGTAAATCTGTAAATTTAACAGCATACACTGTTTTCCTTCTATACAGAATAATTTCAAAATACTATATATATATATCTGAGGTTGTATAGGATGCCATAACATAATTTCTGGCAGGGGATCTATTTCATTTTGCTGTACCAGTATCATAAATATCAAAAACAAGAGTCATTGAATTACCAGTTTACTGTAAAAGTATTCTTTGAGTGGCCAGTTTGCTTAAGTTTCATAAAAGCCTTAGTTTGCTGCACCAGTGTCATCAAATTCCCAGTTTGCTGGCACCGTTATCATGAATTTCCCAATTAGCTCTCTATGTATATGTCTTGTCTATTTATCTGTCTCTGTCTGCCTAATTATCTCTGTCTTCTGTCTTATTTCTCTCAGTATACCAGGCAGCTATATTGCTTAAGGTGAGGTTGTCCAAAGGAGCAAAAAGCCCTCGTGGAACATAAAAAATGGAGCAGAGCCTTCTATAACAGAATGTGTTTTGCAATCTCATGCATATAAATATTATTGCCGCAAAATCTAAGAAACGAAGTAATTTCTCACTCCCAGGTTGCATGAGGCGGATATATGCAAAATTTTCTCTTTATTCTCTATGGCTAATGCATGTGTCAAGAACTGCTGGCTATTAACACGCAATACAGTCTATGGTATAGGCCATTCATCTGACCTGCAGACATGACACATTTCAATCGTTTAGATCTCATCAGTGCAGGATACAGAATTCATGGCTCATGAGGTAGGACATGGGAGCACAATATACCAGGCAGCTATATAGTTAAGGTGAGGTGGGCCAGATGGAGCACAGACGAAAAAATGGAGTAGAGCCTTCTATTACAAGGTATTGTCTCTCTATGTCTATCTTAGCTCTCGTCTCTTTCGACATCCGTATTGTCTATAATTCTGTCACACACACATTCTGTTTATATATCTGTGTCGTATCTATCCCTCCCTTTTTAACAGTAATCATTAATACCCACTCGTTTACCTACCAGAGAAAGGCAAAAAAAAACCAGTTAGGGGGGGGTTCCCTTCCTAACTCCAAATGTCAAACGGAAAGTATTCCTGGATGAACCAGAATTACAGTATAGTGTACTAATACCAGTAATTATCAATATTATAGTTTAAGAAACTTATCCAGGCCACTTTTTAAAGCTATTCAATGAACTTGCCATTACCACATCTGCTGGAAACAGTTCCACATTTTCACCGTTCTCACTGTAAAGAAACTTTTCCTAACCTGAAAATGAAACTTCTTTTTTCTAGTCTTATAGGCTGTCCAAATATACGTTGCAAGTAAAAGTATGTGAACCCTTTGGAATTAAAGAATTTCTGGACAAATTGGGATATGAAATGTAATGTGATGTCATCTACGGTAATCAACGCAATAGACAATCACAGCTGCTTAAAATAATACCACAAAAACAATTAAATGTTTCCATGATTTGTGAACACACCATGTAAACATTCACCGTGCAGGTGAAAAAAGTATGTGAACCCTTGGATTTAATAACTGGTTGAATTTGCCAGCAAAAACCTCAACTAAACGTTTCCTGTAGTTGCAGATCAGACATGCACAACGGTCAGGAGTAATTCTGAACATTCTCTTTACAAAACTTTTTTGTTTCAGCATATTCTGGGATGTCTGGTGTAATCATTGTCTTGAGGTCATGCCACAGCTCTAAACCGGGTTGAGGTCAGTGACTGGGCCACTCCAGAAGGCGTATTTTCTTCTGTTAGACCATTTTGTTTTTGATTACGTTTATGCTTTGGGTCATTGTTCTGTTGCAACACCATTATTGCTAGGCTTCAGCGGGGGAACAACAAAGCTGCCCAAACCATGATGCCCCCCACACCACCATACTATCACGTGGGATGAGGTTTTGATGTTGGGTGTATGTGCCTCTTTTTCTCTCTCACATAGTGTGGTGGTTTCTTCCAACAAATTAACTTGGTTTCTGTCACAAAAATATTTTGGTGGACATATTAAGTTTTTTGTTTTGGACAGTGGCGGCTTCCTTTGTGGTATCCTCCTGTGAAATCATTCTTGTTTAGTGGGGGGAGCAGCAGTGCGTGAACTTCTCCATTGTAGACAGTTTGTCTACCGTGGACTGATAAAGCAGGCTTTTGAGATACTTTAATCAACCCTTTCCAGCTTATGAAGTCAACAATTCTTAAATAGGTCTTCTGAGAGCTCTTTTGTGCGAGGCATCATTCAGATCAGGCATGCTTCTTAGGAAAAGCAACCCAAAATTGGTGTGTGTTTTTTATAGTGCAGGGCAGCTGTACCAACACCTCTACTTTGTTCTCAATGATTGGACTTCAGTTGGCTGACACCTCACTCCAATTAGCTCTTGGAGATGTCATTAGTCTAGGGTTCACATACCTTTTCCTCTGCTATGTGAATGTTACAAATGGTGTGTTCAATAAAAAAAGTGGAAACATTTATTTGTGGGGTCATAAGTTTAAGAAACTGTGATTGTCTATTGTTTGTGACTTAGATGAAGATCAGATCACATTTTTACCAATTTGTGCAGAAATCCATATAATTACAAGGTTCAATACTTTTACTTGCAACTATATTTGTATAACTGATCATATCCCTGCGCAAAAGTCGCTCTCTATTGTTACAGGCCTAACTGTCTATTCTGCCTACATAGTCAAACCCATCCCAACCCTTATTATTTTAGTGCCCTTCATTTGCTTTTACAGAATGGATAGTTTCTACAGTAGTATGCAGGGGGAGGGTCTGGAGTGGGTGATTGACCTTTCTTACGAACAGACGTGGTCATAGGAAGTCAGAAAGATAAACAGATAAGATTTAGTTTATGGATAATGGTCTTCTGTTCTTCAAATATTATTATTAAAGGGCATCTATAGTGGGAACATTTTTTTTCCTTCTTTCTATGTGTTCTATAATTTACCCCAACCCCCAGAGTTATTTTCTTCAGATTCCACCTCTGTCCTGAGATATACAAGTTAAAATAAGTGAAGATTTCAATACACCACTCCTGCTTGAGCTGTCAATCAAATCCCCTAACAGCATGCCGGTATATTGTGTAGGCTTACACAGGATTTACAGCAAGTCTCCCAATGACTCGTTCCTTCTCAAAAATGCTTGGCAAATACTGGGTTAAAAACAGAAGTAAAGGGAAAGAGAAGTCCCCCTCCTCGGCAAGCTTTCACCCATTTATTGCCTGTCAAAGGGAGACCGGGCTGCAGTGATTCAGGACTTGGTCTCTCCAAACTCCCCTCCTCCCATTACTTACGTAGCACTATCTTCAAAACAATGGAGAAACTTCCTCTCTACAGGCTTACATACAGAGGTTTTTTTTTGTTGTTTACAAAGGTTAGAGTGATGTGTCATGTGTAGGAGAATTAATGCGCATGAGCGGCTTGTTTCACAGGCTTAATTTACAGCCAGACTAAATGAAAGGTAAGAATAAGGCAGAATACACTAACCTTTTTTTATGTCTGTATTGGAGCAATGTATACATTTCACTATAGATGCCCTTTAAGAAAGGAATAGTTCACTTTCTCAGATAACTATTCCTTTAATGCTGGGGAAAAAAAGTACCTGCACAGACACCGGAAAAAGTCACAGCCGAGTAGGGGGGCCTGTTAATTCACATGGCTTAAAACAGGAAGCGTTTGAACAGGAAGTAATATTACTGAATCTTTCCACCAATAAATTCTCACATATTTTACCTAGAGATGGGGGAAATTTTTTTTTACTGTATATGTATTCAGTTAACCATTCTTGAATTTGAATAGGTTGGTTTATCTAAACTAGACATTTACTTTGTCAGAATGAGTTGGAATGGGGAAATTGCACTGTAACAAACACAAAGAAATATGCGTCTGTTTTATTACCAAACATTATTAAATGTATCTTTTCCTACATACAGACTTTAATTTGATGTATGAAAGCATTATTGGTAGTTTTGGTCATACAGAATGTTTTAACATACAAACAATTAGTTTTTCAGTATGGCAGATCCGGTACAATGCAGTTTATTAAATTAGGCCTCCAGGAAATGCTGTCAAATGAAATGTTAGTTGTGGACAGTCTGTCTGAAATGATAGGTTTTGAAAATCTGACTTACAGAGAAATATCATTTTTCTTAATTACGAGTGGCCATTTCCAGAACCAATGATGATAATAAAGTGATTATAATATTTTATTTAGATTGCAGGATTCCTGGGTATTTTATGGTGTATCAGCGTGTTCTCTTGCATTTATGGGCTGTGGAATAACTATCAGATGCATCTGAATCCATTAATCCTTTATGGTTTAATGTTACTCTTCCTTGTCAACCCAACTAAAACTTTCTACTATAAGTCTCGATTTTGGCTCATTAAACTTCTGGTAGGTGCAAATACCTTTAATACAGATTTCTAGTTGTGAAAATGTAAGTTTGTCTTTTCTATCTCTGTACATATCCCTGTTTTGCCAATTGTATGACATAATTATGCACGTGTCATCATTTGCAGAGCTGTTATCCTATAAATGATTTGTGAATGTTTTTATTTTTGAATAGTTCCGTGTATTCACTGCACCATTCCACAAGGTTGGCTTTGCAGATTTCTGGCTGGCTGATCAGCTCAATAGTTTGGCAATTATTCTGATGGACCTGGAGTTCATGATCTGCTTCTACAGTTTTGAGCTTGACTGGGTAAAGCAAAATGGACTGGTTGAATCAGGTAAGCTACATCAAAGCTGACATGTTGGAGATTTGAAATTTAACGGTGCAATTGTGGTATGGTGAGCTGCTACTGCTGTAAAATATGTGAAACTGAATTAAAGGCTGTACTTTGCTTGTTTATAGTATGACACTACTAATATGGTAGACATAATGGGACTTATGCCAGTGCTAATGGGCTTGGTACACACAGGGTGATATTTCGACCTGTTGCCATTTTCAACTGGTCAGCCGTGTTAAAATATCATCTGTAAAACTCAAACCGCTGAGTTTCCTTATTTCAGGACCCCAAAGAAATGTGCTTACTTGGACATATTAAGCAGAATATGAGCAAAGCACACCAAGCATGTGTTGTGCCTATTGTTCTGCAGAGATTTTCTTTGCATTATACATCAGATATTCTAACTCTTATCCTTTTGACAAAAAGTCCTTGGCTTGGACCAAACATTTGGAATGATTTTCGACCATTCAAATTAAACATTTATCTTAGAATATCGATTTCATCAACTTTTGCAATTTCCAAAAATTCAGTTTCATCCGCAGATTTTCGAAACCGGTAGTTCTGAAAGGAAACCCAGTTTTTTTTTAAATAAACCTGGATTCCTCTCAAGTGCTAACATGCCCAATTTCCTAAACCAGTGTTGCCCACAATGTGTACTAGGGTACATTGCTGTGCCTCCAAAATTTTGATATTATTTGTGCTATTTAGAAAGGATCAATAGCTGTATCCTTTAACTGATTGCAGCATTATTTTACTTAGAGATCGTAAAGTAACCTTGTGGTTAAATATACAGATTACTATCATTATTTAACAATCTTCAGGTAAAATTACACGTTTGCCTGTCAATGGGCCGATACCGTTAGTAGCAATATTTTTCAACTGCAATAATTAGAAAATACAGATCTAGATCCTTTATAACACCCCCCCATTGTTTATTTACAATGTGACAAAGTTTGAGAACTACTAACTGTAGACTGTTGTATTACTCATCATAGACACACTAATAAATATGCCATCTATGGTAAACATAAGGTATGTGTGATTTACTGTTTATCGTAATGGGCTGATAAAACTAATTGCAACCGCATCCCTGTTAACAGCTAAGGGTGTCTGTAACTCATATTCATATGGAGTACGTGCTGTGGTTCAGTGTATTCCTGCTTGGCTACGGTTTATCCAGTGCCTCAGACGATACAGAGATACCAAGCGAGCCTTCCCTCACCTTGTAAATGCTGGAAAATACTCCACTACATTCTTCATGGTCACATTTGCTGCTCTGTATAGCACCCATAAAGGTAAGCGTCAAACTAGAGGGCATAACCCCACAACTGCCACTAAAGAAAAAGCATTTTGGACCATTCCAAAATGTGTTGAATGTCTTGGTAAATAAATTTAGATTATATACAGATGTTAAAACATATGTTTTATGTTTTACCCTTTATTTATTTTATGAATCTGAAATAGTGAAATCCTCTGCAGTTTCTTATGCAATCCCTTGGGGGAATGAGGGGTCATATTTTTCCAGCTTTTTTTAAGCAATAGTTGAAAATGCAGGATTTAAACTGGACCTTAGTTGGAGCATTTTTCATTCATTAATGTTAAAAAAAATTTTAATCTAAATCTTTATTATTTTTGCTGTTTATTTTTAGTTTCTAAAAAAAGGTTTGGGGATAGGTTTGGATTCATTAGGACAGGTTTGCTTGACTAGTCGGCAAATTAATAAAAAATTGGGGTACCGGTATTGACCCATGAGTGCCTGAAATGAAAAGTGTCAAAGCACACAGATCAGAGCACCTCTATTCAATATAACCCCATTTTCCTAGATCTAATATTAGGTTGTATTAAATATACAGTATCCAACATATAGAGACTAAATTAGTCCAAAGTCCTCAACGCATGTTAATCCAGCACTCATTTTCAGCCACGTGCTACAAAAATAGCAAAAGCACCCAATTGTTGACTCCATGGGTAATTCCATTTAATGGTTTGAATCTAGTCCTGTTTGTTCTGATCTTTATTTGAATTTAGGACTTTTTTGTTCATGTACCGTAGTTTGTATTTTGTGTGGATATAATAGTCTTTGTTCAAGCCCACTGCTTTCAGAAAGAAATTTAAAAAATATAGACATGCAGTGTACCAATTGGGTGTAGATAGATGGTCAGATGTTATCCTATGATGCCCTCATGTGGTCCTTGCAGCATAAAACCATCTGTATATTTCAGTACACAGGTGGCAGAGCATTCAGATCACAGTAAGAATATATATTATATATAGCTTATTTCATTCATGGCACATATAAATTAAGCTGTTAAAAGTCCCCATGTTTATAAAAAAATAAATATTGTTGTGTTTTGTCCACCCCCATTTCCTCGTTTTTTTTTTTTTACTTCTTGCCTTTCCTCTTGCCTTTTTTTCCCTTCATATTTTGCTTTTTGCAATGAATATTTCATTCATATGTTTCACTTCCCTTTTTAATGTTTAATTGATTAAATGTGAATATATTATTATTAACCGACATAATACCTGTGATTTTTCTTTTCCTGAATATGGTTTTCTATTGTCTGGTCTCTTTTATTAATGATCCTTTCTTCTTCTCCCATGAAATTCTTATCTGTCCTTCTTGGCTTTTCTGTACTGTTGCTTTATTTTCTTTCTCACAGAGCGGAACCACAGTGATGCTCAGGTATTTTTCTACCTGTGGATCATCTTTTATTTCGTTAGCTCCTGCTACACCCTCATTTGGGATTTGAAAATGGACTGGGGACTATTTGACCGCAATGCAGGAGAAAACACCTTTCTACGTGAAGAGATAGTGTACCCACAGAAGGTATGTTTACAAGAAGTTGACAGCTACAAAAAATACTACATTATAAAACTCTTAGCTGGAAATAGTGACTTTTTAAATGACAAATCCGAAATGACACCAGTGAGTCCTCCATACAGACTTTCTGTACATGTTCAGGCAAGCAATATTGGCAAATTTGTGAGCCCCTGGTGCTCCACCGCATGCAAGTTGAGTGTTCATGAGACATTTTCATCAGGCTGTCAGTGCAACACTCAGATACAATCATGCACACACAAATATCTACACACTTGAACATACACATACCAAAATATAACAACATACAAGCGCACATTCTGAAATAAGAAGAACATTGACACATAAACAAGCATACACAAACAACCACCCGTTAAAGGAAAACTAAAGTTAACAGATAAAAAAGTCCTAATAGAGCACATTCACAAATAGAGAAGCTGTGTCTCACCTTTTCCTTTGCTGTGGCTGTTGGAAATTAACTTGTGGGTGCTAAGGGTCCGCTCCTTTAATCACCTATTTGCTTTGCTGTGAGTTTAAGTGTCGGCTGTACACTTCTATATATGCACTTTACTGTACAGCAGAAAGCTCCAGCATGTCCTGACCCCTAAACGCTTACAGATAATCATGTTTCAGCACAGATATCCTGCCTCTCTTAGACCAAACAAAAGAGAGTAGCAATTGCAGTTTATTTTCTAATAAGCCTGAGCATGGATGACAAAAAGAAATGTAAAAGTAATTCTTTGGGATTTGAACAAGTGCTGCTCTTTGTTAAATAGCATTGAGCCCACCTCACCTTAAGTTTTATGGCTACTTGGTGTGAATGTCTATACATTTACATGTATGTGTATATATTTGTGTATTATACTGTATGTATGTACAAATGAAAGGCTACTTTACATGTAGTTGTATACATAAACCATTATACTCGTGGCCATATTTTCTACCTTATTTTGAAAGGGTTAATTGCCCTTTGTGAACATAAGGAAAGTCAGGGATGTTTGCTCAGCATATGGTAGAGTCTGCTGGCAACAAGTACATACTTTGGTCATGAAAGTGTTCTAAAAATTGTTTCGTAGTGAAGGTCACAGCTAGAAAATCCATCCTTACATGAGTAAAAAAACATTTAAAAGTGATCACTGCGTCAGATGGACAGTGAAAAAAAATCAAGAAAAAAAGTGATGGCACATTAAGCAATACGGATTAAGGAAAATATAAAAAAAATAGTTCAGTGGGCCAAGACTATTGCCCTGATAAGTTTAAAGATCTTGGCAGCAAAGATGTTTGCACAGTTCTGTATTTGTTATGCTAAGATATTGCCATGAATTTTTATTTTTCTTTAGGCATATTATTACTGTGCAATTTATCCAAGACGTTATCCTTCGCTTTGCATGGACTATACAGATTTCTCTTACAACCCTTAACCTGTTCAAGGATGCCGGAGATTATTTCTACATACTCGCACCTCTTGAGTTTTTAGGTGATAACAGCTACTGAATTTTAAATTTTTTTAATTGCCCATTACTGGAATCTAACTTCTTCCCAACTATCGCTGTACCAATTTTTTTGTTGTTGACTATCTCCTATTTCTTTGGATATCCAGTCTGAAACATAGATTTTAGCTGTCAAACAAGGGCATTTGTATCATAATCTCTTATGTTATGTATAGTTTTGCTGTAGCTGGAATAGTAACAGTTGGTACATGAATTGCATAGTAGGAAATTCTCTCTCCTTATCCTGCCTTTTAGCGATTACTGGCATGCTTGCCCTCACAGAGATTCAGGGTAGGTACTGAGCTTGAGCAAAACAAGTACTGGATTGAGGTCATAGAGCAACACAAACACATCAGAGTAAAGCTGGGTACCCAGTAACGATAAAGCCCGATACCGTCGGATCCGACGGTATCGGCTTTATCGTTACTGTGTGTACGTTCGTTTCCCGAACGCGCGCCGCCGGAACGATCGGGTCGGCCGTACGCTCGTTCGGGAAAGGCCGAAAATTTCCATCGGCCGCGCTAGACTCCTATAGGGAGTCTAGCGCGGCCGATGGAAACACACAGTCCCGACGCTTCTCCCTATAGGGAGAACCTCGGGACTGTGTGTATCAGATCTTTGAAAGATGGCAGACAGGATCTTGCAGATCCTGTCTGTCATCTTTCAGAAATCTGTCTGTGTGTACTAGCTTAAGTGATGTCTTACATGTATTCATTTATAGATTGAAATGAGCCACACACAAAAAAATCAGTGATCAATTCCTTTAATATTTACTCTAGGCAGCCATAAAAAAACCAATTGCCATCTCAAGTACCTTGTAAGTTGGATGGGCCATGCAATAAAGCGCCACGGAAGATGTTGGCGCTATATAAATTAATAATAATAAAAATACTGTAAAACAATAAAAATATAAAGCTCAAAAGTAAAATGGATAAGCTTTACTGAAAAAAATTCTGAAAATGATAAGGTACTTTACTTATATGAAGGTCTACAAGATAAAACTGATGTTCATAATTTATAACCCATAAACTTACTGATCATAGTTACATATGGTTCATGTGTTGAGCAAGACTCAACACATCACATATAAACACATGGATACAATCACCAGCTTCAAAGGAATAATTCACTTGAAAGTTTACTATTCATTTAATGCATTGATTGAAGACCGGGAGGTTAAGGATCTATGTTCTTCTATCAATTTCTGTGGAGCCTGGAACAAAGGTGAAAGAAACTTACATTTCACACGATCCACCACGGCCACACTGAAATTCCGGACCACTTTCTGGTTCAGTTCATCTATAGCGTGCATTACCGTGTATGCATCCAGTGAACTATTACTTTAAGTTTAGATATTCCTCCTGCCCTAACCTCCTTTGAATTACATTACATTACTTGCCCTACTGGTGGAAATAACTTTTATGTTGCTTAATTAGAAATTGCAAAAATAAACTTTAGTAATGCAACTTTAATAAACTGCCTTCATAACACAAATTCACCCAGCACTATCTATGTCCTTCATCTGCTTTGTTAGTAGTGGGTTTCAGTGAGTATCTGAACTACAACTCAATCCCTACTCAACATGATTCTATGTAGGTTCAGTGGTAAATCTGTAAATTTAACAGCATACACATGTTTATCCTTCTATACAGAAATATATTCAAAAATACTATATAATATATATCTGAGTGTATGTATAGGATGCCATACACATACAATTTCTGGCATGGGGATCTATCATTCATTTTGCTGTACCAGTATCATAAAATATCAAAAACAGAGTCATTGAATTACCAGTTTACTGTAAAAGTAGTTTCTTTGAGTGGCCAGTTTGCTTAAGTTTCATAAAAGCCTTAGTTTGCTGCACCAGTGTCATCAAATTCCCAGTTTGCTGCACCGTTATCATGAATTTCCCAATTAGCTCTCTATCTGTATATATGTCTCTGTCTATTTATCTGTCTCTGTCTGCCTACTTATCTCTGTCTTCTGTCTATTTCTCTCAGTATACCAGGCAGCTATATTGCTTAAGGTGAGGTTGTCCAAAAGGAGCAAAAAGCCCTCCGTGGAACATAAAAATGGAGCAGAGCCTTCTTATAACAGAATGTGTTTTGCAATCTCATGCTATATAAATATTATTGCCCGCAAAATCTAAGAAACGAAGTAATTTCTCACTCCCAGGTTGCATGAGGCGGATATATGCAAAATTTCTCCTTTATGTCCTATGGCTAATGCATGTGTCAAGAACTGCTGGCTTATTAACACGCAATACAGTCTATGGTATAGAGCCATTCATCTGACCTGCAGACATGACACATTTCAATCTTGTTAGATCTCATCAGTGCAGGATACAGATTCATGGCTCTATGAGGTAGGACATGGGAGCACAATATACCAGGCAGCTATATAGCTTAAGGTGAGGTGGGCCAGATGGAGCACAGAACAGAAAAATGGAGTAGAGCCTTCTTATTACAAGGTATAGTCTCTCTATGTCTATCTTAGCTCTCTGTCTCTTTCGACATCCGTATCTGTCTATAATTCTGTCACACACACATTCTGTTTATCTATATCTGTCTGTCTATCTATCCCTCCCTTTTTAACAGTAATCATTAATACCCTACTCGTTTACCCTACCAGAGAAAGGCAAAAAAAAACCAGTTAAGGGGGGGGTTCCCTTCCTAACTCCAAATGTCAAACGGAAAGTATTCCTGGATGAACCAGAATTACAGTATATGTACTAATACCAGTAATTATCAATATTATTTAGTTTAAGAAACTTATCCAGGCCACTTTTTAAAGCTATTCAATAAACTTGCCATTACCACATCTGCTGGAAACAGTTCCACATTTTCACCGTTCTCACTGTAAAGAAACTTTTCCTAACCTGAAAATGAAACTTCTTTTCTTCTAGTCTTATAGGCTGTCCAAAATATACAGTTGCAAGTAAAAGTATGTGAACCCTTTGGAATTAAATGAATTTCTGGACAAATTGGTAATGAAATGTAATGTGATCGTCATCTACGGTAAGTCACAGCAATAGACAATCACAGTCTGCTTAAAATAATCCACAAAAACAATTAAATGTTTCCATGATTTTAGTGAACACACCATGTAAACATTCACCGTGCAGGTGAAAAAAGTATGTGAACCCTTGGATTTAATAACTGGTTGAATTTTGCCAGCAATAACCTCAACTAAACGTTTCCTGTAGTTGCAGATCAGACATGCACAACGGTCAGGAGTAATTCTTGAACATTCTCTTTACAAAACTTTTTTAGTTCAGCAATATTCCTGGGATGTCTGGTGTAAATCACTTTCTTGAGGTCATGCCACAGCATCTAAACCGGGTTGAGGTCAGTGACTGGGCCACTCCAGAAGGCGTATTTTCTTCTGTTTAAGCCATTTTGTTTTTGATTTACGTTTATGCTTTGGGTCATTGTTCTGTTGCAACACCTATTATCTGCTAGGCTTCAGCTGGTGGACAACAAAGCTGCCCCAAACCATGATGCCCCCCACCACCACCATACTTCACAGTTGGGATGAGGTTTTGATGTTGGTGTAATGTGCCTCTTTTTCTCCTCACATAGTGTTGTGTGTTTCTTCCAAACAACTTAACTTTGGTTTCTGTCCACAAAATATTTTGTGGACATATTAAGTTTTTTTTTTGGACAGTGGCGGCTTCCTTTGTGGTATCCTCCTGTGAAATCCATTCTTGTTTAGTGGGGGGAGCAGCAGTGCTGAACTTTCTCCATTTGTAGACAGTTTGTCTTACCGTGGACTGATAAACAGCAAGGCTTTTGGAGATACTTTAATAACCCTTTCCAGCTTTATGCAAGTCAACAATTCTTAATCATAGGTCTTCTGAGAGCTCTTTTGTGCGAGGCATCATTCAGATCAGGCAATGCTTCTTAGGAAAAGCAAACCCAAAATTGGTGTGTGTTTTTTTTATAGTGCAGGGCAGCTGTAACCAACACCTCTACTCTTGTCTCAATGATTGGACTCCAGTTGGCTGACACCTCACTCCAATTAGCTCTTGGAGATGTCATTAGTCTAGGGGTTCACATACCTTTTCCTCCTGCTATGTGAATGTTTACATGGTGTGTTCAATAAAAAAATGGAAACATTTATTTGTGTGGCATAAGTTTAAGCAAACTGTGATTGTCTATTGTTGTGACTTAGATGAAGATCAGATCACATTTTATTACCAATTTGTGCAGAAATCCATATAATTCCAAAGGGTTCATATACTTTTACTTGCAACTATATTTGTATAACTTGATCATATCCCTGCGCAAAAGTCGCTTCTCTATTGTATACAGGCCTAACTGGTCTATTCTGCCTACATAGTCAAACCCATCCAATCCCTTATTATTTTAGTTGCCCTTCCATTTGCTTTTACAGAATGGATAGTTTCTACATGTAGTATGCCAGGGGGAGGGTCTGGGAGTGGGTGATTGACCTTTCTTTACGGACTAGCTGTGGTCATAGGAAGGTCAGATAAGATAAAAACAGATTTAAGATTTATGGTAATTAAAGGGCATCTATAGTGGGAAAATGAACTTTTTTTCTTTCCATGTGTTCTATAATTCCCCACAACCCCCAGAGTGTCTTCACTTTTTCAGATTTCCTCTCTGTCCTGAGATACACCAGTTAGAAGAATACGTGATTCCTCTACTCCTACTTGTACTGTCAATCAAATCCCTGTGACGTGATCCCCCTCCCTGCTCTGTAATAAACATAGAGATAAGAGCATTAGCAGTGGGAGAGAGGTTGCTTTGATGGTAGATATAAGGCTGCACTTGACCCCCGTTCTTAATAGCTTTCACTGGTTGATGATGGGTCACAAAGTGAGAGATCGTAAACTTTACTGTTCTCCTTCTTCCGTGTCTCCAGGACAGCTTGCTTTCTATTGGCCACTGTGCGTGGGTGTGTTTTTCAGGATGTTGAACTTTTAACTCCTACTGCACATGATAAGCTTGTCGGTTAGCCGGAGTTGAGACATGAAGGAGGTAACAGAGGGGAGGGGGAAGGGGGGAGTGCTGCACACAGATCTGACACCATGGTTAAACAAAGTCACTGACAGAGATAGGATTAAGGCAGCAGAGAGTACATGAATTTAACTTTGCAAAGGGGCAATGTGTTTTTTTCACTATAGATGCCCTTTAATACTTATAACTGTGGGATTAGTTGGAAAATGATTTTGGCATTGTTTAAATGTCCTATAATGTTCCAGTTAGCGCCGTTGGGGCTGTAACAAGAAGTGGAAAGAACATAATTTCACTATGAAATGGTCATGAGCAGGTTCTCCTTACAAAATGTCTTACAGAGGCCTCTGAGATGCACAGAGCAATAAAAAGTAAAGGCAGCATAAGGATTGTTAAAACCCAATGCATCACCTTACATTAACCAATATTGATTCTCATGTGCCACTTTGTAGCCCATGTTGACCATCTATCTAGGCCCATCTGCAGCAATTGCACATCATTTAAAGTCTCCAAAGCTCTACAAACTTTTGTGTCATTAACAAACAGATACATTGCGCTCAATGCCCACTTATTTATAAACAGATTAAATAGTATTAGCCCCAGTACAGAACCCTCCATTTTAGAACTTAAGTCCACATAGAGGAAGCTCATTGACAACCACTTTGTACGCAACCTTCCAACCAAATTGCTATCCATGTACATATGTTTTTCTCAAGGCCAACCGAATAAAAGATTGTTCTTTTATACCAGGTATGTCAAACTTGCGGCCCTCCAGATGTTTGAAAGCTACTTTCCAATCATCCCTGTTTAAAATAATTCTTATTAATACAGTCTCTGTTAGTTTGCTTTATAGTTTATACAGGGGGGGGGGAATGGTTTAGCACAATTGCTTTCTCAGCATCCTCTATTACCAGCTTTGCCTTATTGTTAAATTGTCTCACATTCTCTGTCCTCTTAAAGGGCATGTCCACCCCCAAAACTATAACCCCCCCAACTACTGGCCCCATCATGTAGTGTAGTTTAATCCTTACCTCACATCCCAGCTCCATAAGGTTCTCCTGTAGTCCCCCCCCAAAGTCCCCAAAACTGCCCACCAGGAGGATAGCAGAGTCCATATAGGACTCTGCCTCCTGCCTGGCCTCCGGGAGAAGTTTGGCATGCGTACTGCAGCCCTTTTCCCCCCTCCCTCCCTCTCAGGATTCCCTCCCCCAGGAGTAAAACCCTTTAGCTATATGATTGCCCCTGTCCCCCCAGCCCCAACCGCTCTATTTATATTCTTAGAAAGCTCCCCAAACTTTACTTACCTTCCCTCTTTCCCCGCCCAAATGAACTCCCGGCAGCCGCGTCCGTGATTGGCTGCCGCTCAGCCAATCACAGACGTGACTGCCGGTCCCACCCCTTTGCTTGCATTTTCTCGCAAGCAGAGGGCCGGCAGCGTGGCGGAGGAAAGAGGGGAGGTAAGTAAAGTTTGGGGCACTTTCTAAAAGTATAAATATAGCGGTTGGGGCTGGGGGGACAAGGACAATCATATATCAAAAATTCTTTTTAGGGTGGACATACCCTTTAAAGGAACACTAAACCCCCAATGTGCCATTCGTTTCTATTATTCACAGGGAGGTGAGAACGCTTATTCTCACCTCCCAGTGAATAATAGGACGCTCGGGGGACCTGGCTCCACTTGCAGCCGCTCATTCACTGACAGCCGCTCTGTCCCGACCGCGCGCCCCATCTTAGGCGCATGCGCGTCACTACAAAAGATAGGACGCACGATCGGGAGAGAACAGCTGTTCAGTGAAGGAGCGGCTGCGAGTGGAGCGGCGGGTAAGGTAAGTTCCAGGTCGTCCGAGCGTCCTATTATTCACAGGGAGGTGAGAATAAGCGTTCTCACCTCCCTGTGAATAATAGAAACGAATGGCACAGAATTATTTTTGGGAGTTTACAGTCCCTTTAATTTTATGTTTTACAGTAGCTAGCTTTTTTGTTTTTGTACAAACTTTATTACGCCTTTTATAATTCATGCATGATTGTTCTGTTCCCTCTAATTTTAAGATTTAAAATGTCCTTTTTTTCTATCCATTTCACAATTTATCTGATAAAAAATAAAAACACTTGCCCATAGAGTAGTCGAGACAGTGGCTGTCTATACTACACTCATCTCTCATATTAACTACTAGCAGAAAGTATGTATATGTAATGGAAATGGAAGAGCAGGTTAACAGTTTTGGGGAAGATAATGGAAAGTTTGTTACTGGACTATATTCTGATGTATCGCAAGTACTGAACTTATAAGTAGTTATCAGCATTAATTTTATGTATGGGGGGGGGGTTGATCCTTGTTCTTAATATACTATAAATGGGTCTTTGCCAAGTGAATTTCTTCATGAAAATGATCTGAGGTTCAAGTAGCTAAATGATGTAGCTGTAATTAAAGTGCAAAGCAGCAACGGCTAGAGCTTGCAAGATAATGTGTTGTTTACAAAAGGGTATCGATTCAGGGGACAAAGAAAATATTCTTATTCTTTACAAAGCATTGTTAATATAATATTTGGAATAGGCAGTGACATTTTGGAATCCTGTATATACAAAGAAGGGCAACTAAATATATAAAGGATATGAAACAATCTGATTGTGCAGACAGATTACCGTAGCCTTAGGTTAGGGCAATATACTTTTTAAACAAATATATTAATGGGCCCTATAATAAACTCTGGTGGATTGTTCACCAATAGATTAGATCAGAGGACACGCGGTTATCCTAAAAACATCTGTTGTATACCAGCACATGCAAACTTTTGCATTTCTTATTAAATACGCTTCAATAGATTTTTTTTCTGATTGCCATTTGTAGTCAGGAAGTTGGTTTTCTAGATCAACTGTTAAACAGGGATCATGGTTAGGCTTAAAAAGTTGAGAATGGATAGAAATATATCTTTATTTAACCTCTCGTACTATTTAATGTTCACTGACACCTCAAAATCAAGATTAGGCGAACCTCTTTATAATAAGGCATTACGTTTAGTTCAAGAAGGACACTTTTACTGCCTCTAACAGGAGGGAATTTAAGATATGTGACTATCAACTCCCAGACTGAAGGTGTAGTAGAGTTCTGTATATCGGCAGAATCATAAAGCAATTACAGACTGGAATCATAGAACATGTTAGAGACATAAGTAATTGGGATGCCAATATGGAGATGCACATTTTTTGTATATCATTAATGTGTATGGGCACCTCAGGAAAAATGTGCTTTAGCATGAACTTCACATTTAAAATATTTCCCACAAATATGGCAAAGTCTGAGGCTGCTGGGTAATATCCCCTAATACAGGCAACAAATAATTGCACAGATGGACCAATGAAGCTCATACGTAAATGTACACCCTAATAAGCAAAACAGCTTAATAAAGGAAAAGCAATGCTTATCTTTGAAGAATGTTTTCAGATGAGAAACAAAATAAACAAATAAAACAGTTTAGTAGTATAATAATGTTTATTAAGTTAAACTGTATTGTTACTATTAGTTTATTATATTCTTAATACTTATATTATTACAAATATCGTGGTACAATATATAACAAAATGTAACGAGCACTATAAAAAACATACTTGTTATATGCAATGTTTTAATGTATGTAATATTTTACTCTTGCCCTGGGGAGGGGATATAAAAATAGACAACACACAGGTCTATAAAAAAATTCAATAAATAGGCAAAGGATGCATAGATATTGTAAGTGTTGTGGAATGTCTTGAAATGTTAGGAGGGAGGTCCAGCCCCCTGACAATCTTCCAAGCAATCAACATATTACCTATAGTTTTCCATCTCCTAAAGATTTTTGTGTGTCTTATTTTGTAGACGATTTGTGTGGAATTTCTTCCGCTTGGAGAATGAGCATCTCAATAACTGTGGTGAGTTTAGAGCTGTGAGAGACATTTCAGTTGCTCCCATGAATGCAGATGACCAGACTCTGCTGGAGCAGATGATGGACCAAGAGGATGGAGTGAAGAACAGAGTCAAGTGCAGGATATGGAAACGCAGTCAAAGCATGTCTCTGCGAAGACCACGTTTGTCATCCCAGTAAGTGGCACTTTTGTAGAATTTTTCACCTTATTTACAAAATTAGTTTTTATAAGTAGGGATATCCAAAAATGCAGACAAGTTGTTTTTGTACTTCATCTAAAATCATGTTATCAGTTGATCTTAAACAGCTGTATTAGTGGCAGCTTTCTCTTCGATAACAAATTGCCATGAAAATTACTTTTCCCCCCATTTCTGAATTTTGGTCATTATTAGCACTTTTATAAATATCCTCTCAAATATACACACGCTGACCAAAAACTATTCTTACGAACCGTGTCAGACTGACCTACCGAGGAAATCTTTATAGGGCCCTTCTCAGTGTCCCACACCACTGCATAAGGCCACCAGTGCCAAGTCATAGCAATGTTATGGTAGGCTCCTCCCCGTCGGCGATGAGGCCAATAGGAAAGCACGCTCTGCAACGAGCGTGCCTTCCTATTGGCCTCGTTGCGCAAGGAGAGGAGGGGGCAGAGCCTACCAGAGCAGCGTTTCAGTAAGGCTGTGCTACAAGTTACACGAACCCAGGGGTGAGGACCTAGCGGTTCAGGTCCTCACCCTGGGTAAAAGGTACTGACCTAAGAAGAGGAGTGGGGGGAAGGTGAGTATAATTGTCCTTTAATGATGAAGGGATGGGGTCAAACCAGGCTCACAAGTGCATTGGTAGTTGGGATCTAGACAAAACGCAGGGAAAAGGGCTAAGGCATTTAGGTTGCCGTTCTGGGTTCTTAAGGGGAGGCTGGTGGTATGCTAGGATCATTCTAGCTGCACACCACCAGCAGTATTGCTCTGTCACCCAGAGAATCTAGAGACATCATCATAGGCTTGTTTTAAAGCTGTGAGAAAGCACTCTTTAAAATATGAAAACCAGAGTTACCCTTTAAAATTATATTTCTACATATTGTATATTACATAGTCTTTTGCATTTAAAAGCTAAATGTTACCATTAGTCTATCAAGGATTTGTATTTGTTTTAATAAAAAATAAAGTAATGTATCTTAACTGTTTTGTCTTGCAGGAGTAAAATGAAAGATTCAAAGATCCTAATCGATGACACTGATGACGAAGCAAACTCTTGAGGTGTTTGATTACAGCCTAACCAACCATATCTATCGGGCTGCCATTCCCCCCAGCCTAGCTTCTCTCTTCTCTTCCAATGATATCCCCATTATCATCAGATTGGCTTCATGTCCCACCTGTCTGTTATTTTAAATCATTTTTGCCACTGTTTATCAGAACTAACGAGAGAAGCTGCAGTCCAACCTTTCCTTGCCAGAGGCTACTGAGATGGAATGGACTGTCAAAAAACTGGGGGATTTCACAAGACATCTTTCCCATTATATTTTTAGTCTATTGCCTGATTCTAAACAAACTAAAATTCATAATTCATACATTTTGCTGTGTTGCCACCTACACCAGCTTTACCAGGCATTGTTTTCATTTTCGCAGCAATTTATTTAAGTCTTACTTTTTTCCCCTAAACCCTTATCCTTAACATCCCATTTCATAGTTTTGGAAAGCACTATTGATTTTGTGTGTGTGTCCCACCCCCCAGCAGTGCTGGGAGGGTCCCACCTATATGGGACTTGGGGAATAACAAAGGTACGAGGTGTTCCTACCTTTTAGTCATGTTCATTTTTTTCTTGTTTTAAACTAAAGTTCAGTTCCAATCTCTCTTAACATATTTTTTCATATGTTCAGATGCAAAATACTTAATGGTGAGCAGCCATTTCAGCAGGCAACAGAAGCCAGTCCTGCTAAGGGCCTAAATTCTGCTCTTTGTAAGAGCTGAGCGCTCCCTCTTCTAGCCTCAACAATTTGCACTGGGAATTTTGAAGTTTGACCACTTTGCTGCTTAGTATTTCGCTATGTGTTGCATTCCCAGCATAGTGGTTAAATGCAACCTTCTCATCCTTACTGACAGACGATATGACAAATCTGCAATGAATGACTTATTTAAGTGCTGATTCATAACTTACATCCACAATCTCATTGCCTATTGGGTTATACCATATTTTCCAGCAATTCCTCACAAGGGCTGACCGCTGGGAACCAGTCTTAAACCTCTTTATATCTCTACCCAGCACTGTAGAAATGCACAATACAGTCACTGGCCATTGGGCAGAAAGGTATATATACACCAGCTACAGTAATAAAACCTAGCTTGATTTTGAAGGGTAGATCATTAACTGCTCCATGAGACAGGTTCAGAAATATAATGGAACTGCTCCTGCCTCTCACCTGTTTGATTTTCCAGTAAGTGCAAGGACAATCTTTTAAACATGACCTCCTTTTTGGTGACAATTTACCTCTAGAAGATCCTGGCACTCTTAGCTCTTCTCTTTTTCGAATGGGTTGTATGAGTGAGGGTCGCTAGGAATATTGCTGAGGTTTGTAACCGCTGCTTTTTTGTCTTGCTGTAGCTTTGTATGTGCATTGCTGTTTCGCTAGCTTCTCTTATCTGTGCGCATGCTGTGTACCTTCCCTGTCCCAAGGGAAATATTTGTGTTTTAGAAAGGCACTCCCTGAGTTAAGGGAGAGGGCACCAGTTGCTCTTTCAGAGCTGATGTTAAACCCATGAAGACATTAGGAGCATTGCTCCTATGGAAAAAATCAAGCTTAATATTAGACTGGAGCTAATTTATTTATAAATTTTGTCATTTGAAAAAACATATTGTAATTTAAAAAATAGTCAGTGCGTGCTGTCTGCACACTAAATAGTTACAATCTTAGCCCCCTTATCGTGACATTTAGTGTTTTGTGAAGCGGGTAAAGATCAAGAAAGTGGTCTTACAGATTGAAAAAACAAATAGCATTAATTTATTATTTTCTCTAGCATATTTGTGATCTTACACAGCCCATTTGTGTGTATCACATTCCTTATGTGAAAATGTAATCAATATATGCTAGCAACAAAACTTTATACGAAGTGTATTAACTTATTATAAACATGGTTCACAATGAACTACTCACTGCCACAAGGTACACTTCTGGAATTGATATAGTTCTTGGGTGAATTGAGTAAGTGACATCTGAACATATGTGCCTTTGCTATGTTCTGTACACCCAAAGGGAGGGAAATGTTTCTAACTGCTATTGCCTAAAAAATATGATTAACAGTGGCTCCCTCCCTGCCTCAGACAGAGACAAGTTTGGTAGCTGTAATGTGGCAAAATTATTGTTCTTGTATAAGATGTGATGTGAGTCTGTGCAACAAGGGAATCGTGCCTGGAAGGGGTAAAGATTAAGCAAGGGAATAGAGGGGATTTAAAACACACCCTGCCCTCCCCCCTGCTCACCTTTCCAGCTCTATACCCACTGTGAAGCTCTCAATCTGCTAGGTGTCTTCAGTATAAGCACTGTGACTTGTTCTTTCTGGTGCATTCCTAATGCTGTTCTCCATGCCACATTACTTTGCCATACCACCATAGTCACATTTCTTGTGCTTTCATTTTCATGACATGCTTGCTCCTTATCCATTTCACATGTGTGGTTCAGTTTTCACCAAAAAACTACAATCACATGCTTCTTGATTGTCTTTCTGTGACTGTGCTTCTAGATTTCTGTTCATCTTTGATGGATATAAAGAGTACATTTTTTTATTACTGTGGAGTACTTTCTGGTCAGTAGGAAAATTTGGCACAAAGTGCTTCTGGTTTGTAGATTGTATAAAATTTATGTTGCTTAATGTGTTTTTGGTAAAAGAAATGAAAAACGATACTCGAGTCTGTGTGTTTATTTCTTCAATATTAAAGGGGCTGACAGCAAATTTAAAACACAATAACTGTCAACTCTGTTATAGATTTTTTTTTTAAGCTAAAGATTTTTCCTCAAAGTGTTCACTGGGTTTTAAAGGACAACTCCACCATCAAAATAACATCTTTTAGACAGAATGGCCTCTTTAAAATATGTTGATATATCCTACTTTGTCCTTTGAATTCATTACTGTATGCCTGCTATGCTTCTGGATGCCTCATGGAAACTGAGCAATTTAGAAACCTGTACTGAGCCTGGGGATGCTCAGAAGAGGCAGACAGGGGATTAACATTCAGTCATTGGCTGTGATGTCAACTGTCAAATCCATAACTGACAGTTACTACTGGAAGGACCAGTAAGCAAAACAGGGAAACAGAGCATGTGCAGGATTTCAGGTTAGACTTATATATTTCACATTTCAAACTATTACCGTTTTGGGGGGGGGGGTTACCTGAATATAAAGGTTTCATTTTGGGTCTGGACTTGCCCTTTAATTGCTTCAAATTTTGAAAGCCCCGAGAGCCTTTTTCTGAACTTGGTGCTGTGGTGCAGTCAGAAATCTGAGAAGCACCTGGTCTTGAACAGTTTTTGGTGAAATTTTGTTCTTTCCACTTCCAGATTATAGCCCCAATGGCACTCATTGGAGCCTATAAAAGCTTAGAAATATGTGTGATCCCTTGGTAAGGAGAACCCTTTTTATAAGCCAATCATTAAAACAAATGGAGGCAGGATTGTTTTCTAAATTTAATCAGTTTCATCTGGTTTCTTGGCCTTTTTGCACCTCCTTTTCTTTATGTTCAATACTTACTCCCTTTGATACACATAACTAAATGGATTTATGATATATTTGTATATATGAAATTCTTGGGTTGTGCCCAATATCTGTTGTAAATTTCTTGTCAATAGCCCAATTAGAAATATATTTGCTGAGAAGAATGCTCACGTGTTTAATACTTATTTTCCGTGCTGCCTTTTCATTGTTAACTATATACAGACCCCAATATGCTAATTGACTCCTGTTTTAAATGCTAATAGGAGTACTTATATAATATGTTATAATACGCAAGGCTATGGACTTTCAATGGGAAGGTGCAGTGGAATGTATTATAAAAACCTCTTGGCTACATAGTTAAGAGGTTTTTATAAGATATACCACTGTACCTCCCCATTATAAGTCCTGTCACAATTATCAATAAAAGATTTTTGTTATTTCCATATTAAAAGCTAATGGCATAGACCTGAATAGTTGTATGTCTTTAACCAGCCGCTGCATTACTTTCCACTGCCGGTGTCCGGAGTGATTTATTCTGCATTTGTTTCCTTTACAGAGTTTAACTGCCGGGTCTGTAGCAAGTCCATTCACTGCTGCTCGGGGGACCCAGATGTCTTATCTGTGAGTCATAAGTAAGACAACCGGGACCCGGAAGTTAAACTCTGAAAGAAAACAAATGCAGAGTAAAACACTATGGACACCGTCAGGGGAAAGTAATGCAGCAGCTGGTTAAAAACATACAACTGTTCAGGTCAGTGCCGTGTTATAGGTTTTTTTTTATATGGAAGTAACTCAAATCCTTTAGTGTTAATATGGAGAAGCCTGTGTTGAACCCATTAAGTTGGGGGTAATTATTTTAAATAGAAAATGGCTCAAAACATCATTTTCTATTAAACCTTATGTATTATAAGAAATAATGCGCCCCATTACAGTGTAATATAAGGTTTATAAAGTCAACTTGGAGTTCCCTGCCCTGTATAAAAGCACTCGATCTGCGGCCGAACTCCTCTGTGACTTTATATCCTTATATTACACTGCAAGGGGTGCATCGTTCCTTATATATTTCGTGCCGACGAGATTGGCTCTATAACGCTAATGTTTGTACGGGTGAAAATTTTTTCCGACACTGATGAACGTTCCGCATCGTAGGGACAATGGCAGTCACGAACAATCCGCCTATACTTTATATAGGGAGAATGATCATGACTGTGTGTACTCCCCTGTCATATTCTGTCTGCCATCTTTGGATTGGTACTGTGTGTACACACGTAAAGTGCTAGGCCTCACTTATGCCAAATCAAATTGGATATCTCTCGTTTCTAGTGCAATGCAATAGCACTTGCCCCACTATAAATGGCTACGTTTTAAAAACAAATACAGCATGTACAGAGCAATAATCTATTTCAATACATCTATGGCCAACTTTAGGAAGGTAAGCTATAAATTGTGGCATAACAAGCAATTAAATACAGTATCCTTGTTTACTTTAAAAACTAGTAGTAGTTGAGAATTGTACAGTGTTAGACATTGATGAAAGTAGAGACATCTTGGATATAAAATAATACCTTTTATTGCAGGGGCGTAACTTCAGGGGCCCCGTGTGATTGGTGGCCGTGCCCCTCCCCGATCAGCTGATCGTGTATATGAATGAAACAAAACAAACTTCTGGTTTGGTTCTGGAAGTTCGGGGTCGGTCTTTTAAACAGTTGATCGCGTGTATGTTTCCTTCATTCACGCAATTAGCTATTTAAAAACAGCTGATTGCAGAGGTTATGGGCTCTGCGATCAGAGGTTATGGGCTCCGCGATTAGAGGTTATGGGCTTGTGGTGGGCCCTGCTACTGTCCAGGCCCCCTCCATGGTCGCGGGGGTCGGTAGTATGCCCCCTCCATGGTCACGGGGGTCGGTAGTTATGCCACTGTTTTATTGGCTTACTAAAATGATTGAATATGTAAGCTTTGGAAACACTTAGGCTTCTTCCTCAAGCATAATACAATACTGAATCTTGTAAAACACACTGTTTTAGACATACTGGAAGAAAGACTGACATACATGTTTTATTTACGACAGCCATTGCTAGGCATGGGGGCAAAAGATAACATCTGTGCAATGTCAGTAAGTCTTTGTTCTAGTATGTATAAATAGTGTGCTTTACAAGATCCAGTGTCATATTATGCCTGAGGAAGAAGCCTAAGGGGCATATTTATAAATGATTGCTATTTTCGCCATTTTTTGCACTATTTTCGTGTGACGGTAGTGTTCGCCTTAGTAATTGAGTTAAGTATGGTATCATGGTGAAAAGAGAAATTGCTCTCTAGTGTCGGCCATTACCAGACCAGAGAGGGTGAAATTTCAGAGCTATTTTTGTCATTTTTTTTATTTAAAGCTATTTATAAATAGGTGAAAGTTCTCCTTATTTCCAACTTTTCTGTCTTTTGTTGCATTTTTTGCAGTTTTACCAGAATTTTCACCAAACATCATTACTTAGTGGAATGTTCCATTAACAGGACTATTTCTTACACAGCACTATGGTATGTTCCCATATTAATGGAACTGGTTTGCTGAAAATAAGGAATACTAAAAAATTGTGCTGAATTTAACTTTTTGCCACATTTTCAGCATTATTAGTGCTACTTTTTGCTACATAACTTTTGCCTTTAATTACATTTTTTTTTTAAACTTTATAATAACTTATAAAGTTATAAATAATAACTTTATACGGGAAGTTGAAAGTTTAAAAAATTGGGGTGATGTCTGGTGGCAAAAAAAAAATGCCCCTTTATAAATATTTCCCTTAGACACCCATTTGACTATTGGTAAATAAAGAAAATCGGAACCTTAAAAAAAAAAAAGCGATCTTAAAAAAGCGAAATCTTAGATTGTATTACAGTAACCCCCTGGGTACCCAGTACTTGAAGGTACTTAGTATCTTCTTCTCTCATCCAACATACGATGCTTAAATAGTCCTAAATGCACTAATCACTAGGGAACAGTTGCTAAATACCTGCTAACCGAGACTGTTACATTAGCAGTAATTGCAGCGATACTACGCCTGTTGTAATGAACTACTACTGGTGTTAAAAACGTGTTTATCAGTTTCACTATGCAGCAGGGGGTGTGAAAGGCATTTCCATCTTGTTAATGACATCTGACTTAATGTACATTTTAATGGGAAAGGCTTTAGTTATTTTTTGATTTAATATAAAATCCTTTATTAAAGTTAGCCTAAGCATATTTCCCTTATATATAATGTTAGTAAGAACCCCCTATGAAGTAAAGCTCTCCAGTTAATCTTAACCCATCCTCCGCACCAAACCTATGGCTTAGTCTGAGGCCACAATGAGAAGGACAGCAATGTGAGTGAGAAGTGTGCTTGTTTTACGCCCATTACTGTCCATTTGCGATCCGCACAATTGTTCACAATTGTGTCGCATGTGATCCGCAAAACAATTTGATCACATGTGTTCCAAATAAAGATGGCAGTGCGGGGCTGCCTGCAATGTGGCCACCCATATTGACATGCACTGCTATGTGGATCGCAAGCACGATCATGAGTGCATGAGAAAACACGTCCGTGTGGCCTAGCCCATAGTCATGCTCAGTGTGCTTCACCCAAGGAGAGAGAGCAGACAGCTGTTCAATTGATATTTGAATTGATTCATTCATACTCCTGAGCTAAGCAGGGGAGGTGGCTTTACTTCACACAGGCTAGAGGAATGAATAAACATAGCTAGTAATACATCATTTTGAGCAGCTGTTTCAGGGCCATAAATTGAGAATAAAATATGTTTTTGTCTAAATTTTTTTAATAGTTACCTGGTAAATCATTCTTTTTAAAATATATGGACGTGTGATTGTTGTGGCAGTTATATTTTTAGCTTTAAGCACCACTAACTCATCATGTTGTCAGGGTTTAAGGACACACTGTTTATAATCCATCCTGCTTTTTATTGGGATTAAGAAGTCACTCTGTAATATTAAATGCTGCATAAAGCCAGAAGGCAAAGAGCAGATGACCAGATCAGCCTGTGGGAAGCATGCAATAGATATGTCTGTCAGTTCTGTGCCTAAGCAATTCAGCCTGTGAAGGACAACAATACAAAAAGGTAAGTGTAACTACAGTAAGAGCTATCTATGTATTTTTGCACGGTACGGACTGTTCAGTTTCTAGTTTAAGTACAGAAACGATGTACAATCACCAGCAGGACTTAATACCCAGAGGCAATTTAGCAAGAACTTTTTTTGGCTGAGGGATTTTCACCCAACCCCTTGATTTCTCACAGCATGGATCTTATACAATGTAGAAACAATACTCCTATCCTCCTGGATAGTAAATAATCACAGGACTCCCCTACCTTACCCAAGCCACAGGAAAACACTGAAATATCGGCAAAAACTTCTTGATCAACAAATAAATGTTATAGGTGCTCAGGAGAGATATTTACACAAATAATAAATAACCTTTAATACCCACATTGATTAGAACAGGGTACCAGTGTGTTTTTGTATATATGTACAGTAGCTTTTTTGAAGGAATTATATAGGCTTTAGTTATTATCACAGGAATGAAATATGTCAGTCTTTCAGAACTGGATGGGCCTGCCCTTGAATGTTGCTTTTGCATTATCTGGTCCATCATGATTATGTGGTGTTGGATAGCATGTCTAAAGGTAGGTACACACCGTACAATAATTCGGACCGGCCGGACGACATTTCAGTATTTTGGTCGGTCGGGACGAATTATTGGATGTGTTTTGCGGACAAATCGGGCGAATGGATGATTGGACGTGTTGGAAAATCAAAACTGATTGTGTGGTCCTCTCGATCGGTCATGGCTATCTGTTGGATGTGGCTACTTTTTCTGCGACCGTCAGTTCATCCTCCTGGTCGACCGGTCAGAAGTGCAGAACGGTCAGTCAGGAGGAAGGATTGTATCGTGTGTACCCACCTTTATATAGCGTTTAAAACTGCATTTTACTCCACTTCAGCAGCCATTCATATGCTTCCTAATGTAGGATGAATACACAATCATTGCCCTTTTTTACGCGGATGCATTTCTTTGAAGGGAAACCAGAATGTGAATCAATTATAAATGAATATTCTACTAGCATCATTTTTTAATTTATGGAAAAACATAAAACTACACTAAATGGCTGTCCAATTGCTCTATAGTTCAACTAATCATTTACTAAAAACTCCTAAAACTGTAATATTGTATAGAATACAAGATGGGTTTGTTCTAAATGTCATTTCAGAAGTTTCTCCTGGGTTAAATGCACATTATAGATAAAGGCTTCAGCCTTGAAAGTGTCAAGTCCAATTGGGACTTGTGTTGTGCTACGTGGGCACATTTCATTACGTGTCCTTCTCTTTCTATAAGCTGATTCAAAATAATACTTTTTAAAAATCTACCTGTGGGTATGAGTTTGGGGCTTTGCTGTTATTTCATCTATTGTATAGAATATAATCTTGATTGAAGGCTTGTGAAAGCTTGAGAGCTTGATGCATCTGCACAGAAATAATAAACTGCGCCCACACATCATATTACCAGCAAGGCAAATGGAGAAATCCTTGCTTTTGTTCTGTAATTTCCTATAAATGGAATGAATAAGAAATGTAATGATTTCTGTTGCTGTGCTATGCTCTAGGGAATAGCAATAGATGGTATAATAGAAGAATTAGCCAATCACATATGGATTGTATGGGTGTGTTGTTGCTGGGAAGAATCAGGCTATGGAATGGCCATGAAGCTGCAGCCATACATTTTGTTTTATAGACGACTATTTCAACAGAAATGTAACAAGTATTGGGCTCTGTAAATGCTGAGTGGTAAACTGCAATTCTTGGTCACTCCTAAGCAGTTAAAGGACATGTCCACTCCCAAAATGAAAATTTGCCACATTGCTGCCCCCAATGTGTAGTGTTAAAAAATACTTACCTTTTTTACCTTATGGTTCTCCTGCAGTTCATGATCAAAGTCCTTCCTGAGGATTGTGGAATGTGCAGGGGACCTCTCCCTCCTTCCTCCAGATCCCTCCATGCTGCATGGGTTCTTCAGTAAAAAATAAACTTTGCTGTTTACGCCAAAAACGCCAGTGTTTTAACTTTAAAAAGCGCACAGAAATACTTACCGAACCTCGTTACCTCAATAGCCGGCAACCACATCTATGATTGGCTGACTGTCAGTCAAACAAATGGCTGCCGGTCCTGCTACTACTATTACTTCTGGGAACAGAAGAGCAGTAGAGGCAGAAGCTGAAAGAAAGTTTGGTACGTTGATTTCTGGGCACTTTTTAAACTTTAAACCCTGGCGTTTAGGGTTGAGGGGTACCATATACGACAGAAATTTTTATTTTGGGGGTGGAGATACCCTTTAACAGTTGTTTTCAGCATTGTTCACTTTAACTTAAAGGGCAAGTCCAGCCCCAAAATGAAAACTTACATACAGGTAATTCACCCCCCAAACACTAAACGGTAATAGTTTGAAATCTGAAATATATAAGTCTAACCTGAAATCCTGCACAATGTCCTGTTGCCCATGTTTCTGCTTCCTGGTTCTTCCAGTTAGTAACTGTCAGTTATGGATTTGAAAGTTGACATCACAGCCAATGACTGAATATTAATCCCCTGTCTGCCTCTTCTGAGCATGCCCAGGCTCAGTAAATGCTCAGTACAGGTTACTAAATTGCTTAGTTTCCATGAGGCATCCAGAAGCATAGCAGACATACAGTAATGAATTCATAGGACAAACTATGATATATCAACATATTTTAAAGAGGCCATTCTGTCTAAAAGATGTTCTTATGAGGGTGGAGTTGTCCTTTAAAATTGTTACACACCACAGCACTTATCTTCCAGCACACAAGGATTGCAGAATTGTGTGCATGTGCATCCGTGCAAAAATGGGCTGTTTGTCTCCAAATCCAGCACTTTTGCTAGGCACAAAATGTCAGTAAAATCGGTCCACTATATCGTATTGATCCAGGAAGCCTGTCGGTAAATAAAAAACTGAGCTATCTATAAAGTTTGATAAAAAAAGCAATGAACTCAGGCAGTAGTTGTATTGTTTCATAAATAAGCCAGGGGATTTAAACCTGTGACTTCTTGGGCTGTGTGTTCCTAAAAATAAAATTTTAATATTGTAACTTGAATCCTAGGGTCAGGGGGCATGGCTTTTTGAAGCCTACATGGGCTGTGAGTTGTACTGGCAACAACATGGAACCCTTCTTAGTTACAGTATCTATTACATACATGTATTAAATGCAACTTACTAGAGAAGAATCTTACTACGTATAGGTGTTCTGGGGAGTTTTGTTTTCACAATAGGATGAAAAATGTTTTGTTCTTCTTTGTCTTATTATAGTGTTTGAAATGGCTTCAATACACATCTACATTGTTTGGAGGTTTTCGTAACATCTGTCAGCATAGGATGCTGTTGATGTTTCTAGATCATTCCTACTTCCCTTGTACTGATCAATAATGGAAGGTCATGTACAAGGTCATTTACTGTATGTTACAAGAATATTAAACCCGAGAATCTGAGTTTGTCTAACCAAAGCACATATGTCTTTTGATCTAATCCAATTGATGGAAAGGGAGATTGCAATTATTTTAATAAATACAAGAGACAGAGGCTATAAATACAATACTGGTTTATAATATAACTCAGCTGTGAAACTCAGTATTCTGCAATGGGACTTCAAGGTCCTATTTCAGTAAAGACCTCTAACACAGGCTGGATTTATATAGCGCCATCATCTTCCGTGGCGCTTTACAGTTGCATTAATATACATGAGGAAAACATACATGTTACATACAAGGTTAGTGCAAGTAATACAAAGTGCAAATTATTTAAGTGCTGGTCCAGCAGCATTCAGTGTGGTAAGTTACAGCATTACTGTGGTACAATAGGAAGGAGGGCCCTGCCCGAGAGCTTACAGTCTAGAGGAGATGGGGATGAAACATAAGGTGATGGCGAGTGACGGATAAAGCGAGGAAGGGAGTTCCAGAGCAGAGGGGCAGCACGAGAAAAGTCCTGTATACGGGCGTGGAAAGAGGTGATTAGAGTGGATGAGAGGAAAAAATCATTAGCAGAGCGGAGGTTACGCCTTGGGTAGTATCGGTTTAACAGATCGGAGATGTATGGGGGGGCTCTATTGGATACCTTGTAGAATAAGGTTAGCAGCTTAAATTGGATCCTTTGAGGAATGGGAAGCCAGTGGAGAGATTGACAGAAAGGGGAGCGTGTGAGAAGCAGGAAAAGAGAGGAATGAGCCTGGCAGCAGAGTTTAGGATTGATTGAAGGGGTGCCAGTCGGTTGCTTGGTAAACCACATTTTGGTTGGTTCTGTGAAAGGAAGGGATGAATGCGTGACATGTTTTTGAGCCGTAACCGACAGTTGGACATGGTATTAATGTGGTGTTTAATGGAAAATTCCAAGTCAAAGGTACAACAAACATTGGCAATGCACTCAACATACGGGACTATGCAGGCAGATTAGACAAGTAAGGGCTGTTTACATTGGAGAAGTGACGTTTGCGTGAGGATATGATCATTTTATATAAATATATTAATGGGTCATACAGTAAACTTTCTGGTGCATTGTTTACTAATAGGTCATATCAGAGGACGTGTGGACATCCTTTAACCAATGTCTTCAGCCAAAACAAACTTATTTCTCCTCCCTTATTTCTAAACAATCCCACAACCCAAAACAGCTTTTCAAAGTTTTCAGTTCTCTGCTCTGTCCGCCCCTCCTGCCCCGTTAATCTGCTGATAAAATTGCCTCTTATTTCAAAATTGTTAATATAAGAAATGTTTTCCAATATTACAGAACAGACTTTTTAACCTCTCCAAGGCCCGTCTCACCACCTACCCCCTTGACCCCATTCCCTCCTTTTTCATTCCCCATCTCTCATCTTTAGAGATGGCCGAACTTCATAAAGTTAGGTACGTTTTCGAACTTTTAAACTTCTAAAAAAGTTCTAAGTCAATGGGGGGTACATAGTTGGGAAAGTTCAGATGAACTTTCCAAAATATAACAAAGTAAACTTACCATACAGGCCTCTGGGAGATGGTCTGGGGAACATGTCCAAGTGCCGGGGAAGGGGGGGTCCTGGTTCGAGCTGCGGGACCCATTAAGCCCCAAAGGGCCCTTGTTAGGGCTACAAGGGCTCTACTTAGTGCTACAAAGGCACTTATAAGTGTCAGAGAAGGGTGGTACCGGTTCGAGGTTCGGGACACCTTAAGCCCCAAAGGACCCTTGTTAGGGCCACAAGGGCACTTATAAGTGCCAGGGAGGGGGGGTCTCATTTCGAGCTGTGGGACCCCTAAAGCCCCTTCTCAGGGCCACAATGGCACTTCTTAGTGCCGGGGAGGGGGGTCCCGGTTTTGATCGGCAGGACCCCTTAAGCCCCAGAGGGCCCTTGTCAGGGCCACAATGGTCCTTGTAAGGACCTGGGAGGGGGTTCTGTCTATGCTGAACTGGTTAATCACTTTTCTGTAAACGCCCTCTTTGATCACCTACAGTCTGGCTTCTGCCCTAACCACTACACAGAAAGATCTCTCACCAAACTTACTAATTATCTACTTAATGCTAAATCTAATGGACACTATTCTCTACTTATTCTGCTTGACGTGTCTTCAGCCTTTTATCACCCTTTCTGCTTCCCATCTTATCCTCCCTAGGTATTCAGGGTTCTGCACTCTCTTGGCTTTCCTCCTACGTCTCAGGTAGGATATTCAGTGTTTCCCACTCTGGCTCCAACTCCACCACTCTCCCTCTCCCTTTAGGGGTACCACAAGGCTCATTAATCGTCCCTCTTCTCCTCCCAATTTACACCTTTGGGCTAGGTCAGCTCATTAGTTCTTTTGGATTCCAATACCACCTGTATGCTGATGAAACACTAATTTACATCTCTGCCCCTGACCTTGTTACTCTGACATCCCAGGTCCCTGACTGCCTAAAAACTACCTCTGCTTTTATGTCTTTCTGCTTCCTCAAACTGAGCATGATATAGGCCGAACTTGTCATTTTCCCTCCCCTTCGATCTACCCCCTACCTAACATTACTATCAACATCAATGAAACACCAATCTCTCCAACACCTTACGTGCAATGCCTGGGAGTAACCTTTGACTGGGAACTTTCCTTTAAACACCAAATTAATACTAACACCTGTCGGTTACAGCTCAAAAACATCTCATTATAATCTCTTGGCTGGACTACTGTAACACCCTCCTGTGTGGTCTACCAAGCAACTATCAATCAATCCTAAACTCTGCTGCCAGGCTTATTCACCTCTCTTCCCGCTTCTCATACGCTGCCTCTTTCTTTCAATCTTTCCACTGGCTTCCCATTCCAATTTAAGCTGCTAGCCTTAAGCTAGGTACACACAGTACAGATTTCTGAAATATGACAGACAAGATCTGCAAGATCCTGTCTGCCATCTTTCAAAGATCTGCATACACACAGTCTCGAGCGTTCTCTCCTATAGGGAGAACAACCGGGACTGTGTGTTTTTCCTATAGGGAGTCTAGCGCGGCCGATGGAAATTTTCGGCCTTTCCCGAACGAGCGTACGGCCGACCCAATCGTTTGGCGGCCGCGCGCTCGTTCGGGAAACGAACGTACACACAGTAACGATAAAGCCCCGATACCGTCGGATCCGACGGTATCGGTGCTTTATCGTTACTGCGTGTACCCAGCTTTATCCTACAAAGCCCTCTCCAATACATCCCCCCATACATCTCTGATCTGATAAACAGATATTACCCAAGGCGTAACCTCCTAATCTGCTAATGATCTTTTCCTCTCATCTACTCTAATCACCTCTTCCCACGCCAGTATTCAGGACTCTGCTTGTGTTTTCCCTCTGCTCTGGACCTCCCTTCCGTCACTCACCATCACTTCATAGCTTTATACGTCACTCACCATCACTTCATAGCTTTATACGTCACTCACCATCACTTCATAGCTTTATACATCACTCGCCATCACTTCATAGCTTTATACATCACTCGCCATCACTTCATAGCTTTATACATCACTCGCCATCACTTCATAGCTTTATACATCACTCACCATCACTTCATAGCTTTATACATCACTCGCCATCACTTCATAGCTTTATACGTCACTCGCCATCACTTCATAGCTTTATACGTCACTCACCATCACTTCATATCTTCAAATGCAACCTCAAAACTCACCTCTTTCAGTGTTAGGACGTGGGTTTTGCATCAAAAATAAAACAATATCTTTCACTCAGTCGTTGGCATTTGGTGCAAGTTCAGTTTAATAGGAAAAACAAAATATAAGAAAAGAAACGGATTCACTCTATGGACAGTGTGTAAACTCCAAACACAGCAGGGTTTGTTTCAAACTGCAGTCAGACTGATCGCTCTGACTTCAGGAGTCCCTCTGAATAATCAGTTGCACTAACTTTTACAGCTGGGGTGGATTTCCCAGCACCCTTAGCTTTTAAAGACACATTACATAAATAACCAAATACAGATAGTTCTTGTCTATAAATAAAATTTCTGTACATCACATGTATAAAAGAAATTGTACAATGTTTGTAACATTTTAAACACTCCTGCTGCAGGTTTTACAAATAATCGATTAAACTCAGACTATGCAGTCAGGTTACACCTTGCATTATTTACACCGAATAACAGCAAACAGGAATTCTTAATGCTCTATGGCTACTTGTTTTATTCAACAATATCATATGGCTAGGGGAAAGTCTAGTCACCTTGTCTGTAGGAAAAACAGTAAATAGAAAAATAGGTTCGCTGGCCAGCAATAGAGGAAAGACAGAGGACACACAGATCACATAAACAGACAAGATCACTATTCACTCCTAACATCCTGCAAGGTTAAATTATGGACCTGGACACTCCTACCCCTCTTACTGACCCATTGTTGACCTGCTAGTTTTACACCACTGACCACTTAGTTCCAGCTACTGATCTGCTTCACCTTATGTTTCATCCCCGTCTCCTCTAGACTGTAAGCTCTTTTGGGCAGGGCCCTCCATCCTATTGTACCACAGTAATGCTGTAACTTAGCACACTGATGCTGCTGGACCAGCATCATTTACACTTTGTATTACTTGCACTACCCTTTTATGTAACATGTATGTTTTCCTCATGTATATTAATGCAACAGCAAAGTGGCGTGAAAGATGTTGGCGCTGTATAAATCCATAATAATTATAAACAAGGGTTAAATAAAGCCCTACCTGTACATTTGAGAAATTACAGTAAATTCCTGCTTTCATCAGCTTGTAGCCCTGTGACCAGTCTCAGCTGTAACATTTTTTTTTAAGTCTGTGCACCTATAACAACATCGCACAGTATATTGCTACCACATGGCATTATCCACAGCCCCCGTGATGGCAGGGGGGCCCAGGGGCTAAGAGTGGCCGCCACCTTGCGCGCACCTTTAATTATGTATGCGTGATCAGCTGTTTAAAAACTGTACATGGTGTAAAAAGGGTGTGTGTCAGGGGTCTGCCTCAAAAGCTGCGGGAGGCCCAGGCCCCTGCAGTTTTGCCCCTGTTGTACATTAAATACCACAGCGGTCCCGTGGTATTGTATGTCCGCAGTCGTATAGTTATAACCACGGTGCAATGTAAAAATTATACTATTAAAAATCATTCTGGTTTTAAAGGGATACAAACCCAAATGTAATATCTCTCTCATACGAAATGTTACTTTTTCACATTCTTTGCGATGGTGGCTCTCTGGATTTCTGCACTGCCAGTTTGGGAATGTCTGGTTGCTGCAGTTTAATAGCACAGCCAACCGTTGGCACTTTATATTGCATCAGCCTGGTATCAAGCCTTATGTTAATCATTATTATAATTAGACAATATGTAATGTTTTTGATGTATGCTTTTTGTATGTAAAAATGTTCATTGGATGTTTGCCTTTCTTAATAGAATAGTTAGAATAACTAGTTAGAATAAGTATTCACATTCCCACAGGGGACATGACATGCACCTGTTATTTAACTACCTATGACTACCTGAAAAATAAGCCTACTAGAGCTATAGAGATATGTGCAGCCTTAGTAGGTGCTTTGTGAAGGAACACCCACATAGAAATCAGATAACAGAACAATGCACAACTTTATTGCAGCAATTCAACTGAACAATCATCACTTTTAGTACCATCTTTCCTAAGAGCACCAAGGTCTTAAGAGACTGTGTTTGGCTAAACCTGGTTTCCTTAAGCCTAGTACAGACATGTGATTCAAGTACCTGATGCCAACGAATGGCTGTTTTGTCCAAAAATCATATGTCTGTTCAAATGGGCATTGTTTGTTGATGCTGCGGGATGAACTGACGACTGTACGAGCCTTTACACTTGAATTGATGTTAAAGACACAGTTCAGTCAAAAAGTGAACTATTCCTTTAATGTATTGATTGAAGTACGGGAGTTTAATGAGCTGTGCCTTACCTCCCGTTCTTCAATCAATTCCCCAGGAGTGACGGACAAAGATAGCAGAAACTTACCTTACACACGATCCTTCACAGCATCAGTTACAGGTCCCGACCGCTTCCTGGTTCAAAGTAACTATTTGATTGCATGTAAGGTAAGATTCTGCTATGTTCATCCATCAGTCATGGAGAAATGGAGAATTGAAGAACGGGAGGTAAGGCATGGCTTCTTAACCTCCCTTACTTTAATCAATACATTAAAGGAATAGTTCACTTTTAGAGCACTAACAGGCCTATGTAATAAAAGTTCTTATCATTAAAAATGGTGCTAATTTTGCCCGAACCAATCAGATGTTATGTACCATTTGAAAGCTAAAATCTGATTGGTTGGGGCAAAATTAGCATAATTTTTAATGATAATAACTTTTGATACATAGGCCTGTAAGTCCACTGTTTTTCTTTAATTAAAAATAACCATTTACCTTGTGCTATACGTTCTCATTTTGGGAACAAATGCATGCTGATTGATTGAAAGCAATGGCAATGGCAGCATGGTGGCTCAGTGGTTAGCACTGATGCCTAGCAGTGCTGAAGTCCTGAGTTCGAATCCACCCTTGGACACATCTGCAAGGAGTTTGTATATTCTCCCCGTGCTTGCGTGGGTTTCCTCCGGGCACTCTGGTTTCCCCCACAATCATAAAGACATACTGATAGGTTGTATGTGTCAAATAAATGTGCTTAGATTGTAAGATTTTCAGGGCAGGGCCTGATGTGAATGTATACATGTAATTGTAAAGCGCTACTGAATATGTTAGCGCTATATAAATCCACAATAATAATAATAATAATAAGCTGGGGGTGCATTTTAAAAACAGAATTAATGTTCTTACATTAGACTGGTCCTTTAATTATGTGTGGTAAGGATAACCTAGAATTCCTAATGGTGACTGACCCCCCCCATAACACTAAGAGAAATTTCATGCATGTTGGTCCCTATTTCCAAACTACTTGGCCTGTACACACATCTGATTTCTGTCAGCTGGGAGTAGTTGACAATTGTATGTGTGTGGTTGCTCGTGTCAAGCAACACTTTTACTACTTTAGTAAAACGGTCCTTTATAAATAAACTTAGGGACGTAATAAAAAACCTTTAAAACATATAACCTATTACCCTCACTATGTCTACCTAAAACTACAAAAACAACCCGCAACTTCTTCTTAGCCGGCAGACGTGTCTGTGATTGGCTGGCCGGCAACCAATCACTGACGCGGTTGCCAGTCAGGCAAGCAGAGAGGGAAGAGGAGACTCGCGGGAGCGAAGGGGCTGTAAGTAGATATCTGAAACTTTTTTTTTTTAGTTTTATTATAGCAGTTGGGGATGGGCAGCCCTAAAGAACATTCTAGCAAAAGGAAGTTTTTTAAGTGGACATGCCCTATTACAAATAGTAATAAGTGTTGCAGTCTGCACTTTTTATTATTATTATTATTATTATTGATTTATATAGCACCAACATCTTCTGTGGCGCTTTACATAGTCATACATTACATACAGGGTAATACATGTTATACAAAGTCATACATACTACATACACAGGTAATATATAATATAAGTAAACAGAGTGATGAGTTTCTTACAGCAATACTGTGATACAATAGGAGAGAGGACCCTGCCCAAAGAGCTTACAATCTAGAGGAAATGGGGGTGAGTCATAAGGTTTACGGGAATCGGTAGGCTGTAAATAGATTGGCAGTGGAGTGTGAAAGGTGGGTTGGATCATATTGGGTAGTAAGAGGGGTAATGTTTAGGCCAGGTTGTATGCTTGCTTGAAAAGGTGGGTTTTAAGGTTCCGTTTGAAGGTGTTAAGGGATGGTGATTGACGGACAGACTGAGGAAGGGAGTTCCAGAGCAGAGGGGCAGCACAAGCAAAGTCCTGAATACGGGCATGGGAAGAGGTGACAAGGGTGGATGAGAGGAAGAGATCATTTGCAGAGCAGAGGTTGCGCCTGGGATGATATCGGTGGATCAGCTCTGAGAATTATGAAGAGGCTGTGTTAGATAGTGCTTTATAGGATAAGGTAAGCTGCTTAAACTGGATCCTTTTGTGATGGGCAACCAGTGGAGGGACTGATAGAGAGGAGAGGCATTAAAGAAGCAAGAAGAGAAATGAATGAGCCGGGCAGCAGAGTTGAGGATGGATTGAAGTGGTGCCAGGCGGTTGTTTGGTAAACCACATAGGAGTGTGTTGCAGTAATCTAGCCGGGGTGTAATTAGGGCATGAACTAGGATTTTTGTAGCTTCGTTCGAGAGGAAGGGTCGAATGCGGGAGATGTTTTTGAGTTTGAGCCGACAGGAATTGGTAAGCGAATTGACATGGCGTTTGAAGGAAAGATCGGAATCTAGTGCTATTCCCAGGCAGCGGACATGAGGAGATGGGGAAATAGGTGTATTGTTATTATTAATAGTAAGACTAGGGAGGGGAACAGATTGTGAGGGTGGGAAAAGGACAAGTTCAGTCTTGTCCATGTTGAGTTTGAGGAAGCGGGAGGACATAAAGGCAGAGATCTCACTAAGGAAGTCGGGGACCGGGGATGTCAGTGTAGGGAGGTCTGGGGCAGAGATGTAAATTTGGGTATCAACGCATACAGGTGATACTAATCAACTAATGAGTTGTCCAAGGCCATAGGTGTAGATGGAGAAAAGAAGAGGACCGAGTACTGAGCTTTGCGGGACCCCCACAGGGAGGAGGTGAGGGGTGGAGCTAATTTCAGATTAGAAAACACTAAAGGTCCTACCAGAGAGATAGGAGTATAGCAAAGAAAGCGCAATGTCTTGGATACCCAAGGAGGCCAGGATCTGAAGAAGTAGAGGGTGATTAACAGTATCAGAAGCAGAGGACAGATCATGAAGAATGAGCAAAGAGTAGTGACCTTTAGATTTAGCACTAAGTAGATCATTGGTCACTTTAGTGAGGACAGTTTCTGTAGAGTGGTTCGGGCGGAAGCCTGACTGGAAGTGGTCAAAGAGAGAGTTAACAGACAGGTGACTGACCAGGTCAGCATAGACATGTCTTTCCAGTAGTTTGGAAGCAAATGGGAGAAGGGAGACAGGTTGGTAGCTGGAAAGAGCAGACGAGTCGAGAGAGGGTTTTTTTAAGTATAGGGGATACCATAGCATGTTTAAATGAAGAGGGGAAAAATACCAGTAGAGAGGGACAAGTTAAAGAGAAAGTTTAGAGCTGGTATGAATGAAGAGGAGAGTGGGGGAATAAGATGAGAGGGAATGGGGTCAAGGAGGCTGGTGGTGAGACGTATCCTGGATAGGAGAGATAAGAATCCCTGTTCTGTAATAGTGGTGAAGCTTGTTATGGTACAGTTAAAGGGATTAACCAATGAAGGGAGGTTAGCCGGTGCAGTGGTAGCAGTTGGAACCTTTAGGGAGGAGGTAGGGTGTACAGGAAAACCATTTTGGATGTTTTAGATTTTTTCTGTGAAATATGAGGCTATTTCATCAGTCGATAAATGGGGTAGGCGGAGGAGGTGGTGAACAGAGCAGGGAGTTAAATACTTTAAAGAGCTGTTTGGGGTTATGGGATTGTATGGATATGAGTGAAGAGAAATAGTTTTGTTTGGCACCTCTGATCCGATAAAGTACACTTTTAAATTCATTATTTCTCTATTTTTGTTACTCTTGCACCAGCGTCGTTCGGCTATATGGGATTGCCTTTTCAACTTTTTAATCTAATCCGTAAGCCATGGTTGTGGGTTCTTGCGACTAAGGCGACGTGTGGATAAGGTAGCAACAGAGTCAAGGGCATTGGAAACCGTGGTATGGTAGTGGACGACTGCAAGGTCAGGATCTGAGAAGGAGGGCATGGAGATAAGATGTTGGAAGGGTTCAGAGAGTGAATGGGGGTTGAGATTACGCAAGTCCCTGCATATGTATGTTTGTTTGATAGGGGTTACGGCCGGGACAGATGATACAAGATTAAATTTGAGAAGATTGTGATCAGATAGAGGAAAAGGGAGAGTTGGAGAAGTTTGATATGGAGCAGAGGTGGGTGAAGACCAGATCCAGTGTGTGCCCATTACAATGGGTCTGAGCAGAGGACCATTGGGTAAGGCCAAGGGAGGAGGTAAGAGAGAGAAGTTTAGTTGGTATCAATGGGGATATTGAAATCCCCTAAGATAATTGAGGGGATGTCAGTGGATAGAAAGTCCAGAGACCAACCAGAGAAGTGGTCGATAAATAACTGCAATCTGTAGGGGTGTGGGAGAGTAAACACGGACTGAATGGGACTCAAAAGATAGACTGGAGAGGACTGGTAAGGGCGTGATGGGTTTGAAAGAACAGCGCTCAGAGAGCAGAATACCAACTCCCCCACCACATTTATTATCGGGCTATTATCTTTTATTATCAGACTTTTTCTTTTTTTATTAGATATTCTTAAGTGTTTTCCCTTATATTTATAGGTTACTAGCAGAGTACCCGGATTGCCGGTTTTGATTCATCAAATCAAAAATTTGTTGGGCTTAGTCTTTTATCAGTGGGGCGATCACTCGATTCACCACCAGATGGAAACTTACATGTCAGATCGCATCCCTCATTATCTTATACATGAATGAAAAGGGTCAAAAATATTTAATTATGTATACCAAGTCTCCTCAAAATTGTCCTAGCCGTTCGGAAGTTTTTCTGGAAAACACATACAAACAGGGTTATTTTATAAAAAGTCTTATAGTTTAAAATGGTGCTAATTTTGCCCCAACCAATCAGATGTTAGCTTTCAAATGTTAAATAAGATCTGATTGGTTGCAGCAAAATTAGCACCATTTTAAACGATAAGACCTTTTATTGAATCTCCCTGATAGAATGTTATATATAGAGAGATTTTATCATTGTCCTGATTGCATATTATCCCCCCTTATACACAAAATAATCTTGTTTGGAGTGATCCCTACAAATGGGATATATCTAACGATCCCCATGTAGCCTAAGCAGCCTGTACTGTAATATAGACCTAAAGCAGGAAGCGGCACAGGAGAACAATGGTATTTGCTTCTTGCCATCATTAAGCAATTCTGCAGGACAGACCACTTAATTATATTGGCAAATGTTGGTTGGATTGTTGGTCATTTCAGCAGACAATTATCTAACGTGTACCGAGCTCAAAGCTGGAGTGATCCCTTTATCGGCTCATTAACCATATTAGAAACAATAGGGAATACTGTACTGTAGCTCCCCTGTAGTTGTCCCTGACAATATCCAGTTCTGACTTCAAAACTTGCATCCCAATATCCAATTCTCTGACATCACAATTTGCATCCCTATATCCAATTCTTGACATCACAATTTGCATCCCTATATCCAATTCTCTGACATCACTTGCATCCCAATATCCAATTCCTAATCCTTTCCCTATCTAATATAAATATAATAAATGAATAAATATAATTAAATGAACCTCCCTTCCCCTTTGTTCTATGGACACCCACTGCCCTTGAGAGAAATGAGCCAAGCTGGTGCTGTGACAACTTTTATAGGCAGCTGTGTCTGTATTTTCCTGCCTGGCCTTGGTTAGACATTTACTGGGCTCAGGGGGAACTATAAAGGGAGGAGGAGGAGGAGGAGGAGGAAGGTCACAGAAAGAAGAAGAGGGGAGGGAATTAGAAACATGGAGAAAGTTACTGTTGGAAAGAAAAGCAGAGATACTGTGGGAGAGGGAGGCCAGTAGGTGTGGGGAGATCCCCTTCCCATCCAGCCTGCACATTCCCAAGGCAGAAGGACATAAGGGAAGGATAACTTTGCCCAGAAAACTTCCCTCTTCCACCATGTGTCGGGCGGGGAGATTAGCTGGGCTAATGTACTTTACTGTGGTGGGACACGGGATCCCCCGCTCACACAGGCAAGTGGGGTATGTCTGGGTGCAGGGCAACTGAGACTGTATGGAGACAATAGGGAGGTCCCGGGGACCCTGCGGAGCCCTGTACAGAGAAGGTAAGTTCCTACTATTACTGTAAATGTGCTCGTGTCACTAGAACTGCAGATACCTTAACCCCATCCGCACTGGGCAAAACTTGCAGAAACATCAAGGTCCTAAGGTTCCACATGAGACCCAGAGGACACTGTGATATACATATTAGTAAATGAGAACAATGTGTACACCAATAGAAATCGTTCTTTCCTTCCCAAGGCTGGACTGAGTGATGTGCTATTATAATCGTATTATTGTTACACTGACTGCATACTGAAAAGTGAATTATTGCATAAGGAAATGTATTTTGTTCATTTCTCTTATTTTTATAGTAGATCAACTTGTACAGTAGTGAATATTATAGGAAAACGTGTAAAAAGATATTAGAAGTCACCAAGCATGATCTTGAAACCCCTCAGTGACTTGTAATATCCTTATATTTTACAATAGGGGGTGCCTCATGACTGGGTTACCTTGCTGGACATGTGGCACACACACAGCAGACAACATGGCTGTTCACCAGGGAGAGAGAGATCAAATTTTGGCAACAGCAAATACCCTCAGTGTTTTATTTTAACATAAACTAAAGAGCCCCAGATGGAACACAATGTAATATTTCATGTTTCCCAGCAAAAAAAACCTTTATTATTTGTACTTGGTCATAGTGACAGCCCTAAATTTATCCCAGAACTTAAGGCTTTGTGCTGGTTCTACCCTATTTGCTTAGCAGCATAACGTCAACTGCCTGGACCAATCATTTTGCTATTGTTGTTATGATCACAAACAAGTGGCCAGTGATTGTCGGCCTGCAAGAATAGAGTTATATTTTAATTCATTTGACATTAATATTGCAAAGAATGTCAACTCTCATATCAAGGCAGTGTATGGCCAGAAAAACGGCTTTAGCTTTGCCTTTCTTCTCGCTTGAGAATCCTACCAGTTTATATTTAGTCCAGCTTTTATTATTCCACTTTCAAACTGTGTGTAGTGCCACTGTGCAGCGCCTACATCCCCAGCCCCGTTCCAGCTAAATCACACATTAGCAGTATAAATTTGCACCTTTATAGGCAGCTGTCTGGGGATTAGGATAAAAATGCACCTTGATGTTCGAAACTGTTGAGTTTCGAAAACGAACTCATAGAAGTCTATGAGAGAAAAAAATTCTAAAGTTTCTGTCCATTTTGAGGGACAAATAGTAATAGTAGGTTACTGTAAATGACACAGAGACCTGGGGAATGGTCTGGGGAATCTGTAAATATAACCAAAACTTTTATTTCTAAATTATCTTTCCTCACGATCGGGCTGTGTTCAAGCTTCCGCATTCTATTTTCGAGAGTTACCGAAATCAAGAGCTACTTTCGAGGGTTACCAATATTACAAATTTGAGGGTTACCGAAATCCTCACTTGCTTTCGAGGGTTACCGAAATTGATCATTACTTTCAAGGGCTACCGAAATCGATCATTACTTTTGTTTCGAATTTTCGATTTCGATAATAGTCTCTTTTTGATTTCTATTAAAAAAAAAAATTCAGGTTCCATGAAATCTGGGAATTACAAAAGTTTTGTCGGGACTTCAAACCCTCAGTAACCCGCCAGTAAGGCTCCATCCACTCCAGTCTGCACATTTCCTGGCTATGAGATGAAGAGAAAATTTAGGCAGATGGAGGGGAAGTGTTTGGGTGTTCAGTAACTAATTTAGCTAAATGGGAACTGTTTTGTTCATTGGAATGACATCTGTCTGCTGTTTACTGGGCACCATAGTGTTAACTCTCTGTTTTCACAGCTGCACATCCAGCTGCCTGAACACCTCCCTCTCAGTGTGTGAGGACAAATGTTGTAGAGACTGGGTCCGAAAGTCAGAGTTTGTGGTTAGTCCATCCATATTGTTTCCCTGTTTAGCATAGTCTATTTCCCCTAAAACTCTTTTATTGGCGCCAATCTATACAACGCCAGCCCTGTTAATAATATATTCAGAGGGTTGTGCATGCTATGCATTGCTGAACATTCTTCATGCAAGAATGTTTAAACAAACCAATTGTATAAACTGAGGTCAAACATGATTGTGCAATAGTGAATAGTATCACCGATTTCTAACAGAGTATTGGAAATCACAAAGGGGTTCTATGGCCATGGCAGCAGCCCACTTCTTACATTCCATGGCAACTGAGTTTGACACTAAATGGTACCTAGCTTTGTTACAGTAATGCTTGTCTATTTATAGACTGTTTGCTATATTGATTGGTAGGTGTGTCAGACACTATATCAGACTTTAGTCATCTGTAACAGATGAATGCCTATACATTGTAAGATTCTTCTCTAGTAAGTTGAATTTAGCATATGTAAATAATAGATTCTGTAATTCATGGCTTATACACACGTGCGATTGTGGGGGACAACCCACTCCGTGAGCATCTGTTGCTGTTCTGTTGGGTCTCATTGATGATTGGCTGTCAGCTTCTAGGAAGCAAGTGTACACTAAGCTGGGAGTGTTCAGCTAAAGCTGGGTACACACATGAACGAGAGGGCCAATTTCATCGGATTCAACAAACTCGCCCCTTTCTCACACAAAACGAGCATCCCAAAGCCGACGAACGTTCGCCAATGGTATCACTCATTTCGGACAGAAAATTTCCCTTCTTTGCGGTCAGCCCCCTATCGCAGAACGCTCTGGATTGTGTGCCTTTTCTGATTGTCATACCGTATTTTAAAGATCTGTGATGTGTGTACCCACCTGTAGGTGGATTATGGAGCTGACCCCTAGAAACCACAGTTTAGTTTCATAAATCACCCAGCAGCCACAGCAAAGGTAGAGGTGGCACAAGTTTTTGAGTCTATTAGAGCAATCTTGTCTGCAGACTTTAGCCCCCCTTTAATCAGCCTATTACAGCACCAGGGGCACCATTACCTTTATCTGGGCCTCCACAGATTTAAAAGGGGCCTCTACTGGCAAAGTATCACAACTGCAGTGCTCCAACTTCTCAGCTTCTACCTTTCTATTATCTGCCAGAGAAGGGGCATTTATAGAATCTTACTACCTTGTCTGTGTTTTGAATTTATCTTACACTTTCATCCTGTCCCTGGTGGGTTGCTGAAAATGAACCTGTCTGTGCTTTTTATTTACAATTGCATGTACTTGGTTAGACTTTTGGTATCTAGAACAGGGAGGCTTATCATTAAAACACTATCCATATGGACACTCTGTTCTGTAAAATTATGTTTTCTAAATTGATATCAAGCTTTGCCTATGGAGGGTTCCATTCTATCTATGATTGCTCCTGTTTTCTATATGCCCTTTTTCTCCAATGCATTGAAATAAACTATTGGTCTGTTTACAATGTGTTGTGTTTTATCCCTTTAAATTTACACAGAATCAAAACAAAGATGACAGCTGAAGTAAATATGACTGAGTGTCTGTCTTCTAAAGACAGTGAGAAACAAGTGAAGCCGGGAAGTGTGATCTCAGGAAGAGCAAAACAGACAAATGGAAAAAGCAATAGAGGGAATGACTGTCCAGATATATGCAGATCAGTGGAGAAAGCAGAGCCTGTCATGGGAATGTCTGTATTACAAGGTAAGGTAAAGGCTCTGAAGAAAAAGCAGAAGAACCCAACATTATCTGAATTTTACAGAGGTGAAGAACCCTTGGAAGAAGCTTTAAATGTTCCTCAGCTCCGTACTTACCTGACAGAGGATGCATTGAACTGCAGTGAGCCTGAGATGTTCCCTGATGCAGGTGTCTGGGGCCAATATGGATTTAGTGGGGCAGAAAACACACTCCTACCCAGTGAGGTTATTAGTAATGAATGCGGGAAAGTGAACATTTCTGGCTTCGCCGAAGTACACATCAAAAATCAGTATAATGCAAACATGTGGCCTGAAGAACATTTAAAAGTATTTTCCCAGGATGCTTTGTGCCACCCACACAGTGAAGAGGACTGCAGCTTTATAAGTTCCTCCATGAGCTTGTCTGAGAGAGTTGAGAGAAACAGGCAGGAACTGAGGTGGAGGTTCAACAAGATCCCAGGGAACAGTGGAGAAACATGCCGGTATGATGTGCAGACCAACAGAAATGGAAAGATGTTAAGAAATGCGACCTGTAAGTTGGGGACAGAAGGGTTAATTTTTTTTCTATGTTTGAAGAAATTGAATTATCTTATGGAGTTTTGCAATTTCCTGTCTTGGCTTTAGGGATGACACCTGATTGTGACACAGATATAGACTCAGGGGTGTCTGTACTGGACCCCGAGGGCTGCAGGTAGGAAATAAAGCAATCTCTGTTTTACACTATTGATATTCATTGTGAAAGCTTGAAATTAGTTAATAGGGTATATATTGCAATATACTCCTGGGTTTTCAGTCGAAAATTGTTACTGTTTAAACTGTTACTGTTTTTTTTACAAGGTTTATCTGTACAGGAGCAGAAGAAACTTTATGTATCCTGCTCAAACCATGCCCCCCATCCACCTCTTGTCAGTATGTTTGCTTGTATGATGCTTGTATGATGCCTTTGTCCTTATTGTGCCTCTTGGTGTATTTTGGCAGTTGTCTGCAAGAACCATCAGGGGGCACTATCAGTGTAATTCTTTTTCTCAAACCCTACACATTTTTATTCATCCTAGCACAGCTTTTTACAGGGAAGTGGCGTCATTATTAAATCTCTTCTAATCCTGTCCCAGGGATCTGAGCGTCCGTCACGAACAGGCCAAACAGCTGCTACACAGAGCACGGATGAAAGCAAAAGGGGCCAGTCCCCTGCGAGCTTCCCACAATGTCCTTCCTCATGCACAGCTACCACCAGGGAGGTAAGTATGGGGACACTTGTAATGTAAGATTTGAGTGGATAGTTACAGTACAATAAGGGTTACTATGAAACAGGGTTAAAACATGTTCAGGTAAGGGGGAAAGGGTTAATGATATCATTGACTTATAATTATATATTTTATTATAAAACTGTTTCAGTGCTCTGCATTATTATGTTATGAGACAAACCTTTTTTGTATAAACCAGTTTACATGTATAATACATAAACTAAGGTTGTTTTATCAGAATTTGGCACTTTCTGAAAACTGAATGGGGTTAAAAAGCATTGGATAGTGAAATGGATTTAGTATGCAACGTTTATCATTTATTTAAAGCACACACAGCATGTTAAGGTTTATTTTACATATGTAATAATTTCACTATTAAAAATGAAAGTACTTGGAGCAGGAAGGTAGGATTGAATATTCCTACCTCCCGGTTTAATATTTTGAGGTGCACCAACACAGTAAAAAATGTATTTTGATTAAAAAAAAGTCAGTAAGAGTTAGATATGTAAAAGATCATCCTGGTGGGCCTCTTGTATCTGGTTTCCAGGTTGGCCCCAACACCCCAGTCCAACACTCTATTGTGGGGTAGGGGTATACCAATAATATGGGAGGTAGGGTCTAGAATTCCTACCTCCTGTGCTTCTATAGTTAAGAAACCTTTACTGAATGTCCAGAAAAAACAAAGATTAAATTCCTGTAACCGTAATATGTTTTTTAAATAAACCTGGACATACACTACACTAGATTTTTCGACTGATTAAACATTCCTTTTGAAAACATTTTTTAATTTTATTTATTTTCAATTTATATTAAAGTAAAATATCATTTAAATTCTTATCATAAAAGTGATCATAAAATAATTATTGGTTTTTATATAGATCATAAGATGCAGTTCACATGGACTGAGTTTGGCCCAATAGTTCTGGATGACAGATTTAGATTTTAGTCTGTGTGGTGTGGTACATGTTGATATTTCGAGCCGACCAATCACGGGGCCTATTTAAGACCATGAGTTTCCAACATGTCCAATCGTTCTAAGTGATTGTGATACAATTACGTCAGAAATCACAACTGATCACCCATCCAATCTGGCCAAAATGCCTGTCCGGGGTATTCATTCTGCCTTAATATCGGACCATTTTTATCAGTCCTAAAGCTAATTTTTATTACCAACAAAACACATTTTTAAAGGGATTATTTTATATACCGGTAAATGGTCTCCGGGGCATCATTTAATACATAGTTAGGGTTTCTAGATATATTTTTGGGGGGTAAAAGATTTCCCTTTAATGTCTTTTAGGTACCTTTTAGATACAGCAAGAAAACCTTTTTGGAATTTGAATCCGAGCTTTAGATTCCGAGAAATCAATATTTGAAATCGCAGCATTTACAGGGAAAGAACTGTCACTGGGAAAAGGCAATAGAGGGTCGCACTCCAAGAAATTATAACAATTTTATTGTGATCCACACATCACACGTCACAACGTTTCGGGGGAATACCCCCTTCTTCACCTGAAGAAGGGGGGTATTCCCCCGAAACGTCTATGTGCGCCTTTGTGATGTGTGGATCACAATAAAATTGTTATAATTTCTTGGAGTGCGACCCTCTATTGCCTTTTTCCTGTAAAGCTACTGGTTCCAAAGGGAAGAACCCACAAGGCGTCTGCACCCACAATTGGACAGAGTGCACCTCCACCATTGTTTATCTATTTGATAGAACTGTCACTCCAGAAGCAGAAATTATAATATGTCCCCTATCCCAGACCTCTTACTAGGATATTTGGCTGTCTGCCAGCATAGTTTCTGCAACATTTAAGAGAATCAGCTGAGAAAGCAGAGGGGGAGGGAGGGGGAGATGTATAAGCAAAGCAGGCTTCATGGTGAGGCTGTGCAGAACTTACAAGAAGTGTCGCAGACACTACAAGAAGTAAGTAAGAGAGGGTGGAGGCAAATAGGAGCACTAATTAAACATTAAAAATTTAAGGACAAAGCAAACATAGATAAATATGTGACTACCACTATTTTAATTCTCTCAATTGTAGTTTAATAAATAACATATGCTTTCATTTTTTTTCTCTTTTTTTCCTTCAAGTGGTCTTAGTGCACTGACTGATGGAGGGTCCTTAAGTGACAGCTCAGGAAGTGAGTACTGTTCTTGGCATCGAGGCTCTCGTGGATCTTCACCATCTCACGTGAGATTTCAAGATGAATCTGAGCATGATGTAGAGGAACGATATCGGGAGCGTCAGCAGCAGGGTCCTCAATCACCCAGTACCAGCACAAATTCAGCAGCAACACAGCTCTCAAATGGTCACAAACCTTGGAACCAGCATCTCTTGTCCTCTGGGAATAGTAGTCAGTGTGGAAATTATGGCTCTTATATTAAGAATTCAGGAGCCAGTCAAGACTCAGAAATAGTGCCACAAGTCACATGGAATGCCTCATTGGGATCTAAAATCACTCAGGGTGGGTCTATTAATACTCCACTGGGTGTGAAGTCTTCTCCTCATTGGATTCTTCCATCCCAGCCATGGAGGGTGCATACAGAACTTATCCGTGAAACCTATATTGGAGGTGATTCCACTGCTGATTTATCTGGGGAAGATGAGCTTGTCAGGGCACAAAAAAAATCATGTCCTCTTACAGGTTCTCATAGGAGTTCTAAAAACAAACTGCCTAATGTTCATTCAGACAGAACTATTCATTTGGATCCAGCACAACAGACTGAAGGGACAAAGAAGATTTTAGATTTTGAAAGAGACACAGAGATCAACAAAAAACATGTACTGGAAAGTAGAACAAAAAACATCTCACTGCTTCTAACACCAGATAAACTATCTGGGTCTAATGCAGAATGGGAAACTGCAGCAAAGGGATCTCTACCAAATACCATAGTTAACTCTGAAATAAAAACTCATTATCCTGAATCAAAAATCCATTTAAACTGTGTTGATCCAGGCCTTGCTTGTGTTAGACAATGTGCCACCTTACAGAAAGATACTGCCATAACCTTAAATTCTAGAGAGGGGCCTGACATACTTATTCCACCTGACAAAACACAGACTGAGTTGAAAAAATTGTCTGTTTCCAGTGAAGCCGTTTCCCTGACCATGCCTGTCCGAGTGCCTACTCCTCCAATAGGAAAAGCTCCTATGGGACAATTACGAACTGCCAGGTTTACTGCTCGTCCTGAAAGGACTGGTCAACATTTATCTAAACCTGACGTACATATAGGGGATCTGGAGCAAATGACCCCAAAAGAGAAGGACATCCAGTCACATGATGTGCCACAAACCAAACACCAGAGTAATGAAGAGATGGATTTAAACCGTCATCTTTCTTTTTCTCAAATTAAAATGAAGAAAGAGGTTACAAAACGGTCTGACAAGTCCAAAGATGAAAGTGAACAACCTGAAGTGACAAGCGGACAACCAGAAAGAGGAAAAACTCACAGACCAAAGAGACCAAGGGATCCTGAAAAAAACTATTTATTTAAGGACAAATGTAAACCGAAAATTATTCATGCAACTAGGGATCAGGAAGAAAAGTTCAACACATCCAGGGGCCAGTTGGTTCGGGAAAAAGATAATGTTAAAATGGAACAAAAACAGGGTAGTAGCATTGATGGGAAGCAGAAAAAGGACAGTTTGGAAACAGGTAAGTCAGTGGCCATAAATGATTAGCTGTTTATTTACCTCATTAATGGGGAGGTGTTCTAAGGTTACTGTACAAAGAGCTGCAACCACTTGGCATTATGCCCCCCTCTTAACCAGGTGCAGTAAGTAACTCTTCCTCTGTCTGGGGCTTGGCCTAAAGGAAGACGCGCTACTTGCTGATCGCCTTTTCCCATAGATTGGTCTGAATGACCGGTGAAGCGATGGGCCTTGGAGAAGATAGGCTGTTTTATCTACTTCCAGGGTTGTGGACCTGGATATTTAAAGAGTTAAAAAGTAAAGCTAAAGTCTGCAGCTTCCTACAAAACTGTATCAATATTAACCCTGCATCTGCCTGAGGTGATTGCTGAGACTGGGTTTATATACGGTACTTACTGTACTTACCCTACTGTGATGAAGCTTGGTGAGCAGATAGAGGGACATTAAGAAATTCTGGAGGTGTTTGTATAGCTGACTGTCAACATTGTTAGATGTATATTATATATACACAGGAGAGATTGATCCATATATTCTTTATACAGAATGACTGTTCAATGTGCCCATACATGGTCCAATTTATTTTCTCCTTCTACTGTAGTAAAGAGAGCCGGTAATGGAAATTTTCTGTCTTGCCCGATAGGTCCCGATACTGACAAATTCAGCGAATTCTGTCAGATCCGCCCTCAGTGTCAGGGCTCTGACTTCCAAAGACACTAATGGTAATGTAGTGCAGATGTGGATTTCTCAGTAAAACAACCATAGGCTTGGTACACACAGAGAAATTTTCTGTCCTGACCGTTTGCTGCTATAGAGTGGTCGGCCACAGCAAATGTCTCCTATGGACCACACAATCGGCAATGATTCTCCGGCATGTCAAATTGCCCATTCATCTGATCCAAGCAAATGCGACTGCCGATGTTCACCACAGCAGCTGAAATCACCTCAGAATTTTTGGCCAGACCGACTGATAAACGGAAATATCTTTGCGTGTACCAAGCTTTAATGAATATACTTTAAAACAAAAGTAAAGGGAATATGTGTATTGGCTAACTGTGATGATAATCATGGCAATGAGAGAATATATATAATATTATTATACGATCACATGAATGTATTCAGTCATGAGCCTCCTGGGATTGTTCAGTTGTAACCCATTTAGGAATCCCCCCTTGAAAATCCTGTGCTTGCCCCTGAACTGATGTGCGATTCTCCTCCGAAATGTGTGGCCGGCCCTCGGGTGGTCCACCTGAGAGAAATTAAGCATGTGTACGGGGTGTTATTTTTTAGGTTTTTACCCTCGAAAATACGTTTGAAGCCCAAAAAATCGAAAATCCCTATGAGCACTCATAAACGTAAAATCTAGCTTTACCTCTTCAAATACTGGTAAGACTTGATACATACAGAGACACATTTACTGTAGATCTCAGTTTGTAATAACTAGTGGGTGTGGCCTACAGTATGTAGGAAAGACAAAACTTAAATTAAAGGGTAACTGTGGTCTCAAATTCTTCCAAACTAGTAATAATAATATAAAAAGCCTTCCATCATACCTTCAAAATAAAACCTAAATCACATCTCTAGCTAAAATTTGTGAGAAGTTATTGCTGCAAAAGTTCAGCAATGTAACTTCCTGGTTGAACTCCTTCTGCTTTTAGCCATGTGACCAGCTTGTAGTCATGTGACCAGCCTGTCTGCATTAATAGGCTTCCCTTCTCAACTGTCAATTTTTTCCTCAGGTACTTCCTGATTTCCCCAGTAATAAGTCTCAACTGAGCATGCTTCTCCCCCGGGGTAAAAGAGCCGGCAGAGGTCAGGTGATGTCACTCAACCTAAAGGAAGCAGGAAGTTTGAACATTCATCCCAATGTAATTTCTCACAGGCTCCAGCCAGAGATGTGATGGTTGGCTCAGTGTAAAGGAAATACTTCAGGCTTTCATTTAACCCTAACTTGTTTTGACAACCACAGTTGCCCTTTAAAGGAATGTGTCTATAAACATAATAATTCTATAAAACATAGGGATAATCGTACGGCTTTGGGAAGTCATAGTTTTGAGTTAAAGGGTTTGTCCATTGCTTTTTTAACTTTTTACAGTTTTACTGAAGAACAGGAGTTAAATGCGTTATGTCTTACCTCCCATTCTTCAGTAAAACTTGTAGGAGCGGAGGAAGATCTTACCCGGATCGATCAAGCGCTGCTCAGAGACTCAGACGTGGTTGACAGTCTCTGATGCATCCACATCCACATGTGCACATGCAAAGGAGCATGGATGGGTCTGAGACTGTTAGAGAAGCCGGCGCTGGCTCGATTTGCAGGTAAGTTCTTCCTCCACTCCTGCAAGTTTTACTGAAGAATGGGAGGTAAGACATAGCGCATTTACCTCCTGTTCTTCAGTAAAACAGTAAAAAGTAAAGTTAAAAAGCAATGGACATACCCTTAAGGCTGGGTACACACCAGAAGATATTTTCGGCCGACCAACCGATTCACGGCACTTTTGGTCAGCTGGCCAAAAATATTTCCTGGTGTGGGGTGACCGACCTCGATCGTCCGGATCGGACGAAGGGTTGATCTGACGTGTTGGAAAATCCCGATCTATCTGCGGTTCCCTATGGGACTGCCCGGTCAATCGTTCGCAAATTCGTCCGTGGCCGAATTTTCTGTGACCGATGGACATTTGTCTTGGCACTTTTTGTCGGTTGGACAGAAATATCTCCTGGTGTGGGGCGACTGACCTCGATCATCCGTTCTTTCGGATCGGACGAACGGATGAACCGGCGTGACGGAAAATCCCAATCGATGGTGCAGTTCCCAATGGGGCCGCACAGTCGATCGGTCGCAAATCCGGCTCATAGCAAGCGCTCGGTCGGGACAAATAGTCCCTCTGTGTGTACCCAGCCTTAAGGTTTGTGTGTACCTAGGGATTGAACTAGTAGCAATCAGTCCCCGGGGGTGGGGGAGATAGAGAATCTGCTTTGGCCAAAAGAGCTTTGGTGGCTTTTGATCTACAAACACGTTGCCCTAGAGGGCTTTATTAAGATTGTGAGGGCACCTGCTTTATTTAGGGTAAAAATATTTTCTTCATATATATTTTTATAGAAAATAGAATGCACACTCTTTCATTATTATTATTGAGGATTTTTACAATTACATGTATGCATTCACATCAGGCCCTGCCCCGAAGAGCTTACAATCTAAGAACATTTACTTGACACATACAACCTATCAGTATGTCTTTATGATTGTGGGGGAAACCGGAGTGCTCGGAGGAAACCCACACAAGCACGGGGAGAACATACAAACTCCTTGCAGATGTGTCCAAGGGTGGAATCGAACTCAGGACTGAGCCACCGTGCTCAATTTCTGCAATCATTTCTTGAGATTTGATATATATTATTCTGAACAGAGCTCTCTAATATCGCGTTTTGATACATCTTTGAGAAATACAAAGATATTAGTGTATATATAATTTTGCCTTGTAGTGAAGAGAATGATATACGTTTGTATCAAATAGCATTTTAAGATACAGTTTAATACAGATGTTTTTATACCTTCAGTGTTCTTCCATATGTAACAGACTGCTTGATATCTATTTTGGTACTTGTTTTTTTTTTTTCTTGTACTTATTATTGAGTGACGCATTAAGGGGTTAAATGTACTTACCCCGTTTCCTTAGTGTAATTGATTGGGCTATAAGGAGTAGGTGTGCACGGCGAGACTTACTCCCTCTGATGCAGTGACGTTGTAGCATCAGGAAACGTGTCAGGGTTTGTTGTCTTTTCCAGTATGTCATGATTTTAATGCTGGAATAAGTTATTTTTTTACCCGATGGTTGATGGGGTCTTCATATTGGGGCTCCCCCAGACATTGTTAGTCATTTGCTCTTTTGGATTGATAAATTATAGCAGGGAGTTACAAGGGGATCTCCCCTCTCCATAGATCTATACAGGCTGCCTGTCTACTGCCGAGCACACAATCAATAAACCAATTGGTACTCTGCTGGTTGGGCAGAAAAGCAGTACTGCAAAAATTTTACCAATTGTGTGATCCTTGCATATCCAAAGAGAAAATCCTGCACATCTTTAACATACATGTAGGTACATGTCAGCATTCTTCATAAAGTGCTGGGTGTTGCCAGAGCCATTTCCAACAGAGGCTGGATACCAAATAAAAGAAATGTAGCTGGGCACACCAGTCTTGAAGTGAATCAAACAAAAAACTTTTGTGGCTTTTCGGCACAGTGCAAGGGCCTTCTTCAGACAAACTTTCACATTGTGTGATCCTTAGTAGGTTGGAATTTCCACATTTCTTATCAAATTTTTAGAAAAATTGTGGTAAACAAAATCCTGCCAATAGTTTGACTTGATTGATTAAAATATCTTACCGGATGATATACCAGGCCTAACGATCATTCTTATCAATGAAATCTACCTAGATTAAACCTAAAAGATTGGCCTAATATGAAGATGTTACTTTACTGGTCTTATACATCAAACTTCAACCAGTGTGTGCAACAGTCTCTGTTTTTTCCTGTCTTTTTGCCAAAACCTTTTTCCAATTAAAGGGCAAGTCCAGGCCAAAATTTAAAACTTACATACAGGTAAATCACCCCCCAAAACCCTAAACGTTAATAGTTTGAAATCTGAAATATACAAGTCTAACCACAAATCTTGCACAATGTCCTGTTTCCCCTGTTTCTGCTTCCTGGTTCTTTCAGTTAGTAACAGTCAGTTAAGGATTTGACAGTTGACATCACAGCCAATGACTAAATGTTAATCCCCAGTCTGCCTCTTCTAAGCATGCCCAGGCTCAGTACCTGCTCAGTACAAGTTTCTAAATTGCTCAGTTTCCATGAGGCATCCAGAACCATAGAAGGCATACAGTAATGAATTCATAGGGGAAAGTGTGATATATCAACTTATTTTAAAGAGGCCATTCTTTCTAAAAGATGTTCTTATGAGGGTGGAGTTGTCCTTTAAGGTGGCCATATACATAGCGATATTATCAGCTAATAATATTTCTACAATACATTTTGCCATGCCCAAGAACGGAAACCAATTCCATTGTTCTGGATTCAGCATTGGACACTTTATATAAAGCGATTATCGTGGTGATATCGATCTGTGTATGGCACCATTAGGACTGGAGGTAAGGAATTTAACAAATTTTGACTGGCAATTATTTTTTTGAAAACAATTTATAGAATAGAACAGAATATTCTGATTCTTTATATTTTAAAGATAATTTCCTGATTTTTCTTTTATCTCCTAGCTGTGAGCACCTGTGTGCGTGAAGTAAACGTTCCCCTGCACGGTACTAACACATACAACCCAGCAGCAAAGTCCTTAGACGAAGGAGCACAGTGAGTTTATGGGGAGAAGGATATTTTCTATTTGAGGTCCTGAGTGAAAAAAGCTGCAGTGTTTGAGGAGCACATTGCTTATACTGTGCCTCATTCCATTAATCGTTACCTTTACTTCACAATGACTCAGGAAGAGGTGTCTTTTAAGATTGATCTTTTCAGATATTCATCAACTTTAATGTTCTTTCAGGTTATTTTATAGGCTGTTAGCTTACTAAGGCTTTCACTGCCCATATATCATCACAATGCAAAGCGCCGTGCGCAAATGAAATACGTGTACTGCGCTTTTGGGGAACTGCTACAGTGCACCTGAAACAGGACTTTATCTGGTAACACAGCTTAACCAGTAACAAACGATTGTCATCATTTAGTTTTACCTGGGTTATATGGGGATTGGGAAATTACCTGCAGCGAAACATTGTCATACCAGCCTTTCAGTTATACATAGTATAACAACTATTGTACAGGTTCGCCTTGCAACCAAAGTTCAGTCATTTCTTCTTTACAGAAAGAAATACTGCTATAGATAATTATTCACATTGCACTGTTTTCATTTCATTTTATATATATATATATATTGCTCGCTCCAATAAATGTGCAGGAAGCGCATTTATAATGAATAAATGTTATTTATCAACTGTGCTAACTCATTCCACAATATGTCAGGGGCTTTATCTGCCTCTTAATTAAAGGAATGCACCTTTTTTGATGTTAAAGGAATGAACTGTAACCCTATTTTTAAAGGTTTTCATTCTCACTGGATCCTTAAGCAAGGTACAGATGTGAGATTTAACATTCAACGCCCGACCGCCCATACGCAGTTATTCGTCGGGGGTTTCGGGTCACATGCAAAATCTCACGTCTGTACCAAGCTTAGCAGCAGATTAATAAGCAGATTGGATATTGTACAATAATCCTTTGTATACAATTTATAGCAGGTTTAACACAATTTACAGCAGCTACTTTAAAGCTGGTGGAATACAATGTACAGTATACACAGTAGTAGGATTACATCAGTAGGCAGGATGTACTTGATGTACTCTGCAGCAGTTAGAATGCAGGGATTTTCCTAGCAGGGCTAATATGCACTAGGAATTGCAAACTCACATTGTCACAGTTTACATTGCCCCATTCCAATACTTTCCTGCTCTCAGCATTTTAGAATGTTAACTTCTGCCAAGTGTCCCCCTGATCAGGATTAATAATTCTTCTTTAGGTTTGTCTCTACTTTATGTTCAGATGTGGAAACCTGATTTTCTGCTGATGTTTGAAGTAATCAGTTGTTTGTAGTGCAGTCTCCATTGTGCAGCTAAATGAAAAGATAAGTGGCGCGAAATGTATATACTACGTACTGAACTGGTTCTTAGGATGTGTCAGTTGTACAGATGAAAAACAGACACAAGAACATTACTGTTTTTAAATATATATATAATAGGAATGTACACAAATTTAGCTCTGGTATATAAACTAGGCTAACAAAATCACATGGCTATTTGCTATTGTAACCTATTATACGTCTGTCATTTTCAAATGTTAGAGAGGCAAATGAAGAAGAGACCCCCAACAGCCCAATGAAACCCACTACAAAGAAAGGTCATATCAGGAGTGGAATGAGAAGAATCTTATCCTCCTTTGGCCTGAAATCACGTCCAAGACTAGAACGATTTCAGTCTTCCAGTTTGGACCAGATATTTCCATCAACTTCTCAGAGCTCAGAAGTTTGTGGAAGTGCGGACGATGAGTCTTACAATAAAATATCTTCAACTGGAAGGATGACGAAATGCCCATCACTACAGTCCCTTAAATTGGTAAGTCTGTAGAAATGGAAGAAACATCTTGTGCCTATGGAAATGGAAATAAATTGTCCCCTTACAGTGACTATAGAGCCCATCATTATCTTATTTGTTTGGTGGGGTAGGGGCGTTTCAAGGGGGAACGGCATCTGAAACAAAATTCAAAAATACAATGTGCCTGAACCATGTAACATGAGGAAGAGGTTCCTGCCCACGTAGAGCATACAATCTAATTAGGTGGGTAACAAACAGATACATAGGGAAGGGTAGAAGTGCCATAGTAAGAACTGGTGCAATGTCAATTTTACAGTCCTATGATGTGCTGCGCTCTGAGAGGTAAGATGTGAGATTAGATTTAAAGAGCATGTCCAGTCTAAATATAAACTTTTGCTATAATGTAGGTTACCCCTGCCCACCCCCAACCGCTATATTAGTTTGGTAAAAGATTTTGAACTGTACTTACATGCCTTCATTCCCCCCTCTCCCTGATCTGGCTACCTGCTTGTGGAGTCTGCTGCCAATCATGGCATGCAGCTGTCGTGAATGGAGAACACCGCTGTTCGTTTTTTACCAAACTAATATAGCGGTTGGGATGGTCAGGTGTAACCTACATTATATCCAAAGGAATTTACCCTAGGTGGAAGGGCTGCAACGGATGGATCCGGATGGAGGGGGGATGGGGTGGAGAAGGGATCCCCTGCGCTTGCCACTGTCCTCTCAGAGGACAAGGAGGAGGCAGAAACCTTTTGGATAGGAAGACCGTTCCTACTCACTTTCCTGGACTTTGCAGAGGTGTAGGGTAAGGGTTTTTTTTTAACTACACAATGGGGCCAGTTTTGGGTTAAATTTTAGTTTGGGGGGTGAACATGCCCTTTAAACCTATTTGATGTTTCTTGATAAAGAGAGGCAAATCGAATTCCAGAGGATGGGAGTCGCAAGAGAACAGGGTTTAACTCGAGAGGAGGTGGTGTGAGTGTTTGGAACATAAGAGGAGAAATATAAAAAGGAGATTTTAATGTTAGGAGAAGAATTTTTAAACAATACATTGTTTAATGGGGAGCCAGGTAGATGTGTGGCTAAGGGGAGATTTAAGTTCCAGTTTGATAGAGAGCGACACAATGCATGCAGCAGAGTTAAGTATTGACTGAAGGGGAGAAAGATGGGAAGTAGGAAGCCCAGTAGGCTAAAGGTTACAATAGCCCAGGCGTGATAAGATGAGATGAGCATAGTGGTAGTTGGAAGAGAGAGGGTATTGACAATATTACAAAGAAAATAGTTTACCTATTAAAATGAAAAGTCCACCCCCAAAAAACATTTTAATAAGATGTTTAAGGCTACCTTTCCAGAGATAGAGCTACTTACATTAGTGTCTTTTTCAAGAGGATCAAATGTGCGTAAATGAAAGCACAGAACGCCCATATATTCCCATGCCTTATTCCCATGGATCTCAGCTCCAGTATAGGAAATCACTTTTTATATGTACTAAAGCTGTTAAGAAGGATAACCCGTTAGTCTCCGCCCTCTTTCCACCTCTCGACCAATCTGGAGATAGAAACATGTGAGAATGGCATACCTGTGATTTTATAAAGTGAGCAGCAGAGAGTTATGTGGGTGATTTCACAACTGGGATTATTTTCACGGATGATTTCCCAGGTTTTGTGCATCATAGCAGACGAGGGGGGGTGGGACTTCTCCAAGAAGCAATGACACACGAGGTTACAGAGATGTACCTGGTACGTGATGCTGTACCGGATGTTGGTACTGAGCTGGCCGCATGAGTTACGAGGAGAATATCTTAAAAAATAAAGGTTATTTTTAATTTTAAACATGGGGGTTCACGTTTGTGGAGAGGGTTGTATATGATAAATTAAGAAATGGTTATTTTTGGGGGTGGACATACCCTTTCAAAGGTGAATGTTGGAGGGTGGGGGTGGGGGAAAGAAAAAAAATTAGACACCCATCCCTATTTGCATCCCTTTTTATTATTGTGCTCTCAGGGCCTAATGAAATTCTGTCCCTGTGGCATTATGGGCTCTTTATTTTTTGTGGCATTAAGGCTGAGTACACAACGGGTTTATATTTCAGGCCTGAATGACTATTGTAACTGATTTTGGTTTATCTGCCAAAATATCAGCTGTAATTACCAGTGTGACTAATGGTTAGGCCAAAACAGACGGGTCAAATGATTGGTCCTCTTAATAATGGCTGATCATGTGGCTGGTGTTGCTCTATTGGATGGTTCTAGACAGGGCTGCAAAGAGAAGGAGCAATGTTTTCTGGGAGTATCCATCACTGTGACATAATTAAGAATGTGAGATTAAGAAGAATGTTGGAAGGAGGGAAATTAATATTAAATTTATGTGTAACACCTTTAATTTACCAGCAGATGTCACAATTTCCCCTACCAAGGAAATCATCCTCTGTGCAGAACCTGTTGGGAAAATCAGAAAAATCTGCTGGTTACGTTATCGGAGATGCCAACACAGCACCACGGTACGATTAAAGTAATGCATACTTTGAACTTCTAAAGTGATATGTACATTGTGAAAATAGCATGATAAACAATGTTGTAGTAACAGTGACTCCTTGTATCCTTAGTACAGGAATTATTACATTACTGTATACAAAATAGTGGGCAAGGGTCTGTTACTGGTACATACATTGTATTGTTTCTTCTGTGCTACCCCCTCCCCACTAGAATGCTGCGGCTGGTGCATTTTAAGAGCTGTTGGTCTGATTCAGAGATTGTATATTTAATACCGGGGTTTGCGCTAGTTTTAGCGCTACTTTGTAACGCCAGTTGGTGTTAAAGTTGCACTGGGGAGAAATCCTGAGCATAAATCCGTCCTTTTATACCGAAAGACACATTTACCCGAGCAATTGCAGCTCCGGGTAAATGTTGCTCAGTGCAGTCTGCTTTTCCACTTCTCCTTGTGCCCATAGATTGTTACATGGATGGTTAAATACATTATGTAGATTGTTACATAGATTGTTATAAATTGTTATATAGATTGTTACATGGATTGTTATATACAGTAGTTTGTTATATACATTGTTACATGGATTATTATAAAGATTGTTATATATTTTGTTATATATATGTAGATTGTTACATGAATTGTTAAATAGTATCCAGTCTGCCTGTAATTTACAGCAGCATAAATATATATATACAAACATAGAAAAGATAATCAATGCACATTCCTAGGCCCCATACAATATCATATTATCTGCACACTTTATAAACAAAGGGGTTTTAGGATACATTACTGTGATCACATGAATGAAAAGCCTTCCAACCACATCAAACCACTTGCCCCTTTTATGGGAGGTCCTATGCCTTTAATATAAAGCACTGGATGGCTTTATAGGGCTGGGGGGAAGTGAGAGAGCCTGTTATATGGATCCAGTGTGTAAGAATGAGAAATGCAAAGTTTGCTAATCGTAATTGAAGTAAAAGAAATTGAAAAGGTTAGAAGTTAGGACCTTCCAGACTGGGGTTACCTTGACGTGGTTGGAAGGCTTTTCATTCGTGTGATCACAGTAATGTATATTAAAACCCCTTTGTTTATAAAGTATGCCAGTGTGCAGATAATATGATATTGTATGGGGCCTAGGAATGTGCATTGATTATCTTTTCTATGTTTGTATAAATGTTTGACCAGATCAGTAGCACTTCTGCAAAATGTAGTTGTAAATTAGCCTAATTGGAGTGCTTCCACAATCCTTGTATTGTGTATATATATATATATATGTGTGTGTGTGTTTGTGTAATACGGTATGTATGTGTGTGTAACAGTGTGTGCATCTGTGTGTACAAGTGTGTGCAGCGGTGTATGTATGTGTGGGGTAGTAGTGTGCCGTATATACTCGAGTATAAACCATGGTACCTATTTTTACCGGAAGAAACTAATAAAACTGATTGACTCGAGTATAAACCGAGGGTAGAAATTATGACTATTGTTGTCTTATGATTCCGTATTGTTTTGAGACTTTAGTTGCCCTTTAAATAGCAAAATTCCAATACAGTAATAGCCAAATCCAGTATGGCTATTACTGTATGGGAATACTGCTGTCCATTTAAAGGGCAACTTAAGCCTCAAAACAATACAGAATCATAAGACAACAATAGATGCCATTCTCCTGATTCTGTATTGTTTTGAGGCTTTAGTTGCCCTTTAAATGGACAGCAGATTTCCCATACAGTAACAGCCAGACTGAATATGGCTATTACTATAACTGTATAAGAATTCCGCTGTCCATTAAAAAGACAACTAAAGCCTCATTGCCTGGCACTCCAGATGTTTGGAAACCACAATTCCCAGCATGCGTTAGTAGTTGGAAGTTGTAGTTTCCAAACATCTGCACCCTTACCCTGCCACCCAGTTCAGTGGGTACCTTCTGCGGCATTCTTCTGTCGGCATTCTTCCCTGCAGTAACTTACTTGTGAAATCCGTCAGCTGCTCGCACCCACGCTCCCTATACTGATGCGGCAGCGTACGTCACTACTCGGAGCCGGGCAGTTACGTCAGTTAGGGAGCGTGGGAGCGAGCGAGTGGCTGACGGATTTTACAAGTAAGTTTACTGACTCGAGTATAAACCGAGGTTGGGTTTTCAGGCTGATTTTACATCCTGAAAACCTCAGTTTATACTCGAGTATATATGGTATATGTGTGTAGCACAATATGTGCATATAAATGTGTGGCAGTGTATATATGTGAGTGAACATGTGGAGCGGTATATTTGAGTTTGCTGCATGTCTGTATTGCAGTGCATTATCTGTGTACAATGTATGTATGAGTATGTAAAGCTGGCCACTTGTTGTAAATACACTGGAGCGATCATTCCATATATTATTTATACAGAACAATCATCCAATGTGCCCATACATGGTCTGATGTTATCTACTGTTAGTCTACTCTAGTAAAGAGAGAAGTGCATATAATATTTGTATTGGCTAACTAATGATTATCATGGAAAGTACAGAATATAGATAATATTATTATATGATCCATATATAAGGGCTAGGCCACCCTGCAGTGATTGAACATGCTATCCGAACGTGCATTAAAAAGCTCGTGTTGGCAAATTGGTCTGGACACACTAGGTGCGCTGCGATCACCATTTTTTTCAGAATCACATGCACTCCGATTGTACAACATTACGCAGATCACAGCACAAGCATACTTCATCACACAGGGAAACACACATGCATGTGTCTGCTTTCTCCTTTATCAAATATTTGTACGAATATGGTCATAAACTTCCTACTGTGCTTGTTCTGTGGTAATCCATTCAGGAATCCCCCTTTAAATATCCTGCACAGTTTTAATTTGTAGAAATAAAGCCCAGAATTTCTGTTTCCCACAGGCGTGCTCTCAGTGTTGAAGACATAGGATCCCCTGGCATGCCACGTTTATTGGGGCGTGTGGCTGAGGTGTACCCTGATGGAACTCGTCTCCTAGTAATACAAAGGCCACCACAAAGCAACTTTGGTTTCACCATTTCATCTGTTAATGGAAGGCCAGACTCAGGTCAGTGAAAACAAGCACCAGACAGAGTAATAATGTAAAGCTTTCCATACACAGCACCAACAGTTTAACTGATTCAGCAAATTTGGGCAAATCGGCCGAAATCTAGATGGTGTTTTTTTGTGTTTTTTGATAGACCACACATATTTATTGAAAAAATTGAAATCAGGCCAGATGGCAAATTTTCCATCGAACCCACCTTCCAGTGCCCTTCTTCCGCAACAGATTTTAAGCTGAAATCTGCAGGAGACTGGCTGCACAAGGTGGGAAATTTTTATTGGTTCTTCCAATTGAATTTTCAATGGGCCCAAATGATCAAATAATCCAATCGAGGTGCCTAGCTTTATAGGCATCTCTGCACTCTAAAATGTGAGTACATTGCAAAATACACTTTAGATGTATTTAAAGAGTTAATTATATCCTTGCAAAGCTGGGTACAAACACTACAGATTTGTACAAAAATGGATGGACACACGGACATTTTACAGTAGTTAGCCCATGTGTACATAACCTAAGTATTTCTACCTTTTACATATGGATAGTAGAGATTATTTTCAGCTATGAAATATACAGAGTTCCCTCTGTGACATTGTGAGTACCTAATACTGTGTTGTGTCTGTTTAGGAAAATACGTGCAGGACATGAGTGACCCTAACACTTCCAAACTGTACTCTGGCCTCTTGCATGTGGGAGATGAAATTCTGGAGTTAAATGGCACCAAAGTTTCAACCTTAGGACATGACCAGCTGAGAAGTATTATGGCCGAGGAGTTCACCTTGTCTTTACGTGTCCTACACCAAAGAAGAACCAAATGCTAAAAAGATGCTATAGAAAGCCTGGCTGGGTGAAAGGATAAACTCTCTGACTAGGCAAAGCATTTCTGCTCTATTATCCATTGGCTCCATCCTGGAACTTACAGTAGTATGTCTTATGATGTTTAAACTTGACTGCTATTTTCATAGTGGGGCTTATAATGTTCTCCTTGGCTTGTAATGACCCCTAGCAATATAGGGGTTAAATGTAGCTAACAAGCACGTCCAAACTGACCCACAGACTCGTGGATTTCTGTTTACCAAGAGAATTCGAATTTTGCACTTTTGACACCAGAATTTGTTTAAAAACACAGGTGTCTCACCAGGTACGGGGATGGAATGTCAGTTTGGCCTTTCACCCAGGAGGCAGTGGATTTAATCAGTATTAATCTTGCAAATGCTGCAGTGAACTCGCACTTAAATATGTCTGTTTGTATTTATGACTTTGTAGCTTTTCACTGCCTAATTAATATATTAAAATATAATTGTTTATTCTGAACAAGCTGGATTTTTTGTTAGCCTGTGAAGCTTGGGATCTACTTATAAAGCGGGAAACTGCTGGCACAGTGGAGAACGGTCATCACAATTCCCCTTCACATTTTTAACCATTTTATATAACAAATTCTATTGCAGAAAATGAAACATTTCTTTAGTCAGCCTGGACACATTATTACAACCTACAGGTATATATATTTTGAATAAATACAATTTGGGGGGGTCAGTGGAAAATATTCACTGTAAGATAGATCATATATTCACTGTAAGATAGATCATATATTCACTGTAAGATAGATAATTTCTTGTAGACATTCCTCCAGGGCAGAAATTAGCCCTGCTCACCCATGCAGGGAACCAGAGCCTTAAAGTGAACCTGACATGTATATATACTAGGCAATTCTGCTTTCTACTTCTGCTCCCCAGACACAACCCTATTATAAATGATAAAAGGAAATGGTGGTGTTGACATATAACACACAAGATTTATATGATATGTCAGGCAGCACCAAAAGGCAGAATAGATACAGTTCATTCAATCAGAAGGTGGGTCAGAAGCATTAGAAATCTGTTCATTACATTGTCTATTCTCTTTTTTTTTTTTTTTTTAGGAAAACAAAATGTAAGCCTCAAGGGGCGATCTGTAGACAGCTGCTATTTCTGTCTTAAAGCCATGTTAACCGATGCACTAAGGGTTAACTTAACTAAGGGTGGTTGTGCGCAAAACGAGTGCTGTGCAAGTGCCACAACATGTACCAAGCCGATAGCGTATTTTTAGGATGGAATCTTTAATGACAGCAAATAGCAGAATAGATTAAGCCCATGCGTAGAGAGACGCTATTGGCTCCGGTGCATTGCCTTTTGGGGGCGATCCGCCAGGCGCACATTATGCGTGCGTACAAGCCTTAAGCCACAACACCACAAGCTAAAACAAATAATCAGTGCTTAACTGGCCGTATTATTAACACAGAAGTTGACTAAGGTTGGCTACACACAAGCAGATTTTTGGGCCCAACCGACCAATAATTCTGTGTATCTGGGGTGATTTCTGTAGCAGCTGATGTTGTCGGCCGTTTACCCGAATCAGACAAATGGGTAATTGGACGTGTTGGAAAATCCCCGCTGATCGTGCTGTCTCCTATGGACCGCATGATCGGTCACAGCAAACTGTCTACCGCACCAACATTCACTGTGGTTGATAGTGATTCGTCCCAGCTAACCATTTGCTAGTGGCGATCGGTCAGTCAGGACAAAAAATCCCTCCGTGTGTACCTAGCTAACACTATCAGCTCTTTAAAACTTCTGCCAGTTTGTATCCGTTTTTTTGGACAGCTGATTGCGTGTATCTTTACTGCAGAGCTGTTTAAAAAGAGATGGTCGCAGGGCACTGGTGAGGGGTGTGTCAGGGGCCTGGCCAACAATCTTGCTGGGGGAGCCAAGCCCCTGCACTTTCGTGGCTGCTGGATCACATTTCTGGCTTCAGCCTTTGAGAAATAATATTGTGTATAATGTATAAACTTTCTGCTTCTAGTAGCTTGAGTGGCATCACCTGACCCTCTGCTTCTCTGGGGGCTGAGCATGCTTACTTATAACTGTTGTGTTGCTCCATCCTCCACCCCCCTTCTGGTCCAGGGCTTAACCAATAAAAAGACATACTCTGCGAGCAGCACTTTTTCCCATTTGGTAAATCCCAGACTAAGTGGTGGAGAGCCTGGACAATATAGTTCTTTAATACAGCTGATAGGAAGTTCTATTACTAAACCTTTCCAGCAATATAGCCTTTAAAAAGTTTTACCTAGAGATTTGATCTATGGTCAAATGGAGCCATAAACAGAAGGCTTTTATTTAATCATAACTTATTTGAAAACCAGAGTTTCTCAAGATCACAATGGCTGCTGATGTTAAGTTGAACGGCAACTATATGTTTGGCACTAAAGGGTTAGTGTGACTTTCAGATCATGGTAAATTGCCAATTCATGTGATTATGTGAATAAAGTCCTTTAAATGTTCAATAATCTAAATAATGTTCCTCGTAATATCCAGAGAATGGGAAGAGGTGTGTTTGGAGAGCTATGACCCCCCTATAACACAGTGTAGCAATGCTGGGAGTTGTAGTTGGAAATACTGGCAGGTAAAGGTTTCATCCAAGACTTGTGAAAAGCAGATTGCGTAACATTGCCCAAAGACATTTCTGTTTTAGCTTCAAGACTTTGTCTGTCCGTTTCTATAACATTTGAAGTCCGTATGAAGTGCCAGGAACATGGATACATCTTTAATGACAATATGTCATTTTCAAGGAGACCGATAAGACAGGTAGGCTAATGAGCTGTCACTGCAACTCAGCACATAGAAGACTACAAGGAGAGTTTAAGGTTGCTGCTCCACATGTATTAACATACATTCTTATCTTGTAGGCAGGGAAGAATTTTCAAATTAATCTTCTGCTCTTCACAGGATTAAAGATTTTGGCATAACAGATGGGGGTGTGTACACCAGTGCATACTCTGTTCTTATGGGAATGTAACACAGGTTGTCTATTTTTTATGTGTCATGTATACTGGAAAAATGACTTTGCGTCATATTAATCTATAATTAAGTATGTGTGAGTAGCACTTACTCTAAGGTGTGTGTGTTGCTGCATTCCTTCAATAAAGTACTTTTCTTGCTCAGGCTCTGACCACTGACCTGACTATTTTTCCCCATACCAACTGTCAATACTGCATAAAGTATACAGCACACCAACTGTCAAACCATTCCAGCTACAGCAAAACTGCCTACAGAAATGCTGAAATGCAAGATGTTTCAGATTGGATATCTAAATAAATAGGGGGCAGATCAACAAAAAAAGATACAGTGATAGTAGTTTGGATGAATTATAGTTTCCACTAAACTAATTTTCCAGTGTACATACCCTTTAAGGCATGAGGGGAAACATTATTTAAAGGGTATGTTCACCACCAAAATAATAACTAATCTTTTTCTCCCTGTAGACCCAATCGCTTTACTGTAACCCCTACATTGCACATGCAGGAAAGCAAAGGTTGGTAGTTTATTATTTTGGGAGTGGACATGCTCTTTAAACAAAACATTAAAAGGGCAAAACTAAAGTTGGTATATTAATAAATTACACACACATACACTCACACACTGCAATACTTACCTCAGTGGGTGACGTAGCATTCAATGCCATGAAATCAGCTTTTCTCCCTAAGCCGCCTCCTCTATGAATGTGTAAACTTGTAAAAGAGCTCAAAGGTCTAGTGAAATAAATCCTTACTGGTACACTGCCAAGCAAATATTATATTTGAAATTCTACAATATACCAGTTTTAAATTTGTGGTACACTTGACCTTTAATCTCTTGATGTTTTAAAAAATATTATTGCCGCCATTTGTATTTTCTTGTATATTTTTTAATATTTTCATGTTTTGTAGTTTTCTGTTTATTAATGTAACCAATTTAGAATAACTATAATTAATTAATCATTATAGTTGCATCCGAAAACCCCAGTTACTTAATGGATACACACTGTACCAATCTTTGAAATATGAAAGACAAGATTCTGGCATCTGTCAAACATGTGGCAACACAGTCCCGAGCGTTCTTGTTATATAAAAATATAGGGAGATCGTTCAGGACTGCCACACTCCCCACGGCCACGGGTGATTCTCTATACTTCAGTACAGGGGGCTGAGCGTGTACAAGGGAACTTTTTGTCCCATAATGACTGTTACGATGTCAACGCTGAATGTTTGTCGGCATCATAAACGGTCATTTTGCGTGGTAAACACTGTACCAAGAAAGGACCAATTACATCGGTAACAACTGAATTAGCCCTTTTTCGTTTATGTGTGTACCTAGCTTAAAGGATACATACAATATAAGAATTGTGGAAGCACTCCAATTAGGCTAATTTACAACTACATTTAGCGGAAGTGCTACTGATCTGGTCAAAACATTTATACAAACATAGAAAAGATAATCAATGCACATTCCTAGGCCCCATACAATATCATATTATCTGCACACTGGCATACTTTATAAACAAAGGGGTTTTAGTATACATTACTGTGATCACATGAATGAAAAGCCTTCCAACCACGTCAAGGTAACCCCAGTCTGGAAGGTCCTAAATTCTAACCTTTTCAATTTCTTTTACTTCAATTACGATTAGCAAACTTTTGCATTTCTCATTCTTACACACTGGATCCATATAACAGGCTCTCTCACTTCCCCCTCAGCCCTTTGGCTTTTTAAAAGGCTTTTAATTCATGTTATCACAGTAATGTATACTAAAACCCCTTTGTTTATAAAGTATGCCAGTGTGCAGATAATATGATATTGTATGGGGCCTAGGAATGTGCATTGATTATCTTTTCTATGTTAGCTTAAAGGATAGGTGCACTGTAAAATCAAGTTATGTTCATTTGGCATTTTGGAGAACGCAGAGGAAATCTCAGAGGGGCGGAGCTTAACATTCAGCAAACCAGTAACAAGATGTCAGCAACTTTTAAGGCACAAAACTAGGCTCTGGAGGGGCATAGGCAAAAAAAAAATTTGGCAACGGTATTTTAAAAGCTGCAGCTTCCAAAGGAACATAACTTGATTTTACAGTGCACTTATCCTTTAAAGGTGGTAATATAAGGTTCTTGCATATCCAGCTGGCCTGGTCGGATATTGGGAAAACCCTCTTCATTGGGACTCTTGTTGGGTATGGCCTATTGAAGGGCTGTAAAGGACATATTCATTAATTTACCCAGAGCCGCACCGCTCCTTTAAACAATTGCCAATCAGAAAGCTTGACTTTAGAGGGCACTAAACTGAAAAAAATGACTTGCCTTTATTATTTTCCATATTTTTAGTGCTGTCAGGAACTTGATCCCTTTTTGCTCTCCGTGCTCCCTGTCACTAGATCTCCTCATGTCCTAGCTCACTCCTAGCTAGTATGCATGTCTCCTCTCTATGTATCCACCCCCTCCCAAAACTGAGGCACAAAGAGAGCATGGAGCATGTGCAGTGGACATGATCATTTATGTCGGGTGAAATTCACCCAAAGTGCGCAGAGCCATTTGATCATATCTTATGTGAGATTCATTCAGAGCGCCTGGGCCTCTGGGTGAATCTCCTTGCTAATGTTGTAAATAGTTTCAGATTTCTTTTCGTGACCTCTAAAACAAATTTTATAACCTTAACCATAAATCAGTGCTGTTTCTAAATGTCGGTAAAGCAACAGAACTCACAGTAATTTATTACATTTACAGGAGAACTAAACTTTTTGTTAAAAAACTTTTAATGTGGAAGCTTTTCTCCCCAGAACACATATATTGTAAGATTCTTCTGTAGTAAGTTGCATTTATGTACATGTGAGAAATAGATTTTATAGCTAAGAAGGATTCCATGTTGTTGCCAGTACAACTCACAGCCCCCGAGCCGGATTAAGACCAAATGGGACCCAAGGCACAAATCATATTTTTGGGGCCCCCCTAACGTTACATTATACAAATATCACTATTGTAACGGTCATGTTATTTGTAAAGTAAAGAATGTAAAAGCAAGATTGCAAGTATTTTGTAATATTTATTAAAACATTTAACATAAATAACATGACCACAATATAAATAGCGATAAACTATAAACATTACAAAATTCTATATACTGTTGGTGCTATGTATTTATAGCAGCTTCTTTTAAAGGAATAGTCCACTGCCATAGTGAACTATCCCTTTTCTACATTGATTGAAGCCAGGGAGGTTAAGGAGCTATGCCTTACCTCCTGTTCTTCACTCAATGTTTAGATAGCCAGGAACGAACTTCAGAAGATCTTACCTTTCACGCGATCCAGCAGGGCCGCTCTGAAAGTCTGGACTGCTTCTGTTACACTATAACGCGCAGAGATTTTATACTCGAGTATATACGGTATATGGTATGTTGCAGATTTTGGCACCTCAGACCCACTTGGGTTTTTCACCTGTTTATACTTAGTGCCCTATACTCTGTTTTGGATTAAGAACAGGAGGTAAGGCATAGCTCCTTAACCTCCCTGGCTTCAATCAATGTAGAAAAGGAATAGTTCACTATGGCAGTGAACTATTCCTTTAAATAAAGTGCAAACACCTTAACTTACTAGCCTACAATTCTCTCTGTTACACTGTCTGATAATAGATATGTAGGTAGAACAGAACATTGAAAACACTTAAAAAAACCCAATAATATAACAATATAAATATATTGACCACAAAGTAAATTGCGATAAACTATAAATAGAAAATAAATACACCTAGTGCTATCTATTTAAAGCAACTTCTTTTAAATAAAGTGCAAACTTCTTTTTGTAGTTGCCTACAATTCTCGCTATTACACTCTGATAATAGATATGTAGGTAGAATACAACACAACATTGAAAACACTAATATACCAACAATATACCAATATAAATATACTGACCACAAACTATAAACATTATAAAATGATATATACGTTTAGTGCTATGTGCTGCATACTATCCCATTCCCATCTGATTGATATCCCCCTCCCCCCCCATACAGGTTTAGGTAATGTTATATATATATATATATATATATAATGTTCCCATCTGATTGATATTGATGATTGCACCTCTGTCCCCTCTCCCTTCCCCCCCCCTCTGTCCTCTCTCTTTCCCCAACCCCCCACCCCCCTCCTCCATGCCAGGCATACAGCTTAATTCAGTTCTGTGCATATTAAATTGGTGGTATTAGGTAGAACTGTACCGGTGTGCACTACTCATCATCCGAGTAACAAGCAACTTAGTTCACTTGGGAACTGTTTACGCCGCACGGCACGCCTCTTCTCGCACCAAGCGGCCAGCCCAGCAGCAGCAGCAGTCAGTGGCACTTGGTCTTGGCAGCGGCCGGGAAACTTATGCATGCACGCCACTCGCACAGCACTGATTCGCTGCACGACGCACAAATTGATTGGTAAGGACAGGTGCACAGCAGACAGCAATGACCTCATTGGATGTCAGGGCAGGGGCCCCCGGTCCGAATTACAGCAATGGCCAGCGGCCCGGCGCTACAGGTTGCCCAAAATTTTTATTGGATACTGGGGCCCCAAGGATGGCTCCTGTCGGACACTTGCCTCGGGTGCCTTATAGATAATCCGGACCTGCACAGCCCATGTAGTCTTCAAAGAGCCTTGTGTGCATGTGCACCTGTTGCCACACCCCTGACCCCAGTATTCAATTTCTCTATGCACATAGTGTTTTCTATAAAGGTATCTCCTCACCAATATGGAAGTCCCTGATAAGCCTTTGAAAGCTGCTTATCAGTTTATTTCCTAGATAGCTTAAATTGCAAGCAGCCTTCCGGAGGCAATGCAAAATATTCAAATAATTTTTTGCGTCTGTTTCTAGTAAAAGATAAAGGCCCATATTTATTAAGCGGGGGTATCAGAAACTTTCAACACCATGGTTAATGTAAAACTAGGTTGCGCCCTTAAATGTCACAATGTCTCAATCGTAAATTTATTTATAATTGCATTAACGATTGTTAAAGGGCATGTCCACCCTTCTAAAAAATGTGGGGGCACTTTCTGAACTTAAAACTATAGCGGTTGGGGATGGGGGGACAGAGAGAATATTATATATAAAGGATTTTACGCTAGGGGGAGGGAATCCTAATCGGGAGGGGGAGGGAGGGGGAGAAGGGCTGCAGTACGCATGCCAAACTTCTCCCGGAGGCCAGGTAGGAGGCAGAGTCCTATATGGACTCTGCAGTACTCCTGGTGGCCCTTTATTTGGACTTTAGGGGGGGATAGCAGAAGAACCAGATGGAGCTGGGATGTAAGGTAAGGATTAAACTACACTACACAATGGGGCCAGTAGTGGGGGGGATTATAGTTTTGGGGGTGGACATGCCCTTTAAAGCCACGGTATTGCAAAATAGACATACCCCCTCCTTTATATGGCCAAAATTTTCTAAATGTACCTGGTCCCTCTGTGGCAGCTCTGGAGGTGCAACATATAAATGCAAAATGTTTTTAGACACCCACAGCCCACATATCACAGGTTCAAATTCCCTGGCTTACTATAAAATGGTCAACTTCCCAAGTTTACTGTTGGTTGTTAGTTACTATTACATTTCCAGAAAAAAAACATTTACTGTCTTTCTATATAGCAGCTCTATTGGGCTAATGTTTTTAGTTATCCTAACTGTTGTTAGGAAGACAGAGTACGTGAGGTTATAGGTTCTAGTGCCCATGATTCCTTTTATTTTATACTGAAATGTTAATATTCTGTATCTTACATCCATGCTATTTTAGAAATAAACTGCAAAGATTACTTTTTTTTAAATGAAAAGCTAAGGAATATATCATTGTTCAGGAGCATTGAAATATGTTTACAAAAAAAATGCCCTGGAATCCCTGTTCTGTATCAGAGGGAGGGATGAACTTTGAGCTGAAACATGATAGGCTATCAGCTTCTATCAAATAAGGATGCAGCTTCCTTTGAAGTGTACTGCATACACTGCAAAGTGAATCACGGAAGCTGACCCCTAGTACCCCCAAGCTAATTTCAAAATCACCCAGCAGCCACAGCAAAGAGAGAGGTTAGACAGCTTTTTGTATATTTGTGAATGTGCACTATTGGGATAATGTTGTCTTTAGTCTTTAGTTCCCCTTTAAATGTGAAGCCCCTTTGATTGTGACTACATAAATTATTTAGTGAGCACTGTAATAATGGTTTATTAACAGCTGATCTGATCTCTATCAAAACAATTTATGGCAAGACATTGCTGACAATGAGTGTCAAACAGTGAGTTTCCTAGTTACCATAGATAGGTAAGGGAAAGTAGGGGACAAGCTTTGTACATCAAGAAGAATGATATCACTGCAACAAATGTATTGCAGAAAATAAATAATAATATAATACAAAATAACCAGAAAGGGAAAATTTAAGTGTAGACTTTGAATTTGTCTAGAAGACTGCACAAACCTATAGTAGAGTGTCTGCACCTGACAGAGCTGACTGCAATCAACAGAAATCAGCTGATAAGATCTGACACACAAAACGGCTAATCAACGCTGGTCTGCGCCACAGCAATTAAGAGGCGGGTATTTAGTGTTAATTGCACATGTGACATACATACCATTAAAGTCTATGTGCAAAAAATGGGCCCTATTTATAAAAGATCGGTAACGTTATCGTAAAATACCGATCGTTATCGTAAAATAACGACTGTTTTTTTACCAATAACGACCGGTATTTACCGATAATGACCGTTATTTACCGATAACGACCGGTATTTACCGATATCGTAAAATACCGGTCGTTATCGGTAAATAACGGTCGTTATTTTACGACAACAATCTGTATTTTTTACGATAATGATACCGATCTTTTATAAATAGGGCCCAATGCCTGTACATTTTGCCAAAACACGTCCACAGATTTCTTAGCTAGGTAAAAGCACATCTTTCTTATGTGACCGTGGTGGGAAAACAAAAGAATAGGGACCCAGTCAGCCAAACTATATACCAGTTGTTAAGGTGATATACCCAGATTAGATATTTAACAATAAATTAAGACACTGAGAATTCTTTCTTTTGGGTAACAATCGGCCACGGCTTTTATTAATAATTCCAATTAAATGTGCCGTTTTTGCATATTAACCATCACTGCACTCCCTTGCATATTATAACTATAGTTGATGTTAACCATCCTATCCGTAGATCTCAGCTTGAATGCCAACCTTTGTCTTGCCAGAAGGCATGTAATGTCTCCATAAATATATCCAGCAAGGGTGTCCCCGCCACAAAGGAGTTCATGTAGTCCTACAATGAACTCCGACCACCACTTAACAAAAATAGGGCCTGATCAATGCCGTCCTGTAGGCCTGATAGGAAAATATCCTGGCCAATGTCATTTAGATGTATCCCATCTGGCGTCATCAGTGGCCTATTGTCACACTCCGATTGTCTGTGCCTGATCACCACACCGCCCAATGAGCACACAAATCTGGAGATTCGTGTATTAAAGAGGAACTGTGGTCCAAAAATGACTTTAGGTAAATTGATAGGAATTGCTCTCCTGGGAGGTTTTGCAAGTTATTTCCATTGTTTATTTTACATAGTTTTGAAGATATTTACATTTTTGTGTGTGATATGGCAGCAGCATCACCAGGTCCCCTGCAATTCCTTCTTCCTGCTCTGAAACCTGTCAGTCAATCTGCCCTGTGTCTCCTCCCCTTTGCAGCCCCCTGGTCCCTCCCACTCATGGACCCCATGGTCCCTCCAGTTGCAGGCCCCCCTTGGCCCATTCCCTTACAGCCCATGTGGCCCTGCCCACTCGCAGTTGCCTAAGCCCCGCCCACTCACGGGTGCCTAAGCCCCACCCACTCACATGTGCTGTGGGCCACCCTGCTGGATGGCTGCTGGGTCCCTAGCACCCTGCCATACAACCCGGGGCACTATTTCAGACCAAACCATTATAACCTATTTGAAGAAACCATGGATCCGTGAAAGATCAGCCTTCATTAGCATCAGGTCAGATAGCCGGGCCTTGCAGAGTCCCCTCCCCCTCTGCTTCCGGCACCAACCTGCGGATATCTTCCCACTGGAAACAAGAAAGGGAATCAGCAACCGCATTTTTTACTCTTGAAACATGTTTTGCCAGATGTTGAATTGCAAGCATTGCAGCACCAGATGCCTAACCAGGACAAGGACTGGAGGGGAAGAACAAGATTGTTTATTAATCACAAATACCACGCTTGCATTGTCTGTGCAGAAACAAATGGATTTATTGGCCATCTTATCGCCCCACAACTCCTACAGCTACAATTATAGTAAACAATTCCAACAATGTCAGATTCTTGCAGAGCCCAGCATTTGCCCAGCTATTCGGCCAGGTCCCTGTTCTGCAGGCCCTCCCAAGGATGGCCCCAAAGCCCAGAGAACCGGCCACATCCATGTATAAGTGTAATTCTTTGCTGGACTGTTCTTAGCCCTGTATTATTGATCTTCCATTGTATGACTCCAAAAAGGATTCCCAAATTCTTAAAGTCATCCTTGAGCTCCCTGGTAAGCCGAATGTGATGATGGGGTGCCTTTACCCTACATGTGGCTAACGATAGTCGCCTACAGAAGACCCTACCCATGGGCAAGATTCTACATGCAAAATAAGGGGAGCCCAGCAACGGCTGTAGCTGCCTGATCATGATTTTACTAGCTAGAAGACAAGACCTAACACCTTTTAGTAATTCTGCTAGCTTGTCTTTGGGAAGCCTACATTCCATCCTGACAGAATCGATCTCTATGCCCAGGAATGATAGTGTGGTCATAGGCCTGAATGTTTTCTCCTCTGAAAGAGGGACACCAAACCTAGCCATCAAGAACCTGAAAGACTGTAACAGCAGTGAACAATGGTCCGAATCCATCGGACCAACAAAGAGGAAATTGTCCAGGTAAAGAAGGACAGATCTGGCACCCGAACTGCGCATTCGAGGAACGAACTGAATGTATAGTATAGTATTTGAGGTTGAATAAAGACATACGTCCATCCAGTCCAACTCTGCCGTGGTGTCTGGAGCTGGAACGGGATCTGATGCTGGTGGACATGCTCCATACGGAAGATTACCCATGTCTGCACCTCCTTGAACCGCGATGAGCTTTGTGCCCTCTATTACGGGTCCTGGAGTGGATCCTTGACCTTCTATGACCTGACCTCTGCCTGCGTCGCTTGTGAGAGTAGTTATCGGAATGGCTAGAATCGGATTCTGAGGAGGAATATCTATGCCTCCCATGACCCCGTTGCCCTTCCTTCTCTATTTGTCCTCTGGCTGGAGAGACCCCTGCCTTCCTCTCTGGGGACCAAGCAAGGGAGACTGCCTTGATGAACTAGAGGCCTGAAACCCTCCCCTCTCGTCTGTGCCCTCAAACTGCGCATCCATAGCCCTGCTGCTCGCTAAGACTGCTGCCTCCACTGGTCGTCCTTTAAAATCCCTCCGGAAAGCCTACCCTCCCCCAAACTCTTCCGCTCCCCCATACTGATTGGGCCCTCTGTTCTGGCTTGGAAAGGGGGACTGGTCTCCAACACCGCCCTGGGTCAGCGCTCTGTATTGGTGGGGCCTCCTGCATTATCGTCTGGTCTTGTGAGGTCCCTTCCCCTGACCCCCCATCCTGAGTGGATGAGGAGGAAGATTCCTAATCCTGAGGCCTAGATCTAAAGATGGCACTAATGGCCCCCACCAATCCTTTTCTCTGCCCAGCTGCCTTTTTTGCCACCTTTTTAGCAGGGGCCTTTCCCCTCTTTTTTCCCCCCTAGTGGTGCCGGCGGGTCTGGGGCTTAGCCGGTCAGGTGGGCGTGAGCTGCGCACAGGCCTAATACCAGGGCACCCGGCCGGGCAGCCTGGAGGGGCTGATGCTGCCCCTTGACCTCCCAGGGGTAAATCCTCCACAGCTAAAAGGGCCTGTAGCCAACCTGCCCCTCCCTACTAATCCTCTCCGTCACCTGCTCCATCATGGGGTCGCTCCCCGCTGATCATTTTGCCATGCTTCAACTATTTGGTTGAGGATGCTCTGAAAAGCTGTTTCCCAGTCACCGGCTAGCTTAAAATGGCGCCGGTGATCGCATGGCTGTCTGAAGAAAGCCCCACGGTCAGTCACCCCATCCGCTATGCGCGGCGGATTTCGCAGTCCCGCACGTCAGAACTAAATTGTGTCTCTAGCTCAAAAACAACGAGAGGAGATACAGTCCAAAAAGGAAGAATAAAAAAGAAGCGGTAGAAATAAAAAGAACTGAAGAAATAAAGGACAAGACGGAAATTGGAATGGAAAATAAGGTGCAAATGATTCCAGTAACAGGGAAGGTAAGAGGAGATTGTACCCAGTTGTATTTTTGTTTCACTTTTAACAAACATTAAAAAAAATTTTTAATACACATTTTAAAAATGCATTTGATTGAGAAAAAATCCCCAGAAATGATGTGTGTGAACACCTTTAGAAATGAATGGGTTACTAATTCCATCCCCTACCTATAGACAGCCTTTCTTTTAAAAGTTACTCCCCCTCCCTGAGAATAGAATCCTTCTGCCTTGTGTCCCCACAGGGAGTTTGTCTTGCTAATGAGCCCAGGTGGCCACAGCCTACTTCACAGAGGACAGAGCACATTATGCGACTCTGTGGGAGAGGAAGGAGACGGGCTGCACTCAGCTGTGAGCACAAACAGGGGGAGAGCAGCTTGTCTGATCTAGCTCCCTTCCCAGCCCCCACAGTCACTCACTTCCTAGGCTAGTTTAGCATCAATTCACTGCATCCTTGGCTTTAAAAAATAGCAATGTATCATTCAAAGGCTCCTCAATGTGGATAAAAGAAGATTTGGTAAAAGTATTGAACAGTATAACCATTTATGTAACCGCAAGCGAGAGCTTGTTAGCGCAGTGCAAAAAGCTGCTCATAAACCTTATACAGGGACATCTAATCTTGTTGAATCATTTATTACAGATACCACCTTACCAACCACATCTGTTTTAAGCTGCAGCTGTAAATATAGCATGACTGTAAACTACAGATCAGTGAAAACCCAGGCAGTATTGGCATTTTGCTTCATGGTCATAAAGCAGAGATGTGTATTTTCCAACTGTGGTAAAGGTGCAGTATTTTGCAGTATCACCCTATAGTAAATACGCACCATACGGTCATATTTCTAAAGGTGCAGTATCGCATAACAGGCTTTGGTCAGTGTATGCACAGCTTTGATAGAATCTATTGAACAGCGAATAACTTTATTTAGGAATAGAAAGCAATATTTCAATTTCCATTTATATTGAGAAATCCAAGCACAGAGATAGTCTGAAGGCCATGAATATAAAGAGGATATTAGTTTCCCCAAATATCATCCCAACACCTATAAATCTCCAGAAGTGACATCACAAACTTCAGACAACCATTGGTGGAGCAGGATTGGACCTTGGGCAGAAGACAGGCCTATGGGCCATATTTATAAACCCGCGGTATGGCTTTTTAGCGATACCACGGGTTAGTTAATTTACGATTGTGGTCGTAAATGTAGGATCACAATCGTACATTTATGACCGAACGTTCGTTAATTAACGAACATTTGATCGTAGAATACCATGTGGTAGTAAACTACCGCAATGGTATTCTATTGGGATCGTAAATCTACAATTTCGTTATCGTAGATTTACGATCGTTAAACCAATCGTTAATCTCCGATCAGTTTATCGATCGTAAATTTACGATAGCGAACGTTAAAGTTGCGGTATCGCTAAAAAGTGATACTGCGGCTTTATAAATATGGCCTTTTAATTCCTATCTGCATTTGGGGCACAGGTTAAAATTGTATAATTGGCTCTGCTTCTTTATTAGCATGCAGGGTCCAACCAAAAGTTAAGGTTTGCACCGTGAGTATCTAGTTATTTTATCTAGTTAGCCAATAAAAGGTATCCCAGCTCTACTGGTTAGACTAGTTATTCGCACAGTTATAGTAACTGTTCATGTATGGCCAGTTTAACATTAATGTCACACTTGGCATTATCTCACTGAGAATGCTATTATTATAGCCAACATTAATTGTGCCAAAAGTGACAAATGGACACCTCCAAAAGCCTGGCCAGCACATTACATTTTGTGTGTTGCCTTTCTGGTTGTTTATAGGCCAAACATGAACGCTAACACATTGCCCTCCAAATGCTTACAAAGTGGACACTGCCAGTATCAGACAAGCCCAACCTGGCAGTGAAAGGATTAAAGTGGAATAAAGCCGAGGGATGTAGCTAGCATGCTGATTTCAGCAGTGAATTAAGTTGCTGGAATCCTGACAGAAAAGGTGTTGTGCATCAAGGCTGAGTAGGCCAGCAATGATAATGGATTCAGGGATGAATGAAGGTCTGCAGTCTTGTGATGGATTTAGCAATAGTCTGAAGGTCTGCAGATGATTAATAAAGCACTGCTCTAGTGGACTACCGCAAAGAAAAAATGAAATTGCTGTAAGCTGCAGACCTCACTGGATGTTTTTTTTTACTCCCTTATCCAAATTGCTTCTATATGAACCAATCAGATCTACCTAAATATCTCTCTATAGCAGTGCTTGTAAAATATTGAGTATCAATCAGTATTAACACTGCATAGCTACTATTCATCAGTGTTGTAACTGGAAAGCATGATGTTGGTATTTACCCATACTGCATGCTTATAAATAGACCCCTAGGAGCCTACTTTAAGGTGCAGTATTTTGTAACATTTTAATTGTGGTGGTGTGCCTCTACTGCTCAGTATTTTGGTACTGCACGGTATTAGCTACTTGCATTTTTTTTTCAACCACATTATTACATTATGGTCGTCATAAAATATAAATGTAGCCATAAGGCTGGGTACACACACACAGACTATCTCTCCCGATCGTTTGTTCGGTCCCATAGGGAACCGCAAGATCAATCGGAATGTACTGACTCGTCCGATCATCTGATCCAGGTCGGTTGCCCCACACCAGCATTCAGTTTAATTGAAGAAAGGGGGGTAAAAAAGCTGTTTCTTACCTCCCGTTCTTCAATGAACCGTTTAGGAGTCAGGAACGAAGGAAAGGTACTTACCCGATTGCTCTCTACTTCACCGCATTCTCAGTCATGTCCCCGATGGCAGGGGCGTGTGTTTAGGGGGGGGGGGGGGATTACCGGTGCCTGGAATCCCCCCATTCTGCCTGCTCACAGCAGTTTGCTGTTCTGCTTCTCCTGGTGCTCATAGACTGTAACATATATTGATACATAGATTGTTACATTGGTAATTGAGCTGTGAGTATTAGAAGCAGCATTTTTGTTTGTTTGATTCAAAAATGTATCCAGTCTTGTCTGTGATTGACAGCAGTATAGAGAACTGTGTTAACCCTGCAGCTGCCAGAGGGGATTACTGAGACTGAATATATATACAGTGTTTAAAAGGACAACTATATTCTAAAAATGAACGGTTTTAAAATGGAAAGTACCTGGGGCAGGGAGGTTGGATCGATTATTCCTACCTCACAATATTGTTTCGTTAAGGAGCTGCAGCACCAACAGTTTTCATTTGCCAGGTTAGTCCGGGACTATTCCTGTATTAAAGATATTGCTGAAGCCAGGAGGAAGACTGGCAGGAAGTTTTCTTTGGGCTGGTGCTCCTCACAGAAACAATATTGGAAGGTAGGGATTACCAGTCCTATATCCCAACAATATTGTTTTGTGTCGGACCCGGATGCCATCTCCACTTGGTACATATGGACAAATATTTTGTCATGAGCGTTCCCCTCGATATTGATCAGCCAGGACAAAGCATGGTCGTATGCAGCAAATGGACCACCCGTTTGGCGGTGATTTACCAACATGGGCAACCAACATTTTTTGGCCCAACCAATACATCGAAATATCGGCCAGTTGGCCTAAAAATCTGTTTGTGTGTACCCAGCCATAATAAAAATACTTTATAACAAATGTAAAGGGGATGTCTGTATTGGCCAACTGTGATATTAATCATGGCAAGTGGAGTATATAATATTATACTAAACATCAGTTTTTTGTCATGGACGCTTGGACCCATTGGTGCGCACCGCGTGACGTTATCTAACCACTGCACCGGGGGGGGGGGGGCGTGGGAGGTGCACGCACTGCGGGGTTTGCTAGTAGAATAGAAAACATGGATGAATTTGTCATGAGCCTCCTTCTAGGCTTGTTTAGTGGTAACCCATTTAGGAATCCCCTCCTCGAAAATCCCGCTTGCCCCTGGATGTATTTTATGCACTTGCACATGCGCAAAGAGTACTAAGTCAGTCAGGACCTGTCCGAGGACATAGCGGAGGAGCGAGCGATCGGGTAAGCACCTTACCTTCATTCCCAGCTCCTGAATATTTTATTGAAGAACAGGTGATAAGACACAGCTCCTTTACCTTCCGTTCCCTCAATAAAACTGAATACCCCCCAAAAATTTTACCAGTGGAAATATCAATTAAATCATGATAGGGAAAACTGTTGGCCGCGGTTACTTTTGCCGCGACTGACATAACCATATTCTGGCCGACCGGTCGCAAGTGTCAAATGGTCAGTCTGCACAAAGCATCCCAACATATGTAAGTCATTACAAACTCACCTCCAGAGGTTCCTACGATGTTCCAATATTTGACTGGCCCTATCGTAATATTGATCAAAATTACGATTAAAAGCATGATCCGCCTAGGAAACTTCACAGAAATGCCGGCAAGTAAACTGCTGCTCCATTAAACATTACAATTGATTCAACATTAATCTCAGATCAAATTGGTGTAATTTTAGGTAGTGTATGGGCAGCTTTCAAGTTAAAGGGGAACTGTGGTCTCCAAACAAATTAAGTTATGAAAGGCCAGTTTCCTACCTTGGGGGGGCCATGGGGGGCCTGCAACTGGAGGGACCATGGGGTCCATGAATGGAAGGGACCAGGGGGGCTGCAAAGCGTAGGAGGAGTCACAGTACAGATTGACTGACAGTTTCAGAGCAGGAAGCAGGAAGTGCAGGGGACCTGGTGATGCTGCTGCCATATCACAATATGTAAACATCTTCAAAACTATGCAAAATAAACAATTTAAATAAATTAAAAATGTAAATATCTTCAAAAATATGCAAAATAAACAATGTAAATAAATTGCAAAAATTCTCAGGGGAGCAATTCCTATCAATTTACTTAAAGTCATTTTTGGACCACAGTTCCCCTTTAATTTCCGTACTTATATCATATTAAAATACAGTTCCTCTTCCTTTTTATTGGTCATCTTCTGCTAAAATATATTCCACAATACAAGCAATGTGTGCAAGCTGTCCTTGGGCCATTTCGACAACAAATTGCTTTCTTTCAGTAATTCTCCCCACTTTGCAGTCATGTACATTGTATCCCTAGGGCCTGGATAAACATCAGAAACACCTAACTCATTAATGGGGTCACAGAATGGTATTCAGGTGGTATAATTGGTAATATTTGTTAAGAGGTTAGGTGTCAGTTAATGGACTTTGCATCACTTTGCCCTCAAAACAAACTTAATACACAGTACTCACTAGTACATTTTTGTATTTGTCTCTTTATTAACAGCGTTAATTAGAACGTTTTAGTTCTCATACGCAGATATATAAAATGTTTATTCAGGCACAAAACTACTTCGTTAGGGCTAGGCCACACTATTGCGCTTTTTTTTGCAATTGCGCATGCCTTTTTTTCTAACACAGCAATCGTGGTAATGCATGCAATTGCGTTTCCGTTTGCGATCACCATTTTAAAGCGCAATCGCAATTCTCCGATCCGCCAGGTGGATCAACGAATGACCCCCGGCCAAACGCATACACAAGGACGATTCTCGACCGAAACGCCCGTTTGTCACGTGTAGCGCTCGGCCATCAGGGGTCATTCCTCACTCATAAATCAAGAGTGTGTACGAACCTTAAGAGGCATGAATGTATTTTCCCCCGCCTATTCAATTTAAACAGTCTACCGCCTTCTCTAATCATGAGTATGCTGCCAAATATCTAAGCTTCCTTGACATCTATATCTAAACCCATACTACTCTGGTTAGTGTTGAAATAGAACAAAATGCTATATGATGTGATTCAAAGGGAACCTGAACCGCTACAAACAAGTACTTAATAAATGCCTTTGTTTCTGTTCTACTTAACAGGGGATGATGTTGCATTTGTCATCTTCTTTACCATCATCCCATGCTGCTTGGAATGGACTATCTTCAGACAACTCCTTCTAGGACAATTATCAATCTATTGTACAGACACCAGATATTCACAACCCATTGTGAAAATCAAAAATCTAGCCCGTTTAGCCGGGCTAGATTGCTTAATAACTGACACAATCGCTATTTTTCAATCCCAGTGGAGGGCCATAGAATAGAACAGGCTACTTGGTACTAGAGATGTAATGTGGGTTTGAATAGAACCCAGTTTTGAATCAAATCTTTGGGAACTTCTGGATTTCACGGAAGCTGGATTTTTCGAATTTTCAATTTTTATCAAAAATCGAAAGTAGACGATTACCGAAAATCGTACCCTCGAAAATAGTGCACGATTTTGGTAACCCTCGAAAATAGAATGCAGAAGCTCGAAAACAGCCTGATCGTGAGGAAAGATAGTTTTAAAATAAGTTTTTGGTTATATTTACAAGTTCCCCAGGTCTCTGTGTCATTTACAGTAACCTACTATTACTATTTGTCTCTCAAAATGGACACAAACTTTCAAAAACAAATTCTTTCATAGACTTCTACAGGTCCGTTTTCGCATCTTTGAATTTTCCGGAAAATTCGAAAACGGAATGAAACTCAACAGTTTCGAACATCTCTACTTGGTAATAGCCAAGAAACCTGTCTGTACAGTGACTCTTCATAAAGTTTTCTCCTGAAATGATTACTACTGGTCTTTTCAGAAGACACTTATCCATAGTTGCCAATAGTCCCGGATTTACCCTGATTTTAGGTAGCTGTCCTGCTATGCTAATGTCCCGGGAAAAGTCCCGAGACCTGGGCAAACCAGAACACTGCCTGAGTGAAATTTTGTCTGGATCGATCGATCCGATCGTAACATAGTGGAAAGTTGCACACAGTCTGAGTCAGTGTCGGCACTTACTTATCTATGTATGTATGTATGTATATGTTTATTTATATAGCGCCACTTGGGGATGCAGAGCTGTACAGTTTTAAAATACAATAAAGTCATAAAAGGGGGATACATAGATAGTTCAGTACATAAATATATAACTTATATAAATAGAAGTGCTAGAGCTTTGCTACAAAAGGTAATGAGGTCCCTGGCCCGTAGAGCTTACAATCTAGTTAGGTGGGTAACACACAGATACAATGGAATGGGTATTAGTGCTGGAGTGAGACGTATGCAGTGCAAATAAAACAATCAAATACTGTGCTGGTTATCTATCAATCTATCATCTATCTATCAACTATCTCCCTCTATCTATCGCTTATCTATCAGCTATCTATTATCTATCTATCATCTATATATTATCTTTCTATCAGCTATCTATTCATTATCTATCTATCATCTATTTATTATCTATCGATCTATCTATCTATCATCTGTCTATTATCTATCTCTCTTTACCTCTCTAACATACAATCAGCTGTTTTTAGCAAGACCTGTGAGTGCTCCAATCTTCATTGTGTGACTCTCTGTCTTTCTATCGGCCTAGTAACAAAATCAGTAACTGATAAAAGTTGGTGACGCTTTTATGAAAGTGGGCGTGGCTAGAATTTGTGGCAGAACATTTGTTTCTGAAATGTGTCCCTGGAAATTTTTGGAGAATGTTGGCAACTATGCTTATTAAGCATCCGTATGAAACAAAATGGCAGCCATACGTGGGTTTTCTCATTCAATTGATCAGTGTATCAGATTCTTTCAATCAAACCACTTCAAAATCATTTGCCAGCATTTGATCTACCACATGTAATTTATTCAAATGACAATCAATGACACTGATTGGTTAGGTTGTTGAGACATTTCAAATCAATTCATTTATTACTACAAAAGAAATTGCATTTACAAAAAAAAAAAAGTTTAGGAAGCAATTTTAACTCGACTCCCCAATGTGGGAGATAAGTCAAGCAGGAGGGGCTCGTCCTGCATCTGCTACTGTGATTGGCTAAGGCATCCAGGAGCGGATGCTAGATGAGCCCCTCCTGCTTGACTTCTGTGCATGGAAAAGGCACAGGAGTTAAGCAGAAGGCGTCTTTGGCAGAAGGCATCTTTGGAAGCTGTAAACCTCGTGAGGTCGAGGTTTACAGCCTTACCCTGCAACATACTAAAAAATGGTTGGGGGGGGGGGGGCATACCCTTTAAACCTCTCTCTCTTCTGGCTCCCGTTTTTTTTTTTTTTTTATTACTATAGCACTTCCACCCTTTCCTTTGTATCTGTATGTTACCCACCTAAGTAGATTGTAAGCTCTACGGGGAAGGGACCTCTTGCCTCAGGTTACATGTTTCAAGCACTTGTGTATTTCATGATGCACATACTTTTGAAGTAGAATAGTGTTTTTCATTCCTACAATAAAACTGGATGTTCCCTTCACAAGCAATTCCTCTGCCTTCTTCAATTCCTTGCAAATTGTATTTATTGTCTGTTGTTCTATACAAAACTACACTTAAGTCTTTGTAATTTGAAAGAATGAGATTTCTATGCAAGTAAGTTCAATACAGTGTACAATTAACATATGGATTCAGACTTTTTGGACTCAAAACCCCTCCAACAATGTATACATACACAATCCACAAACAAGTACAAGCACATTTCAGAATAATCATCTACACATTAAGTTGTGTATGGTTGTGATATTGTATAACAATATATAAAAAAAGGGAATAGACTGTCAGCAGACCTTTAATGCAGTGGCGTCCAACCTGTTTTGTTAGAAAATTGTCCACAGAGCAGCTATTGCAATAAATACAATATAATGCATATTATATTATACTGATGATGTGTGCGTACAACTACCAAATCGAACTGGTGGTTGCAGAGCACTTAATGCATAAAGAGCAATATGTATATTACAGGAATCCACTTTCCTGGCCAATCCAATAAAATGTAATTAACATGTCTAGTCATACTAATATGCCTTGGATAGGTCATCTCATGGATTGGCTGTATTATCAAAGGTAAATAGCAGAGAATCAGCAGTACAATAACCAGGAACCGCTTTATTCTTCAGGTAATTTCTCACACTTTGCATTTGATTTTCTGTGAAAACCTCATCAATCTTAACACTTTCTATCGCATATGGAATCTGAACTGTAGAACAGCCGTTCCCAGTGTTACAAATCAAATCACAAGCTCATCTCAAAAAATTCTGTTCTCCTAAATGCACAACCCGCTTTCCCCATGGGAACACACATTCACAAACAGTATATTCAGTCACAGACCCTCCCACAGGCTGAAACCAAGAAAATGACAAAAGCCCACACACAGTTTGAGCCCACTCTCCCAAAACCACAAAGAATATACAGAGGCCTCACACTCCTGAGTGCCCATCCCCCACAAAGAACATTTGGTCACCTCTCCCTATTAGAAGGACCTCAGCACACCCTCATAGGCAACATACTTCTGCTCCCTTCCCCCACATGTAAAAAGATCAGCATATAACATCAACCCACCCTTTCCCCCTGGGAAAAGCATAGGAACTTGACACATAATGAATTCTTGGAAAATTCCATTTCCAGGCACTGAAACCCAGAATCCAGCATGAAATATGCACATTTAGCCGGATGATCTAATCCATAGATAAATGGTCTGGGGCTAGATATTTAAAATACACACTGAAGACTCAACAGGTTATTAACATATCAATTTAGAACTAATTTACACAATAACATGCTAATATATTAACTAACCTTAAAATAATGCCTGCAGGTTGGTGACCTTTAAATTCCTACTGAATAAAGTAATGTGCTACTTTAGAGGTAGAAAAGTCAATACAGTGTTGTTGTTCAAAATGCTTGTTAGTAAAAACAATAGGCAATCATGTTAATCCTTATTTACACAAACTTCTGAGTGTCAAGGTTAAATATAAGATCAAGTTGTCTTAAAGGGCATGTCCACCCACACCACTGTAAACAGCATCTTAAGGCACCCCAAATACATACAGTACAATCTTACCTTTAAGAAAATGTCTGGTGGTTGGTATCAGCTCTGTTTTCTTTAAATAAAGTCGATACATTTTGCCCCGTGTATGGACGCACGCTCAACCAATTCTCATATCGTGGAGGGCCAGGGCCGTGCATGCGGTCAAAATTGCATGTGTATTGGTTCTTTTTAGCTTTAAATGCTTGCAGTATTTTTTTTAGTAGTCCTGCATTGGTAGATCCCAATTCTAAGCTTAAAGACAGCCATAGACTCACCAATTGTCACCCAATAGGGGGTTTAATGCATCAGGCAGGATCTGTGCACAAGAAGTCTCTGTATGCTAATTGGATGCCATTTGGAAAAGAGGGCTGCATGGCACTGCAATGTTTAATTATTAGGCCCTCTGACAAGAGATCTGTGAGAATATGGTAAATGGAAGAGGCAATCATGGTCTGCTTATGGATGCCTTTATGACGGCCATATTCTTATCCGATTCGATGTGCCATCTGATCTGAACATTGGATCTGTTGTTACTTCAGACCACAAAGTGATTTATTACCTTGTTCTTTGACAGATATAAGGATCTCAGAGTTTGGGGGGTGGGGGAGATAAGTATAGAGGTAAGAATATATTTTTGCTTTGAGGGTGGACATGAAGCTACTGTACATCTATATTTTAGAGTAAGAGAGAAAGGACTAGTCAATACCGCATTTTGATTCATTTAACTTAAATATTTTGGTCAAAACACCTGTTGCTTTTGTACCATTTGAATGATTGTACTTTTTAGATAGCAATCCTTTAAAATTAATTATGCCTCCTTTGTCTTGCTATTGTCACATCATTAGGCACCTTGTTAGGCTTGAGAGCATGGTTCACATGTTTTCTGTCATTAAAACAAGGCACCTAAGTGAAAGCCATAGGCTCCTTAACGTTTGGAAACTTGCTGAATATCAGGAAAGCTTATCCCTTGAAAACAACTGATCCTGGTATTGTCAAAACCTTGCTGTCAGTCACAAGAATTTTTCTCTTTTAAAATTTACTATTGGTCACTACTGGAATAAAAAGCCACTAGGGATTGTGGTATTGTATACTCACTCAAGCAACTGAGCCCTTTACAGAACACTGAGGCCTTTCGGGTGAATATAATCAACAAGTAATTGCAAATTATCAACAAATTCCACTAAGATTTGCAGTTTAATTTCCATAGACAATCACACCAGCATGCATTGCATATGTTGCTGGCAAATCAATAAATTTACTTACTACCTATGGGCCCTGGTTGGAGCAACACTAGGAAATATGACATGCCACATTTAAGAGAAGTTATGCTCTGATATAACCAGCTTAGATTATTAGCAATTTTACATTTTTTTAAGATCATCAATAGAGCATTTAGTGAACTTTATTACACACTTCAAAATTGAACAGATGAAACTGTACATACTGTATACTTACATAGCAAGACATTTAGCAAACAAATAAAAAGTTTGGGCAAAAAATATATAATGTGCCTAATAAAACTCACAATGTGTCTCCTCATATTGGGTTCTTCTTAATCCATTCTATGATACATCTTAGACTTATTTGGAAATATATATATATTTGGATATATACCCAGCAATTGTATCTACAAGGCTACTGTTAAGCTCGACATTCATGCAAGATTCCAACAACCGCCTAGGCCCTATCGTTTTGAGATTGATATTACAATCATAACCATGATCTGGGCAGGAAATGTTGGCAGTTCAAACTGCTGTTCCATCCGACATTAAAATAGATTCATCATTTCTCTCAGATCGATTGGTCTAATTGATGAAATGTGTATGGCCAGCTTTAAACAATCGTTGTTTGGGCTGACTTGAACTTCATTCATATATTTCTTGGTACAGCTTAAGAAACGTGAGTAACATCAGGATGCCAGAAAAGAACTGTTATCACCGCCAATACACAAATCATTTTCACATCACTTTAGAACTGGCCTAATTTGTTTAAATAAGGAACATTGACAAATGTAAAAAGAAAGCAAATGTAGGAAATTAAATGCAAACTATACTTAAAACACAAGCAGGTCATAACTTTGCCACACTTGAAAATTTACATTATAAAAATCAAGAATCATAGCTTAAATATAAACAGGTTCTAAATGCTTTTTATGATCCCAAATTAGGTACACACAGCCAGATATTATGACCCACCAGACAGATATTTCAATATTTCGGACCAATATCAGAGTTACTTTTCAATCAGCCGACGACGAACAATGTCGGACAAAACTTTATTGAAACCGGAAAGTTCAATCGTACATGTCAGTTAATTTCGCCTAAATGTGCGGTATTTATTTGACCTTTGTATTAATAGGCCTAATAGTATTTGATGACAATATAAGACAAACCATTCTGGGTATATAAATTAAGTAATGTTTTTCTAAATTTATAAAGATAATACATTTTTTACCGAGTTCACAACATTGCCAAAATAGTTTGTGTAATTCTTTAGTTCAGTAAATTACTGTCATTTGGAACATACACAGTATGAAAACACAGAATGTGACAATATGCATGTTGTCATATATATATATCCTCCTCAACATATAACCATATTTATTGACCAAATAACTGCATTTGGAAATTAAGCGATCTGTTTCCATGTGCAATTGCTTTGTCTGTTTAGAGTGCTACTCAATTCCCCATTAAACTTAAAATGACATACAACATTACATTATAGCAACAATATACTCCCTTTCAAAGGAGAACTAATACATCATTACATTAAAGCAACAGTATTCTTCCTTTACAAAGGAGAATGAATAAGGTTAAAGTTTTGGAAATCTGGACTGTTTTATGTTAAAGGACAATTATACTGTTGAAAACCAGTGACTCACCAACTCCAGTAATTTGGTGGCGGGGAGAATTAATTGTGCACAGTTTTTACTATTAATTATTATTAATTTATTTTTCAATGCTTTTAAGGTTTGACATGCCCTTTAAATACACGCAGTAGAATTATATTGAAACCAAGTCTGCTTCATATTCTAATGGAAATACTGGCCACCGTTGTATCTTGCTCATTTTATAGGTCACGGGTGTCTAACGTTCATCCAACTAGATGTTTGAAAACTACAACTGCCAGCATTGCTTGGTTGCAGTTGTAGTTTTAAAACATATGAAGGGCCACAGGTTAGGAATCCCTAATGATTTAATGGAAATACACACAAAAGATGGCGGCTCCCGCTCTCCCGGATCCTCCTCTCTGGTCCTTTCCCACTTAGTAGCGTGGCAGCTTGCACTGGAGTGTCTCTCCTCCACACAAACCTGTTCCTTCTAGAACATAGAAAAAGTGTGCTGCTGCACTGCATAAAAACATATGGCAACTCACCAGTCCAAATTCATAAAACTTGACTTTATTTCTCCATTTAAAACAGATCAGAGCTTGTTAGCTGGGGACGGTGGAAGATGTCTGACGCGTCTGACCGTCCCCAGCTAACAAGCTCTGATCTGTTTTAAATAAGGAAATAAAGTAAAGTTTATGAATTTGGACTGGTGAGTTGCCATGTTTCTATGCAGTGCATCAGAACATTGTTATAGAAGGAACAGATTTAATGGAAAGCCTCACATGGAGCACCCAAAACCTTCACAGTCCAAAAAATTTAAGGGAAAGTATTGGTCAGACGTTCCATTTATTAATCAATCACACAAACTAATTAATACAGCAGCAGGAGGGACATAATTAATCCATCTCCACGAATAGAACATTTACTGCTCCACTCTATGCATAGTCAGGACAGGGGACACCCCATAACACAAAATGGCAGCACAGGCACGTGACTTGCTTAAAGAGTGCGTAGCAGATTGGCCACACCACCCGTTTTCAGCCTTTGGGATCTTGCAAGAGTTTGTAAACGCATGCTTACATTATCTTGTAAGTGTTAGAAAGGATTCTTGACCAGTAGTTTTGTCTGACCTTGGTGCCAGGTGCACACCAATTAAACCTACATCTATTAATCAGTGGGTTTTTTTTTCAAGCCACACGGCATGAAAAAGTAGCAGGGTGGGCTGACCGGCTAAAAGATGCTAGGGAGAACACTGTACTTACCTAAAGAATCCTTTATCAATCTGGGCGAACTCCGCTTCCAGACTGTAAACGACACAACCAATGGGAAGATGCGATATGCAAGAAGCACATCTCTTTCTATTGGCCAGATCGTGGACAGCCTGCAAAGACAGAAACAGACCTGTGCTAAGAAGTATTGCTAGAGATAAAAAGTGTACAATGGACTGAGGCCTTACTGATTCAGGTCCTCATCCTGGATACTTCACATAGTTAGATGAGGATCAGGGGAGGTGAGCATAATTGTCTTTTAAACAGTTAGTATTGGTTAACATTACCAACAGCCGAAGAGCTTGGGAAGATGAGGATAATAACAACCTTAATTTATTAGATTTTAGTACTCCTTTAAAAGGCAGATCATGTTCAGAGTTAGTGAAAAGCATGCAATGAACACAGGAACAAAGCAGCCACAGTCAAATTTCTGTTCATTAAAAAAACACACATAATACAGGTTCAGTAGTGCTCATACATGTGCATTCCTTTTAAATATCCCATCCAAAAAAACATTTAACAATCTCAACCTCCATATTTCTATTCAACCAATAGCGTTCTAGATCTGCCTCCTCATCAAACAGATAAGGAAAAAAAACATCTGGAGAAAGAAATATTTAAGAGCAGATCTAGTAAGGTTTTGGCTCAGCTAAACACCTCTTTGTAATTCTGTAAGGTGTTATCAGTCTTTTTGTACCCCAAAGTTCCCAAAGGATTTTATGGCTGGAATGGAATTGTATTTTTACATTTCCTCAAACATAAAGTCATTTAGATTTTCTCACTGCTTGATACAAAATTTAGCAGTAAAGATCCATGATAATTTCCTCACAAGGGCAGTGGTACCCTATGTATTTCCACCAAATGTATTATGAAAACTTTGAAGATACATGAAGCACAATCTTTGCCAGGCCCCATTTAAAAATATCATTTTAAAAACTGTATACTAATCTGTAGTCCATCGCTTTAGATCCAGTGAATATACAATCTCAGGGAGTCACTTCTAATTAGAATGGAAAATCATTTAGAGAGTGATAAAAAAAACACTGCAATCTTAATCCAGTGTATATCTATCCTTGGTAACATGGCAGGAAGTGAACAGCAAACATTTGATAAGGTATCTAGAAGAATTTGTGTAGCATAATCTTCACTGCTATCATTTAGGTCCTTTTTTAACACATTGTCCCTTCACACATATAGTGTCATTTAAATCCATTACAGAGTATCCTGCATTAATAACAGCCTTGTTTATCAGGGTGTGAAGAACAATATCAGCACTACCAGTAGCAACGAAAGCAGAATAATAATGGCACACCACTGTCGCCGATCTGCAGGGAACACAATACAAATGTTAAGTTTTATATGTAGCAGCAATAGCACACCTTGTTAGGAAATTCAGTGTGCTTCTGGGACAAATCACGAATGTAAGCCAAACCACTGGCTTGGCATGTTATTGAAATGTTAACATTTTACAATTAATACCTATATACTGAAATTTGAGGGCAATAAGCACAATAGTAGTTTAATGAGGCCATCACAATTAGGTTTACAATAAAGTCTTAGAAAACAGGAACTTAGTTTTGTAAAGTAATCCTAACCCCCCCTCAAATGGGTTTAAACTTTGGATTCCAGCACACTAAGGAATCTAAGCAATTTCTATTTCTAACCCCCCCCCCCCCACACACAATAGATTTTGTTACACTCCGTAATTACTAGCTAAAGGCCCCCCATACACATGCAATTACCATCACATATAATGAAATTTGTTGGCAATATGCAGTGGCAACCATATACACAGACCTAAAGGACCTGGTAATCCATCTGTGTCTATACACTGTACAATCGTATCGGCTCCCTTTAGAAACAATACTGTCCAGGATGCCAACAGCAGTAATACTTCAGTATCACAGTATGTCATTTTCTTACATACTACTTGCCAACATTGGGAAAATCCTGTCAGATCCAATGGTATTTGTGTAATATTGGCAAGGTGTTTGACCTTTAAAGGGTAAGTACACTGTCTATTCAACTTGCTGTTAGTGGGTAGCTGTATCTTCATGAAAAAATGTGATGGTCTTGATTTCTGCCCCCCACCTGCAGTGGTTAAAGATTGCTTTGTTGGCTCTGTGCTGAGCCTCCCCCATGTGATTCTGTAAGCATCATCAAGCAGTTGGCCTCACCATTTCGCTCATTTAGACTTGTGCTGTGTGCGTGCCCGGTTACATCACCACATGTGCCAGCTCATAAATAAGGCTGTCTCTGCAACCTCCTCTCCTCCAAAACCTGAGAGAGGAAGGTGCGAGATCTGCCTGATTTTTGAGCTGGCTCTAAAAATGAGCAAAATAGTGAGGCCAACTATATGATGTTGCTTACACAATCTTATGGGGGAGATCCTGCTACAGGAAGTTCAGAACAAAGCCAACAAAGCAACATTTAACAACTGCAGGTCGGGTAGGGGGATAGACAGAACTAAAGAGAACCACATTTTTTTCATGAAGATACCACTAACAGCAAGTTGGATAGACGGTGTGCTTATCCTTTAATACACCTTTAACAACAGGCATTTAAAAAAAATAAATAAAAATGCAGGTTAGAAACATGCAGTGTGCTGGATGTGGTAATATACCTATGGTCCTACATAAGGTGTTTTTTTATACAGAAATATTTATATCTGAGTTGGTATAAAAATCATAGTACAATATCAGGTTAATACAGTAATTATCTTTGTTTGCATGGCTACCTTATAAACGAGCATAGTTGTTTAGTAGCTCAGCCTTCTTCAACATCTAAAGGAGTACCAGTACTAATATTCAAATAATGTGTCTCAATGTATCATCTTATTTCAAGAGAGCCCATACTCACCACTAGTCATATGAGATACCTTTGCTAATTTTTTAAGCACGTTATCCATGCGAGACTGTGCAGTGTCTAATTCATGGGAAAAGTCATCCAACATTCTAGAGAGAAGATACAAAAGGTAGCATTTAGCAACTATATTTATATATATATATAGTGGATATAATACCTCAACAAGTCTTTGTAAACTTCTACTATGGATGTGAAATTAATTGTCTTTAATTAGTCTATATATTGACTACAATCCTTATCCTGAGAAGTAAAAATTAAAATGTCTTTATCATCTACAGCCCATGACACAAATTGCCCTTCTATGGAAAAAAAATGTTCTCCTGCAGTCCATGACATCACAGCCTGAAGGGTTGAACATGACACATCTAAGATGTTATCTCTTAAAGGCTATGTCCACCCTAAAATGTAAAAATGTATATGTTGTTCCCCCAACCGCATAATTTTTAATTTCAGAAAGCCCCCCAAACTCTACTTACCTCCCCTCTTTCCTTCGCTGCGCTCCCGGCCCTCTGCTTGCGAGGAAATGCAAGCAGAGGGGCGGGACTGGCAGCCGCGTCTGTGATTGGCTGAGCGGCAGCCAATCACGGACGCGGCTGCCGGCAGCTCACTTCCGCGTAGGAAAGCGGAGGGGTAAGTAAAACATTGGGGAGCTTTCTAAAAATAAAAAGTATGCGGTTGGGGCTGGGGGACATGGGGGAAGGCTGTGTTAAAGGGGATAAACGCTAGGGGAAGGGATAGCAGAACGGGAGGGAGAGGGAGGGGGGAGAAGAGCTGCAGTACGCATGGCAGTGATCTCCGGGAGGCCAGGTAGCAGGCAGTGTCCTATATGGACCTGCTAGCCTCCTGGTGGTCATTTTTTGGACTTTGGGGGGGGGACTACAGGAGAACCCTATGGAGCTGGGATGTGAGGTAAGGATTAAATTACACTACATGGTGGGGCCAGTAGTTGGGGTGATTATAGTTTTGGGGGTGGACATGCCCTTTAAACCTGAGTAGGTCTACACTTCAAGGGTAGAATTTACCAGTCTTTCTGAACGTAAAGAGAAAAAGATAGTGATATGGAAGAAATCATCTAAAATGCATGCATGAAATGCAATGAGTATGTGGATTATGGTGAAAAACATTTAAAACTAGCAAATATATGCTTTATGCCTTTTGGCTGTCAAGAAATATTATGAGAAGCAATATATGGATATTTCAACACCACCATTGGTAAATGTCCCCACATTACCTATTGTAACTATCATGTGTTTGCACTCTGTATTTTAATTTCCAAAGAGACTTACACTGCTTGCTCATCCAACTCAGAGCCGATACGTTGGGACATATTCTTCAGGACACCAATGCTCCCAGACACTAGTTCCAACTCTTCATCTTGCTGTTCCATAATTAGCTATAAAATAAAAATGCATGTTGAACACATACTTAAACTAATTAAAATCAGGAAACCATTTACATCTTTTCATGTTTGACATGCGCAATTCCTCTAGTAGGTCCAAAAAAACAAATTTTATTATTTTTATCCCCAAAATGGACAAATCCTGAGTGAATTGCAATAAAAAATAGAACAGTTCCCATGCATATATAACCACATAATTCGAATTTTGTTTAGGGGGGGAAAATGTGAAAAAAGTGAACCAGCAAATAGTCAAACAAAATATTGATTTAATTGTCTTTTTACAGTATTAGGCATCATAGTTATTTGGAATTCTGTGTATCCAAGGTTACAATGTGCAACAGTGTAACCATATCGTTTTCTGAAACTGTTACCTGCTGTTGTGTAACCTGCCCTTCTATAAATTGAGAGTTGGCGTTATGGAGTTCTTGGTCCAACCCTTTGTATTTATCAGTTTCATGGTTCCAACTGTTCTTGTTTCCTTCTCCCAGGAGGGCCTTAAAAAGAAAAGATAGAATTGCATAATTTCATTTCAATGTGAAAACGTTGCATGAATCTGCTATCATAATCCATTTTTAGACATTCAAGACTTAAATTCATAATATTGAATTCATTGATAAGGAAGATCTTGAACAATAATGAAAAATCATCAACTAAAATTGCTGCTCCTAACAGACAAATATTTGGAACTAAACTGTTTCTTTGCGTGCAACCCTGTGACATCCACCAAACTTCCCAAACCTTACAGAACCGTAATGTACATTTTTTTCATCCTTACTTTTTTTTTTCTGTCAGTGCTTGTATAGAAGGGCTAGCCATCCTATCCTTCATGTTCTGTACAGGAGGAAAAAGTAAGTAATTAGCAGTAAATCAGATGGAGATATGCCGCAAACCAGAACCTTTTTTTCTCCAGCCGATGCTGTATAGGAAATAAACTTTTTGGAGATTTGTTCATATTTTTATACCTTAACGCATTGCCGTGTTTCACCGATAAATGCTTTTCTTTGCCTTAGTTCTGCTGGATCCAGACTAAATTTCCGTGGATTGGATTCCACAATACATAAGAAAGAGTTAAGGAACATGTATTTCTTGTACCCATGTAAACCAAAACACTTAAAAGAATCCTACGCACCTTTGTCATTTAGAAAATCTGTGAAATATTAAAGGGTTAATAAACCTAGAAAAACAAGTTTTAAAAAATAATTTAAAATTTATAATTCAGTGTTTTACCTAGAATTTATTTCCAGCCAGGTGGCATATAAATGTAACCAGGTGGGACATATTTGGTGGTGGGGAAAATGAAATGTGAACTATTTTTACTATTAAATTATTTATTTTCCAATGCTTTTAAGGTTTGATATGCCCTTTAAACACACGCAGTATAACAACATTGAAACCAAGTCTGCTTCACATTATAATGGAAATACTGACCAGCGATGGATTGTGCTCATTATATAGGTCAAGGATGCCTAACTTTCGTTGCGTTAGAAGTTTGAATACTATAACTGCCAGCATTTCTTGGTTGCATTATGCATGTTGTAGTTTGAAAACATTTTAATGGTCCCATGTTGGGCATTCCTGATATACCGTAGGTGATTGGTTTTAATGGAATGCCTTACATGGAGCCCCCAAAACCTTCAAAGTCCAAGAAATAAATAAATAATAAGTCACATTTGTGCATGGATAGAGAATTGGTTATTGGATCGTAAGCAGAGAGTGGTGGTAAATGGAGCTACATCTATGTGGGCTAAAGTTATAAGCGGAGTGCCTCAGGGTTCTGTACTGGGGCCGTACAGTTTCTGTACTGGGGCTTCTGTTTAATCTGTCTATAAATGACTTAGAAGGGGGCATTGAGAGAAAGGTCTCTGTGTTTGCCGATGACACTAAACTATGCAGAACTTTGAAAACTTCAAATGATGTGCAAGTGTTGCAAGCAGACCTAGATAGATTATCAAAATGGGCAGCAGAATGACAGATGAGATTCAATGTTGATAAATGTAAGGTGATGCATTTGGGATTTAATAATCCCTGTGCCACCTACACCATAAATAACTCTGTGTTAAGTGCATCTGTAACAGAAAAAGATTTTGGGGTTCTGGTAGATAACAGACTTAGCTGTAGCAAACAATGCCAGGTAGCAACGGCTAGAGCTAGCAAGATATTGTCTTGTATAAAGAGGGGAATGGATTCAAGAAAGATTTTATTCTCCCTCTGTACAAGGCACTGGTAAGGCCTCATTTGGAATATGCAGTGCAGTTTTGGAATCCCATATACAAAAGGGACATCTTGGAATGGAATCAGTTCAGAGAAGGGCAATTAATAAGGGGGATGGAGGGGCTTGAATATGCAGGCAGATTAGTTAGGGCTGTTTACATTGGAGAAGCGAAGTTTGCGTGGGGAAATTATAATCTTATACAAATATATTAATGGGCCATACAATGTACTGTCTGGTGCATTTTCACTTATAGGTTATATCAGAGGACTCGTGGACATCCTTTAAGGTTGGAAGAAAAGAAGTTTCATCCTCAGGTTAGGAAAGGTTTCTTTACAGTGAGAAAGCTGAATGTGTGGAACTGTCTTCCAGCAGATGTGGTAATGGCAAGTTCAGGCCTGGATAAGCTTCTAAAACTAAAAAATATTGAGAATTACTGGTATTAATACATATAGATCTGGTTGATCCAGGGATACTTTCCGATTGCTGTTTGGAGTCAGGAAGGAATTTCCCCCCCTTTTTTTGCTAGGGTTTTTTGCCTTCCTCTGGATCAACTGTTAGGTAGGATTATAAAAAAAATAAAATAAGGGTGAATAGGTTGGATTTGATGTCTTTATTCAACCTCAATTACTAAGTAACACAAACGACCTTGGTGCCGGGTGCACACATATTAAACAGTGTTCTCTCCAGGATTGTTTTGCAGCCAGGCAACATGAAAAAGCCAGTGGGCCACCCGGCTAAAAGACACTAAGGAGAACACTGCACATTACTTTAAGGTAGAAGATAATACTTCTTTTAACTATTTTTACTTATAATCATTAGAATCCAAAGCACAGATTGCTGGGGTAAAAGCTCTTCATGCGTCCCCCAGGTCTTTCTGCCTTTTTTCCTAATGTGGGCGTGCCCATTTGTGTGGAGGGGAAAAATGGGGTAGGTGGAGAGCCGTCAGCATTGGTATTTTTAACTACAGATTTGGACAAGTGGCAATCTAAAACATCCCTAGATCAACTCCAACTATATATATATCAATACCAGTAACATTCATAGAAACTCATTCAGCTTTTTTTTTTTTTTTTTTAAACTATACAATGGACCTGCCAATGGAAGACATTGCTCACAGTAAAAAAACACTTTCTGAACTTAAAAGACAACAATATCAAAAAAATAACATTACCCCCATTACATGTCCACACTTCCAGCAGCTGAAATCGCTTACGCATTTACAATCGTGCTGCCTCCTACACGGCCCAGGGCCATGGTTAACATAACACTTGTCATTGGCTGGTGGGAATGTCTGTTACAACCTCTCTCCTCCTCTGCCAGTCAAACAAACCTGAACTGTTGTGTTGCTAGGATACAGCCTACATAATCAAGCTGATCAAGGATGGGTGGAAGAGTGTTTTCTCGCATGGTAGCTTTGAGTGACAGTTACAGACAGACAGAATCGTTACGCCCACTTCACAGTATAGCAAATTGAAGGGAGAGAGAAGTTAGAAATCAGGAAAAAAAATGTATGGGGAGGGCTGCATACCTTAACAGTTAAAAAAAAAAAAAAAAAAAAGCATTGAGGCAATACAGTTATCCTTTAAAGACAAAACTTATTTTCTTCAAGTCTTAAAGGGCCGGGCCACCAAAGATGCCACTGAAGATACTAACAAGACATGGTCCCTTGCCACTCTGCCTCCTGTTTGCTGCAGTCAGTCTAAGGTGCACTGGTGACGTCATGGTCAATAGCGGACAGCCACAACCAGGAAACGCCTCACGGCTGCTGTGTTTGCTTGAAACCAGCTTGCAACAGCAGCACCCAGGTGGCAAGGGACTGGGTCTTGTAAGTATCTTCAGGAGCATCTTTGGGGAAGGTAAGTAAAATGAAAATGGGGTTTGAGGGAGGGTGCTGCACCTATTCGTAAAATTTTCTTTTATTGCTGGACATGTCCTTTAAGGGATGTCTGGGTTTCCTCAAAAAAAATTTTGTGGGTAAAGTGACACTTTATGGGAGAATTTAAATTTCCAGAATAAGAAGAATCATTGTGGTCAATGCTATCATTGATAGGTCCAACATCTGAAAGACAGAATGTTGTTAGCACTTTTAGAGATGCTCAGCATCACATTACCATCTTAGAAACAATGCTCAAAGCTTATTTAAGTATTTTATATTAAAGGACTTCTCCACCCCCTATAATAACATTCATTTATATCATAAGGCATACCCTCCCACCCCTAACCGCTAAGTTAAAAGCTCAAAAATTGATTCCTAACTCTACTTGCAACTCCTGAAACCAGCATCGCTTGGGTCCGGCTCCCCTGCCTGCCGGATCTACTAGCAGGGGGGCGGACCAGCAGCAGCAGCTGCCAGCAATAGAGAAGATGCTGACAGCCGGGAGCTGTAACTACAGTTTGGAAAAGATTTTTAAACGTTTAACTTAGCGGTTGGGGGTGGGAAGGTATGCCTTACAATATGTATAAAAGCTAAAGGAGATATTTGAAGAGAGGGATTGGGAGGGAGGGGGGTTAAAATGCTCCTGTGCGCATGTCACTATCCCTCCCGGAGGAGAGACAGAAGGCAGCAACGTTTGGACAGGAAGAAAGCCACAACTCTGTACTTTCCTGGACTTTGGACATGGATTACAAGAGAACCATAAGGAGCAGCATTGTAAGGGAAGGATTTTTTAAACTGTACAGTTGGGCTAATATAGGGTTAAATTTTAGTTTGGGGGGTGGACATGTCCTTTAAGAACTACAAGTATGACAAAATCTAAGTTCAATAGGATATTAATTGTCTCATCCAGGTCTTCCAGATCCCATTCGATGCTTCTCAGATTGTTGCGTAACTCATTGGTTGTCCAGTCGAGCTCTTCTCTTGTTGAAGATGATGGGTCTTGCAAAAGGTCCATCCATCGCTGGAATAAGCCTTGTGCAGTGTTCACAGCTTTCTGTACTTCCCTAAAAAAAACACCAAATAAAAGGTTATTTTCCTGTAGTGACTGCAACGAAACTTAAAATTGTACAAAGTATGCAAAATACATGTTGGCTTTGTGTCAAATTAAAATTGGCACTGGCAATATGCCTTTTGAGTGCACTTTTATGTGTACAATATGAGCAGTTAGGGGCATATAATAACTGCAAAACTATACCCAAAGAATTTATTTCCTCTGCTTCTTTCTAAATTTGTCACCAATGGCTAACAGCTCTATGTACACATGTAATGTTACTTTACTGTACATTGAATATTTTCTAATTCTATTTCAAGGACTGACATAAGTAGTAACCAGCATGGATTTAGGAGGAATAGATCTTGTCAAACTAACTTGCTTGGCTTTTATGAGGAAGTAAGTAGAAATTTAGACTCTGGTATAGCAGTAGATGTAGTTTACTTGGATTTTGCAAAGGCTTTTGATACAGTCCCCCATAGGCGACTGATGAATAAGCTAAGGTCTGTTGGTCTGGGGAGTCACATTTGTACATGGATAGAAAATTGGTTAAGGAATAGGATGCAGAGAGTAGTTGTTAATGGGGCTTCATCATTATGGACTAAAGTGCTAAGTGGGGTGCCACAGGGTTCTGTGTTGGGGCCGCTTCTATTTAATCTATTTATTAATGATTTGGAAGTGGGTATTGTCAGCAAGGTTTCTGTGTTTGCTGACGACACAAAACTTTGTCGACCATTAAAAACTTCAGAGGATGTGCAATCGTTGCAAGGGGATCTAGATAGATTATCACATTGGGCTGCTAAGTGGCAGATGAAATTCAATGTTGATAAATGTAAGGTGATGCATTTTGGACTTAAAAATCCTTGTGCTACTTATACTATAAATAGCTCTGTGTTAAGTGAATCCCTGTTGGAAAGGGATCTTGGAGTTTTGGTGGTAACAAACTTAAAGGTAGCAAGCGCCAGGCGGCAACAGCCAGAGCCAGCATGGTATTGTCTTGTATAAAGCGAGGTATGGATTCAAGGGAGGAAAATGTAATTCTCCCTCTTTATAAAGCATTGGTAAGGCCTCATTTGGAATATGCAGTGCAATTTTGGAATTCTGTGTACAAAAAGGACATCTTTGAAATGGAAAGGGTTCAGAGAAGGGCAACTAAATTAATAAGGGGATTGGGGGAGCTTGAATATGAAGAGAGACTGGAAAAGTTACAATTATGTACGCTGGAGAAAAGGCGCTTGCGTGGGGATATGATTACTGTGTATAAATACATTAACGGGCCATACAATAATCTATCTGGGGCATTGTTCACCAATAGAACATGTCAAAGGACACGAGGACATCCCTTAGACTTGAAGAAAAAGTTTAGGCGCTTCAAGGCTCGGAAAGGGCTTTTCACTGTGAGAACGGTAAAGCTATGGAACTGTCTTCCAGTGGACGTTGTTATGGCAGGTTCATTGGTTATTTTCAAAAAAAAGCTGGATGAGTTTCTGCAAACAAGGAATGTTACAAGTTACTGGTATTGATACATAAAGTAGAGTTGATCCAGGGAAATTTCCGATTGCCACTTGGAGTTAGGAAGGAATTTTTTCCCCCTTCATAAATTTGGTGGGTTTTTTTTTGCCTTCCTCTGGATCAACAGTTAGGCAGGAAATGAGGATATTGCTAGATGGGTTGGACTGGATGGACGTATGTCTTTATTCAACCTCAAATACTATACTATACTATACTATACAAACCTCTGGCTTTCTCAAGGCACACCTGTGAGCATGTTTTTAGAACATTTAAACAGTGATGTTGAACCATGGCACTCCAGATGTAAGGTTCGACATCACTGACATAATATCACATTTAATAAATACCGGTACTTTGAAATGCAGAATATATAATACAGCACAATATTAAGTTAAAATAACAGCCCTTTTTGTATATGCATGTATAGTTTATTTATAAAGCGCCACTTGGAAACGCAGCTCTGTACAGCAACAAAGTACATACAAGGGGGATAAATACATAGACAGTTCAGATCATAAATATAAAAATAGAAGTGCTAGAGCTTTGCCACTAGAGGAAAGTAGTCCATCCCATACAGCTTACAATCTAGTTCGGTGGGTAACATACAGATACAATGGAATGGGTACAAGTGCTGGAGTGAGATGTATGCAGTGCAAATAAATCATATTCTCTGGTTACCAGGTAGGTAATATATAAGACTAGATTTAAACCCGCAGTACACTATGCCACTAAATACACTATAGCTGCGCAGTACACTATGCCAATAAATACACTATAGCCCCGCAGTACACTATGCCACTAAATACACTATAGCCCCGCAGTACACTATGCCACTAAATACACTATAGCCCCGCAGTTAGGGTTATAATAACACAGGCATGCCACCCCTGTCCCAGATTTTGAAGTGGTCACCCCTAGGCGGGGTGGTTCAGGTGGTTCTGGTCCAACCTTTAATCCTCCTCATTAAGTTGACCCATAGGAATCCCCCTAACAGCTGAATGGGAGGGGGGGTCCTTGTTGACTCCAAGTGGCAGTACAATCCACTTTGCTTTAGTTTCTCTGTCTCTTAAAATCCTCACACCAGCCACACTTCCCTCACCCTCTCACAACGAAGAACGGATCCTCCATCGACATTTTTCCTCCCAGGACACTAAGTCCCTTTATCTCGCTGGTACTTCCCAACGGATCTCAGTCTCACTCCCTCTTGCATACCATAGAACACAATGCACGGCCCGCCTCCAGGGGGCGTCATATCCGCTAGTGCGTTTCCCGTACCACCTGACAGGAAATGGTAACGTTTGTTGTTAAACACAGACGGGGGGCGTGGTGATCGACCAGTTGAGGTCCTTCAGTCGAATGCGGATTTTCTACGTCATAGTGATTCTAGATTGTGGAGGTTGGGATGGTTTAGGAGCGCCTAATAATCCACCAAGTATAGGCAAACGAATAAAATGCACCACTAGTAAGTACGGCCCCGTGGGTACCGCAGTCATTTTATGGAGGTGCTGCAGGAATTCGCCAGGACTTGGTATTAAACTGGGTAGATGTGTCCTAGAGTTGGTAAATACAATAATGTTATCACTGCCACTGACGTTTTTACACAGCCTTTTCGTCAAGTTTTTTTATGTCTGTAAATTATTATTATTGTGGGTTTATATAGCGCCAACCTTCTGTAGCGCCTTACAATTACATGTATACGTTCACATCAGGCCCCAGGGGCTATCGCAGGATTTTCAAGGGGCGGATTCCTGCGTGGGTTGCCTTGCCCTTTAATGGAAGGGGTGGATTATATAGTGAATAATGTATCCCCTACTGGTAATGATAAGGATATTACAAGTCACTGAGGAGTTCTGTGTCCAAGGACCCAGGATGAGTTATACAGGGAACACACTGGTTACCACTCCTGTATTATAAGGGATAATTTACCCCCTACTGTAAATTATAAGTATATTAAAAGTCACTGAAGAGAACTTTTATAAAGGCAGCTCAGTGGCTAGCACTGGTGCCTTGCAGCACTGAAGTTCTGAGTTTGATTTCACCCTTAGACACATCTGCAAGGAGTTTGTGTTTCTCCCTGTGCTTGCATGGGTTTCCCCTGGACAGTCTGGTTTCCCCCACAATCATAAAGACATACTGATAGGTTGTATGGGTCAAATAAATGTGCTTAGATTGTAAGCTCTTCGGAGCAGGGCCTGATGTGAATGTATACATGTAATTGTAAAGCGTTACAGAAGATGCTGGCACTATATGAATCCATAATAATAATAAAAAAGATGGGACTACAAGGTGACTACTAATATCCATATAAATAACTTTAGAGGGTATATTATTCATCATAAATGTATTATTTTATTTTAGAGAGGTTAAACTATTGTCTCTTTACTACTTTTTCCCATTCTTCTGCAAATTACATACATCTGAACACTATATACCATCTCGTGTAGATAACTGGTCACAACCCCACATTTTCCAGCATCCACAAAAAGCCCAACCTTAGGCTGAGGACACACTACAACGCACCAAATCGTGCATGCAATCGGATAGCATGCGTGATTTCTTTGCGCTTGCACTCGTTGTTTTGCGTATGCGTTTTTTGTATGCGATTGAGCGAAAAAATGCTTGAACGCAAAATAGGAACGGATGCTCAATCGCATTCGCATAGGAAAACGCAGGAATGTTTGCGTTCCCACGATTTCCATGTTAGCAAAAATTGCGAGCGAAAACGTGTGCGCAAATGCAGAAAAAACGCGCCAGTGTGGCCCTCAAGAGATGCAGTTCCTCCAGTCCTTGCACCTTTCTCTCAATTGGAAACGGTCTTCCAACAAACTTTGCTGCAGTCCAGACTTTTTACTACCTTCTGACACCTTCGGCTTATGCGCAAACTCTTTAAATGGTGCATGTGCACAGCGCATTGACGTCACTGCAACCTGCCCGTGTAGTGAGCGCCCTTATTTGAACTGCCGGAGTTTTTGCTTTTTACAGGTATTTGCTGCACGTGTCTGCAGGACTGGTAATGGGGGAATATTACATTGTGTAATGCTAGCAGAGACACAGTATAGTTCCAGCAGAAGGTGGGGATTCCTGCCACCGGTAATCCCCCATAAACATGCCACTGATGCCCTGCCCTAAAGAGCTTACAGTTTAAGTACATTTATTTGACACATACAACCCAGTATGTATTTATGATTGTCGGGGAAAACTGAGTGCCTTGAGGAAACCCATGCAAGCCACCTTGCTTAGTGGTTAACACTGATGGTAAATTCTGGTTTCGCTAAAATATCAAAAAGCGTATAATGCGCCCCTATTTGGAAAGTATTGCCCCAACTTCAGGGACAAAACCCTGAGTCCTGCAGTCATGGCTAAATTTCCACCCAAGGATCGGACCTGGCAGCCCTGCCCCTGGAATGTCCCTAACCCCATCTGCCGCCTCCACTCCAACTAATCTCTGCCATTCACCCTCTCGCTTGGGCGCAGGGAGTATCTGGCAACCCTGGTCTGGAAGATAAAGTCAAGATTGAACCTTGTATATAAGCCCTTAAACTTCATACACATGTGTGGTCGTGAGGGCCAACCCACAACGCACAATGTGTATGCACAGCTTTTTTGCCATGTATGGGCACTTTGTCGACGGTTCGGTCAGGGCTTGTTGAAGATCCGCCTCGGGAAACAAGCCCTGACCAAACGGCCGTGCCTTTCACATCATGTCTGTCCCCTGCAATCGCACGTGTATGAACCTATACCAGCAGCCAACCAATTATGAAGTACTTTAAAGAAGCTAAAAAATTGACTTGGTGGCACATGAAGCGGAGCCCCCACTTTAATGCAACAAATAAATTTAAATGTGATTTTTATATTAGTTTAGGGCTAGGCCACACTGGCATGATTCTCACACTCTTCTGATCACATTAAAAAAGAAATTGATAATAATGTGCTGTGGGTGATATTCTCATCCAAAAGAAACTCTTAACGTGTAGCTGTGCCCTAGAATCCAGTTCTGTAATGAGGGACAGTGGTTAAAATGCTTTAATTTACAACAGCAAATGTGAAATAAGTGTGTTTAGTGAATATTGCCAGCTTGATTGCCTTGATTACAACAATTTGAACAGGTTAAATGTGGATTGGTGGATTTACTTTTAAAAGTATTTGATTGATTAAATACAGCAGCACTTTTGCATTTTTTTTACCTTTTCCTTTAATGAAATATATTGCAGGCCTAGGACAAATTACAGCATTTGGAATGCAGCACTATGTGTATGAGGTGCCTAAATTGATGACTATATAGATCCCTGTTGTATGCTGGATACACCTTTGTGACATTAAAGGGCATGTCCACCTCCAAACTAAAAATTAACCCACTACCGTCCCCACTGTTTAGTTCAAAAATCCTTACCTTATTCCTCTGCTCCAAATGGTTCTCCTGCATTGCCTGTCCAAAGTTGAAAAAATCGAAGAGTAGGAGATGTCAGTGAATCATCTGGTCCCTTTTTCCTCCCTATCCTATGAGAGGTTTCTTGTTGCAAGAAAAACATTTGACTTATTTTACACAGATATAGTTTATTATCATTAGAATTTAGCTACTTTTTCAAAGTTGTAGCTCTAGTGAAAAAAATTTTTTTTTAATCATTTATCATTTAAAGTGACTTGGATTAAAGCTCATTACATTTAGAGGTCATAAGTTCTTTCTCTGGGTGTTTATGTTCGACTCACATCTAATCAATAGATTCCATTGGAATATGTTGTGTGGCTGGTTATGAAATAAGCTGGTATATCCAGCTTAATTAAGAATGTCCCGTTGTACGCTGATTTCCGGAGTTAATCCAGGAATGTTTCAGATTGCCGCTTGGAGTCAGGAAGGAATTTTTTTCCCCTTCATAATTCTGGTGGGTTTTTTTTGCCTTCCTCTGGATCAATGGTCAGGCAGTAAGTGTGGGTATTACTGAGTGGGTTGGACTAGATGGACGTATGTCTTTATTCAACCTCAAATGTATGTAATTTTATTCATAAAGCGCCACTTAAGAACACATATATAAATAAATTAAGGATGAATTGATATAAGGGCAGCATAGCCTTGTGTGAAGGTCGGTCACATCCGAAAACCCATGCAATTATTTTGGCTTGATTGACCGATACACCGAACTATTGGTTGATCTGACCATAATATTGCATCGTGTGTACCCAGCTTTAAAAAACATGTCTAATCTATGCTTTGCCTGGAAAGGGGTATTGGGAGAAATGATTGGGCTATCGGAACATGTATAAGAAATAGTATCTGCGAATGGGAGGTTATTTCTGGTTGGATTCCATACCAAATGATTTGTTATTTTAGTTAAGGATGCAAAAGGGAACATTTGTAAAAAACACTTAAGAACAATAAGGAAAGTGCTGTGCATGGGCATACAGTGGCAGTGGTGGGATGTGTTTATAAGAATACCTATGGACCTATTCACTGTAAACTTTATTAGGTACACCTTTTGCTTGATAACACAAATAGCTAAGCTGCCAATCACATGGCAGTAACTCATTTTAGGCATCTAGACGTGAAGACAAATTGTGGAACTTCAAACAGAACATCAGAATGGTAAAAAAAGGGCTCAGTATTTTAGAAACTGCTTATAGAAACTGCTTATCTACTATATCTGTTGCTTGTGAAGGTTCTCATTCATCCAGGTCATGGTATATCTGTTGTATTCAATTAGATCAACTGGACTTGAAGTTTAGTTCTTGGAGATGTTTCGCTAGTCATCCGACTGGCTTTCTCAATTCAGAATGACTTGTACAAGAATCTGTGGCAATTATGTACCCTGGAAAATCCCAATTAGCATATCAAAGCCAAGTGTTAAGGGCGTGATTGGATAGTGGCTAAGAGGTGTTATAGGAACGCCCAGAGTAAGGTGTCAAAACAGCATTGTACATGGCAGACAGTTGGTGTCGAACCCCCCCACCTCTAGGCTTGGTTTCTTTATTTTCACATAGATGGCCTCCTTAACACACACTTGGTGTGAAAAGATACAAAGATATGTGACTACCTTCTATGAACATACCACATGCTTACCACATGCTTAACCTGGTGCCACTACTGTCATCTAAAAACAGAAATTGAGGCAACAATTTGCACAAGTTAACCAAAATTGAACAACACAAGATGAGAAAACTGTAACTAGTCTGAACACAAGTTCCTTGTACTCCAGTGGCCTCCACAGCCACCAGATCTCCATCCAACAGAGCACCTTTGGTATGCAGCCAACAAAACTGCATGGTGCTATCATGTTAATATGGACAAAAGTCTCTGAGGAATGTATACAACACCTGGTAGTTGCAAGGTTTACCTGATAAAGTGGGCAGTTGATATGGACTTAAAGGGTATCTCCACCTCCCCAAAAAAATGCATAAGTTATAGGAAATCTACCAGCAGCCAAATCTATTACTGGACACAGCTGCCTGTCTGGACCCTTCTGCTGCTTTCATGCAGAAGAGCAGCCGGTGAAGCTGAGGGAATGAGAGCTCCGAATGCACTTAGGAGCTAATTTAGGGAGTTTAAACTTATCGTGTATGGTTGGGGGGGATTCCCTTCTTCATCACTATTTTTATTTTTTGGCAGAGACTGATGCTTTACTAAACGGAGGGGGGGGGAGAAGCTCCACTGTGCATGCCACAAAACCTCTCAGAGGAGCATGAAGTGGCAGATGTGGATTATACACAGAGAAGCTCCTACTCTTCCTTTTTTTAGACTTTCATCAGTCCCTGTAAGACAACTATATGGAGCAGAAGAGAATGTGCTCAACTGTGGGGCAAATTTTAGTTGGGGGGGGGTTGACATGTCTTTTATGCTGGGTACACCCTGTAAAGATAAAGTGCCAATACTGTTGGATCTTACAGTATCAGAGCTTTATCATTACTGTCTGTAGCGCATTTTCCGAACAATTGCAAAGCTGCCAACGTGCCTGTCAGCCTCACGGTCGTTCGGGAAAGACAGAGAAATTTCCCTCGGACACAGTTGTCTCCCAGTACTAGAGTACAGGGTAGTCAGCCGCGGTCGTGGGAAACATGCAGTCCTGGACGTTCTCCCTAAACTGTGTATAGGGAGAACGCTCGGGACTGTGTGTACCCTGATCTTTGAGAAATGACAGACCGGATCTTGACGATCCTGTCTGTCATCTTTTAAAGATCTGTGCAGAGTGTTGCCACCTTTAGTTTTCAAATATGAAGAGGTGGAACTATTCAGGTAATGAGACTTTTTTACCTACTCCAGACTGTTTTTCCCATCCTAAATTAATTAAAAATGTTTACCTTGTTTATTGTGTTTTTTTCTCATTGTTTATAGAAACTATGTAGAGAACATAGCTTGGCAAAACACTTTACTCAAACTACTGTCATAGATTATAAAATTTGCATTTGGTTGTCAACTAAGGCTTTAGCATATCCCCATTTGTATCTGTCGTTAGCTAGAACAGGACATCCACTGGCCTCTGTTTACAGAGGGCAATAGCTCAAGGGTGAATTTTTGATTCATGTTCTTTCTTTCTTTATTTAATTATTTTTAGTGTGCCAACTGGCAAGGAGCTGGAAAAAAACAAACTTCTCTACCAGTGAAATCAATAATCCTTATACTTAAATGGGACTGTCATACATTTAAATGCAGTTTAAGGTCTAGGCCACAGAAACACCTTTACCCACGCCATTTCGCTTGCACATGCAATTGTAAATATCATTGAAATCATGAGAACGCAAAAATTCCTACGATTTCCAATGTGCATTAGATTGCGCATGCTTGTCCATTTTGTAACGCAGACGACCAACAAGGTTTTGCGCAATCACATGTGTTTCCATAATGGAAATAGCAAAATCGCATGCTAAAATGAGTGACAGCGTGCCAGAATCGCACACGCTGCATGTGGCAGCACGTGGATGCCTTTGGTTTGCGTACGTACCTCGAGGATGTCATGTTAAGTTCCCAGTACCATTTCCCTATGCCTTTTTTAAATTCTAAACTGTCATTTACCAATAATCTAGGTTGACCAGACCAAAGAAGCTACTGCTGGCTTTCTTTATCTCAGGGGTTAATCTCAAAATGTATCACTAGCGGTAATTCACAAGTGATTTGGCCAAGAAAGGACAGAGAGCTGTGTCTGAAGACCATTAATCTCCTTGTCTAGCTGCTATTCTCATTGTTATGCTGGGTGGGGGATGGGTGAGAGAGCTTGATTATCGTTTCCTTACTCTGCCCCCAGGTTGGAGTGTGCAGTGTCTGCTGCACCAGGCTCCAGGGACTACTGGTCAATGTTCCTTTCAGGAAGGATCCAAGATTTATCAACAAGAAAAATGTGCTAATGAGGAGCTGTTCCTACCACATGCTGCTTCCTGATCTGTTTTCACCTCTCTCCCCCACCCCCGCAGCTCATTTGCTAGAAAATCACTGATAGAAAATGAATGACTACCCCTCATTTTACACTCCCAGCTGAGCACCAGCATGCACTCCTGCTTTTAATACACCTGAGCCCCAAAATTGCAGGTAGAAATGCCAGATCAAGATCTTATGATCCAACATTGCTAGTTTGTAACCAAATACGCTGTGTTTCGTGAGGTACCAATTTATTGCATAACCTGTACGCTACACACTCTGCTATGGCTTAAAGGGTATGTCCATCAAAAAAGTTGGTTTCTATCTGATTTACTGAAGAACAGGAGATAAACGCACTATCTCTTACCTCCCGTTCCTCAGTAAATCTTACAGGAGACTTACCCTCGGACCCGCTCCAGCGCCAACTTCCCCGACGCCTCCAACGCATCTCCAGTCCTTTGCACTGTGCGCGCATGTGCACACAGGAGCAAAGGAGCAAGGAGACTGTCAGTGAAGTCGGCGCTGGAGCGGGTCCGCAGGTAAGTGTCTCCTCCTCTCCTGTAAGATTTACTGAAGAACGGGAGGTAAGAGATTTACCTCCTGTTCTTCAGTAAATCAGATAGAAACCAACAATCGCAATGTAATTTAAAATATAATGGCAATCATGAGAATCCCCACTGTATAATTTGTGTTCCGAATCTATGTGTTCCATTTTTTATCTGCGTGCGTGCATGACTTTTGGTCCGTGTGTGTCAGAATTGCATTTTAATAATAGTCTATGGTAACGCAAAAAAAAAAAGAAAGCGTTAAAACTTATTTTTTGCCTTTTCTCTGGTGTTCCCTGTTGATTTCCAAAAACTGCACACGCATGCAAATGGACTAGAAACACACGTGGACAAATGCATAGAAAAATGCATGTTTGTTAACCTGCAAAAGGACCGGAACACGGACAAAATGCATTGTCCTAAACACACTCAAAACAGACATTACAACCTTGCCCTAAGCGCTAATGTATGGACCCCCTTAACTTACCTATGTTCTGCTTCTAAAAGATTTTATAGGGAGATGTAATAAAAGTTCTTATCGTTAAAAAAATGGTGCTAGTTTTGCCCCAACCAATCAGATTTTATGTACCATTTAAAAGCTAACATCTGATTAGTTGGGGCAAAATTAGCACCATTTGTAACAATAGGAAATTTTATTACATCTCCCTGATAAATTTCTGGATCCACCGCAATCTTCTTATTTGGTTGTCACCTCCTCTTAAACATGTGCGAGTGATTTACATGTTAGCATATGCTAAGAGGTGGCAGCGCAGTCAGTAGCAGACAATCATTGGGGCTGTAATGTAAAGCTAGGTACACACCTAGCTATTTTTCCTCCTGACTGACCGATACATTCAACCCGTCGGCCAGGAGGAAGAACTGTCGGTCACAGCAAAAGCAGCCGCGTCCGACAGTTACCACAACCGATCGTGCGGTCCATAGAGGACCGCACGATCGGACGAGGTTTTCCACCATGTCCGATCGTCCTTTTGTCCGATCGGTCGGACATGGCTGCAATCAGATGCGATAATTTCGGTCCGATCGACCGATACACTGAACTATCGGTAGATCGGACCGAAATATCTCATCGTGCGTACCCAGCTTAATCCGTCACCATGATTCTGAGACTGGGATCAGACTAGTATCTTGTTTTTGGAGTGGCGGAGAGGTAAGTAACTATTGCTGACTCCACTATTTAAGTGGTAAACAATATAACAAACATTGTTTATGCATGGAGGTGGACATGCCCCTTAAAGGCTGGTATGGCCGATCATGCGGCCTCTACGACATACTGTCCGCTCTGGCTACTTTTCCTGCAACTGGCAGTCCATCGTCATGGCCAACCGATTGAAAGTGCCTAATGGTCAGACGAATTGTAAATTGTGTACCCAGCTTTATGTGTTGTGTTCTGTCCTGCCCAAACTTTTTGTGGGAATGGCTTTCACTTTTCAGGAGGGCTCTCAGTTTCTCCCCTACGGCCAAACAGCCTGTCTGAATGGGGATTGTTAGACAAATCCTGTATGTACATAGATTTCATTGCAGGGTTAGTCCAGATGGGTAGTGACTCTTCGTACATAACCCTATTGTGTCTCAGGTCCCCATTACTTTAGCTTGGTTATCATTGTGTATTTTTCTTTCATTTATAGTAAAGTTAGACGAACACATACATTTTTGTAGTTACTCAGTCATTTCGACACATGCTCGATTTACGAGTGAGGAGCGACCCCGACGGCCGATCTCTACACGCAACGAACGTCCTTTGCGGCCAAGAATCGCCCCATGTGTATGGGTTCGGTTGGGGGTCATTCGTTGATCCGCCTGGGGGATAGTGAATGACCCCCGACTGAATGCATACACAGATGATTCTCGGGCAAAATGGCTGTTGGGCTTGTGTAGCGATTGGCTGTTGGTCTCGTGTAGCGATCGGCTATCGGGAGTTGTTCCTCGCTCGTAAATCAAGTGTGTGTACGAGCCTTAAGTCTTTAGCTAAAAGAGACTACAAATGTAAGTGTGTATGCAAAGATGTGGAATACAGGCATTGTCCTATGTATCACACACACCATTTTGTATCTCCATAAATGACTGTAAAAGAAAAATGAAAGGGAACATCACTGTCTTGGTTTTACTGACACTTTAATATAGGCTTCTGCTAAATTATTTCTCAAATACATTACAAGAAAAGCTCTCCATTCACTGGAGATGTTTACATGTTTAGTGAGTATAAGTCTATATATATATTTACACATGCTCACACACATATTTCCTTATTCTTCCATTCCATGTCATCCCCTCCCCCGCAGAAAGCATTCTGTTCACTGTTGTCCCTTTGTCTTTCTCACCCCTCCCCTCAGTAGTTATTCTGGGAAAGAGCAGCTGAGGATGGGGAGTGTCCTGTCCAAGCTGGCCAGACTGGTTTGATCACTCTCCTTCCTCCCTGCACGTAAATATCGTACACACACTCGCTCCTAGCACAACATGCTGAGGTCACTGTGCTGTCACGTGGGTAGAAAAGGCTGGTTGATACTAGAACACATCCTCATTATTCTTATCTACTTTATTTTGATGGTTGTTGCAATGAATGCAGATAAGTTTAATTCACATGAAGGACGCTAAACCTTTGTAGTACGTTTTACTTCTTTATAAACTTATATAACTTATTGTATTTATACAATAGTCTATATTCCAAGAGCAGAATACAATGCTTAAATGCTTTGCTGGGTGTCAGGACCCAAAACTGATATGTAAGGACCAAAGCTTCGTACACACGAACGATCGCGAGGCCCAACCCCTGACGCACAATGGTGTACGAACATCTGTTTCGGATGACTATTGGGAAGTGTACTGTATGGGTGCCCGGGGTCATCCAGGATGTCTGACTGAACGCCCACTTAAGTCAACTTATGTGTGTACGGACCTTTAGGGTTCATTCACCACATGACATCGCACCAAAATGCTTTGCTCATAGGAATCACACCTATGAGCTGCGTTGTGAACAACGCACTGCCTGCAGCAGTTTTTTGCGTTAAAGCATATTGGTGCCATTGGAAACTGCATTTGAAAACCAGCTGGTATGAACAAATCCTTAATATTCTGACTAAGGCTGCGACCACACTCTAAATGCAGTTTAACACATGTGAAATGCGCAGTCACAATGCAGTGCATTTCACCCATTATTATGCATTTGCTCTGCTATTTTGCCAATAATCTGATATTGAAGTGCATGTGATCCTACAAAAAATGATCATCACATGCACTCTGAAAACAGATCACAGCACATACAATGTGGCCACACACATTGTAAAGGGCCTGGCATGCTGGTACATTCAAACGTGATCGGTGCATGAGAATCATGCCAGTGTGGCCTAGCTCTTATTTCTGCCAATTAAGGGCTAGGCCACATTGCTGCGTTTTTTGTGCGTTTGCGTTTTTTTCAGATAATTGAAAATGCGCGTTTTCGGGTGCGTTGCGATTGCAATTTGCATTCCGCATTCTAAATCGCAATCACATGCGTTTTCCAATACTTAATGAAAAAACGCATGCGGAAATGCAACAAAATCGCATGCAATTCCGTGTGCGATTGCGTTGCAGTGTGGCCATGCCCTATTTTTAGCTAAACAAGGTCATGGGAAGGTGCACACAATTTACACCATTTTGTGTTTAAAACCTGAAAAAAAGCTCAAATGGACATAAATTACTCTTTACCAATGAGCATTACAATTAGACTGTATTTCCAAGGACATTGAAAATCAATGATTAATGTAGTTTGTAATTCTATACATGATATATACTTGCAAACTTAGATTTTGTGAATTAAGGTCTGAGTATTTTTATGGTAGTTTTGCATAAACTAAAGGTGCCCATGCACATTAATGATTTCTGTATGCACATTGATGTATCTGTATGTTGTCCCTTCCGCTTTGTAAGCTCTTCGGGGCAAGGATCTCATTCCTAATGTGTCAAGGCTTGTTGCACTTATATCAATTTATACATAATTTATACATACCGTATATACTCGAGTATAAACCGAGTTTTTCAGGCTGAAAAATCAGCCTGAAAACTCGGACTCGGTTTATACTCGAGTCAACCACTTACCTGGGCATCCGGCAGCCGCGCGATCCTTTTCTGCACTGGCGCGCCGGCCTGACGTCACTGCCCGGCGCCAGCCCGGCGCCGGGCAGTGACGTCAGCCGGCGCGCCGGTACAGGAATGGGCGCGCGGCTGCCGGAATGCTGATACCGTACCTGCCGGGATGGATGGAGGAAGATAGAAGAAGAAGAGTCGTCCACAGGAGAAAGTCCAGAGAGAGTCCACAGGGAAGAGTCCAGGAGAAGAGTCCACAGGGAGAGAGGTCCAGGAAAAGAGTCACAGGGAGAAGAGTCCACGGGAGAAGAGTCCACAGGGAGAAGAGAAGAGCCCAGAGTCCCAGGGAGAAGAGGTCCACAGGGAGAAGAGCCCACAGGTATAAACTGAACTGAGGGGGAGGGGGGCATTCAAGATGTTTGGGAACTACAACTCCCAGAATGCTTTTAGCTGGGAGTTGTAGTTTCCAAACATCTTGAATGCCAAGTGAGGGTGGCATTCAAGATGTTTGGAAACTCAACTCCCGCTAATAAGCATGCTGGGAGTTGTAGTTTCCAAACACTTGAATGCCACCCTCACTTGGCATTCAAGATGTTTTGGAAACTACAACTCCCGCATGCTTTATTAGCGGGGAGTTGTAGTTTCCAAACATCTTGAGTGCCAAGTTTCTACCCTCGGTTTATACTCGGGTCAATAACTTTATTAGGATTTTTAGCTGAAATTGGGTACCTCGGTTTATACTCGGGTCGGTTTATACTCGAGTATATACGGTATATGCTTTCTTAACCGATGTATGAAATTGTATTTAATTAAATGTTTATCTATCTGTATAATGGCTTGCACTTATCCTATTGGTTGTATACTCTGTATTCTTTTATGTACAGCGCTGCATATCCAAGTGGTGCTTTATAAATAAAATTATACATACATACATAGGGAAAATTCTGTGGGATCAGTCAGTTTGGCTGGAAAATTTCCTTCAGTTATCAGACTCCCACTTTAAACTATGTAAGGATCTAATAGTGCGGCTAAGTCAATTGGGCCATGGGTAAATATATATTTGTGAATCATAGTTACACAGTACTGAAGATTGAATAAAGACATATGTCCATCTGGTCCAACCTTTTTAAGCTGGGTACACACATGCAATATACTTAAAAGAATCTGCAAGAGTCTGTCATTTCTAAAGATCCTTGTACACACAGTCCAGAGCGTTCTCCTTAGTTAAAGCGTAGGGAGAATGCTCGGGACAGCAAATTTCCATCATACAGCTGACTCCCTATACTTTATTTAAAGGGAGACTGCCGTTGCCAAGGGGATTTTTCAGGCATTTCTGAATGATCCTAGAGCCAGCGGTGATGTCCGTATACACACAGAAACCATCAGTACCATCAAATCTGACAGTAATGTCCCTTTTGCATTTGTGAGTACAGCCACCTTTAGTCTACCCCTGAACCCTACCTTGTGATCTTAATGTAAAACTGCTGCTCCACACAACATAATATTCATTTAAAATTGGCTAGACCTACCTGTAAACCCCAGAATAGCTCTATTAGGAATACCAGCAGATAATTGCAATAAACACGGCAATAAATTTATACAATACGTTATGCTCTCAGCAAAAATCTCTGATTGGAGCACAATGGAAAAATACAACACTCACACAACAGAGTAATAGACAGACTTAACAAAATATGTATAAACGAAAGAATATTTCATGTGCTAAATGATACAATACCTACATTCCATAAAACCTGGTCCATGTGGCTGAATGGCAAACACGCCAAACACTTACCTGATTGGATGCGAGATACTTAGATTAAAAAAAAAACAAGGATGTACTTATATGCCTATACAATTTAGGACAATCACTGTATGTAGTATTTAGGTTGTCATTAGTGATAGGAAATATTGTCTTAAATGGATGTTACGATCAAAAATAATAAGACGAATGTAATGGAAATGCAATGTTCTTTTTTTCTATTTTCTTTCTCTTTTATGTATATACGGAAAATAATAATAAACAAATATTGAACACTAAAATTGAATGGATAAATGGTGTAATGGATAATCCGTGTAATGTCAGTATGAGGGGGGGATTCCTTCCTGACTTCAAATGGAAATCAGAAAAGATTCTTGGCTCAACCAGAAGTGTTAATGCCAGTAATTTTTAAAAGTTTTGAATTGTAGAAACGTATTCAACTCCCATTTTAAACTATTCAATGCATTTGGTATTACCACATCTGCTGGAAGACAGTTCCACAGTTTTACCATTCTCACTGTAATGAAACATTTCCTAACTTGATGATGAAACTTCTAATGTTCAGGGATGTCCTCTAAAATGATCTGTTGGTAAACAATGCAGATAGTTTATTGTACATTAATGTGTTTGTATAAAGCAATCATACCCCCAACAACACATTACCAACAGACTCCAATGAAAATAATGTATAGGTAGCTTATCGCGGGGCCAACCTGCTACACATGATGTGTATGCACAAACGTTTTGGCCGAAAATCATGCCGTGTATAGGCACTTTGTCAGCTGTTCGGTCGGGGCTTGATGATCCTCTCTGCTATCGCACATGTGAATGAGCCTTTAGGAATCCACAGCACAGATTATAAAACCATGGGAACAAATGTAACAAACACTGGCAGATTGATAAGCATTGTGATATTTATTGGTTTCTCCCACTGACTTTAAAGCGTATGTAAACTGAAAAAAATAACTTTGTCTCTTTTTGCATGTATGTATAATTGTATGTATAATTTTATATAGTGCCACTTTTAAAATATAGACAGGGCAATGCACCAACGGGCACACCACTCCTGATAACATGAAAGTTAACCACGCTATACGCTATCAGCATATAACATGCTTCTGTCCAAGAGCTTTTTAAAATTCGAAAAATAGTAAAAGATGGAGAACCGGACCAAAAGGCAAGTTGCTGAAGTACTGTTTATTAACAGATGATACACAATCAGGATTATTCAATAAAAATTCTTATCGTTTAAAATGGTGCTAATTTTGCCCCAACCAATGAGATGTTAGCTTTCAAATGTTAAATAAGATCTGATTGGTTGGGGCAAAATTAGCACCATTTTAAACGATAAGAACTTTTATTGAATAACCCTGGTTATGTTTCGGGTCCAAACACTTGAAAAAGAGTGTTTGGACCCGAAACATGTTGTGTATCATCTGGTAATAAACAGCACTTAAGCAACTTACCTTTTAATCCAGTTTTCCATCTTTTACTACTTTGCAATATATCTTATTATATATATATATATATATATATATATATACACAATTAGTTGGAAAGTCCTTTGCACTCCCCCATTGTATTTCAGCCGCCCCGGTGCTGCCGAAGGATTTCTATAAACAAAGAAGGATGCTGGCGCACACGTGGGATCTTTTCAAACAGTGCAAACTATTTATTCAGCACAGAGCGTTACAGAATCAACGCGTTTCAGCCATCTTAGGTCAGGCCGTCATCAGGATTACAGACACGCTGTACAGGTGAGTTCAAATACAACATAGTGATCAAAAACCAACCCCCTTCCCGCCCACTTCCCCCGCCCACACCAGTTAACCCCTTCCGATCCCCTTCAGATCCGAATCTGAAGACGGCCCCGTGTTTGGGGCGGAAACATGTAAACGCATTCTGTTGCATTAAACTTTTTGGATTGTTCGCTAAGTCCAAAAAAAAAGGTATTGAATATGATTCTTTGCTTATTTGGAAGCCACCCTATAGTAATAGGGTTGTGGGTTTTCTCTAGTAGGAGAATGAGATAACCCGAACTGCAGAATTTAAGATTAAACTGGAGAGGGAAGAGATGACAGGCTGGGAGACCATGTAGCAGAATGTCACAATAGTAAGATAGGAAAGGGTGGATCTTGGCAGATGACAGAAGGAAAGAGAGTCAAAGATTACTCCAAGGCAGCATGCAGATTCAGCTAGGTTAACAACCACGTTGTCAATAGAGATGGAGAAGGATTGAGTTTAGGGCACGGCCACACTGTGCCGCAAACGCAATTCCACATGGAATCGCATGCGATTTTGTTGCGTTTGCGCATGCTTTTTCTTCGTTAGGTATAGGAAAACGCATGTGATTGTGGTTAAAAAGGCGGAACGCAAATCGCAATTGCAACGCACCCGAAAACGCGTTTTCAATCATCTGAAAAAATGCAATCGCTTGCGCAAATGCAAGAAAACCGCGATAGTGTGGCCTAGCCCTAAGGTGTGCATTATCCAGGGGGAAATAGAGAGCAGACATTTAAAGGTTTGACTTCAGGGGTTAATGCAGGGGTGGACAAATAAATGTGGGTATCATCAGCATATAGGTGATACTTAAAGCCAAAAGAACTGATTATTTTCCCCAATGGGATAGTGTAGACAACAGTAAAGGTCCTAAAAACAAGATCTGAGGGCTCCCTACATTTGAGGTTCGTACACACCTGCCGACGATGTGTACGAACGAGCGTTTCGTCTGATAATCGGCCCGTTTATGGGCACTTTATCGGGCGAAACGGTCGTTTGTTTGTGAATCATTGCCCGATCCACTGGGCAGATGCCCAAATGAGCGCCTGTTTCGGCCTATAAAGTGCCCATACACGGCCCGATTATCGGACGAAACGCTCATTCGTACTGTATGAACCTTAAGTGGAACCAGAGAAGAAGTCTAAGTGTTTGCTGATTTAGTGAGCAGTGGCGACGGGCTTGGAGCAGTCTGCACCTGAGCCACCCCCTTCGAGCGGTGAGTTCTTGATTATTTCCACATCATCAGACTTTGATGTTTGTATATTTTGGACCGGATAACTGCCTTTCTAGCGAAGGGTCTGGGGCTTATGCACCCGGACCATCTTATACTTTGTGTGAGTCACGCTTCTACTTGTTACATTTTTACCTATACTAAGTGTTTGTTTTAACTGTATAGACTTGTAGTCTTTATTGCATAGGATACAATGTATTATTTTACAGATAAATAATTGGTTATTATGACCATATAACCACTTAAGTCCGTTCAACTGGTGTGTTTCTGGGCTTGTGAGGGGTGGTGATCCAATTGCACACATAATAATTGTTTCTGTTCATATATGCCAGAGAGGAAGTCTTATTAGCAAAAGAGACAGAGAAAGATCTGTTAGAAAGGTAAGAAGACAACCACGCCACAGCTTGATTTTGCATGCCCAGAGAATTTAAGTTTATTTTAAGTTGCATAAGAAGAGAATGGTCCACAGTATCAAAAGCGGCCGATAGATCGAGGAGAATGGGGACCAAGAACTGGCCCTTGGCTTTGGCAGTTTGTAGGTCATTCAAAACCTTACAGAGAGTCATTTCAGTTTCTTTGACCGTCAGAATCCTGATTGCATTAGGTTATTAGCACGTAGGTAATTATCTTGGATATAAAGTAATACCTTTTATTGGCTAACTAAAATGATTGAAAACTTAAGCTTTCGAAGCACTAGGCTTCTTCCTCTGGCATGATACAATGAGGAAGAAGCCTAGTGCTTCGAAAGCTTGCATTTTCAATCATTTTAGTTAGCCAATAAAAGGTATTACTTTATATCCAAGATGTCTTCACTTTCATCAATGGCTAACACGGTACAATTCTCTACTACTACATGTAGGTAATTAGTAATGCGTGTAGTGATGAGAAGTTCTAAAAGTTTTGAGACAAATGGTAAAAGGGAGGCAGGGCGGTAGTTCGAAAGACAGGAAGGGTCCAAAGAGGGTTTTTTAGGCAGCTGGAAAAATCCAAGAGATCAGGAAGGAATTAAAAATGTGAGCAAGTGCAGGACAAAGGATTTTAGGAGGGCATGGGAACAAGGGTACACGTAAGTGGCAAGGACAACAGAAGGTGGTGGGGCAGGCAAAAGAAAGTGAGAGTTGTCCTGATGTGAAGGGATTTGAGTGTAGTCGGCAAAAACCATAGGAGCACAAATGGAATGAAGAGTGTCAGTAGGCAAGAGCTGCAAAAGAGTTTTAAATAGAGAATGGATGACGGGTTATTTTTGTTATTGTTTATGAGTGTGCTAAAGTAGGAGTATTTTGCTGCTGGTTAATTTCTTTCAAAGATCCTCCAGAACTTACTTACCTGACCCGGTCCCTCGCCGCTTCTACTCTGCAGCTGGTGCTGACAGTCGCTCCACTTCCTGGTTGCGGCTGTCCGTTAAGGCGCGACGCTATTTATTGCATGTATATGTTTATTTATAGTGCCACTTAGGCTAGATACACACAAGTCAGATTTTTGGTTTAAACCAACCAATATTTCCGTGTATTGGTCCAAAAACTCTGAGGTGTTTATACAGCTGTCGGTCACCCATTTGTCTGAAACTGATATGTTCGAAAAACCACATCAACATTCGATTCATCATGTCCTACTGCTCGTTAGCAGCGAACGGACGGTCGGGACGAAAAATCTAGCAGTGTGTACCCAGCCTAAACAAAACAATAGTTTTAAAACATGATATTTTATTTCAGTCACCATATCTGTTGTATTCAATTAGATCAACTGGACTTCCCAATCCCAGCCAAGTGTTAAGGGCGTGATTGGATAGTGGCGCATAGAGGTGCATCCAAAAGAACCAATACCCAAACACAAGAAAAGTGACATCATATACGCAGTGCAGTGAAGAATGCTCTGATTTGTATGTGGGGGAGACCAAACAGCAACTGCATCAATGTATGGCCCATCACAGAAGAGCCAATTCTTCGGGTCAGGACTCAGCCATGTACCTGCATCTTAAGGATAAAGGACATACCTTTGAAGATTGTAAGGAACGTGACTGGTTCAAGAGAGGTGTTAAGGAGGCCATTTATGTGAAAATAAAGAAACCAAATCTAAATAAAGGTGGGGGGGTTCGACGCCAACCGTCTGCCATGTACAATGCTGTTTTGACACCTTACTCTGGGCGTTCCTATAACACCTCTTAGCCACTATCCAATCACGCCCATAACACTTGGCTGTGATATGCTAATTGGGATTTTCCAGGGTACATAATTGCCACAGATTCTTGTACAAGTCATTCTGAATTGAGAAAGCCAGTCGGATGACTAGCCAAATGTCTTCCAGAACTAAACTTCAAGTCCAGTTGATCTAATTGAATACAACAGACATACCATGACCTGGATGAATGAGAACCTTCACAAGCATATTTCAGTCACCAGTTTCTTGTCTATAAGAAAGATGTCTATAAGAAAAAGCACACAAACTTTTCGGCAGTTCTTGCTAAACTACAGTTACCTAAAGAGTTGCCTTCTTCCAGCTAGGGTAGGCACCTCTTCCCTTTTAATCCGAACACATATCAAATATTCATGCTACAAGGCTACACTCGTTATACGTTACAGCCAATCTGACATTAAATCCGATAAATGCTGAATCAGCTGTACATCTACTGCCCCCAGGTAAGCGGCAGTGTATGGGAACCCTAAGGCTGGGTACATAGTAACATAGAAATTAAGGTTGAATAAAGACATACGTCCATCAAGTCCAACCTATTCACCCTCTTTATATATAGGTATATTTTTTTTAACCCTACCTAACAGTTGATCCAGAGGAAGGCAAAAAAAAAACCAGCTAAAAAGGTCGAAAAAATTCCTTCCTGACTCCAAACGGCAATCGGAATGTATCCCTGGATCAACCAGATCTATATGCATTAATACCATAATTCAAAGTCAATATTTTTTAGTTTTAGAAACTTATCCAGGCCTTTTTTAAAGCTATTCTATGACTTGCCATTACCACATCTGCCGGAAGACAGTTCCACATTTCACCGTTCTCACTGTAAAGAAACCCTTCCTAACCTGAAGATGAAACTTCTTTTCTTCCAACCTTAGGGATGTCCACGTGTCCTCTGATATGACCTATTAGTGAACAATGCACCAGAGAGTTCATTGTATGGCCCATAATATATTTGTATAAGGTAATCATGTCCCCACGCAAACTCGTCGCTTCTCCAGGTAAACAGCCCTAACTTGTCTAATCTGCCTGCATATTCGAGCCCTCCATTCCCCTTTTAATTTAGTTGCCCTTCTCTGAACTGCCTCAATTTCCAAGATGTCCCTTTTGTATATGGGATTCCAAAACTGCACCGCATATTCCAAATGAGGCCTTACCAGTGCCTTGTAAAGAGGGAGAATAATATTTTCTCTCTTGAATCTATTCCCCTTTTATACAAGACAATATCTTGCTAGCTCTAGCCGTTGCTACCTGGCATTGTTTGCTATGGCTAAGTCTGTTATCTACCAGAACCCCCAAATCTTTTTCCATTACGATGCACTTAACATAGAGTTATTATGGTGTAGGTGGCACAGGGATTATTAAATCCCAAATGCATCACCTTACATTTATCAACATTGAATCTCATCTGCCATTCTGCTGCCCATTTTGATAATCTATCTAGGTCTGCTTGCAGCACTTGTACATCATTGGAAGTTTCAAAGCTCTGCATAGTTTAGTGTCATCAGAAATACTGAGACCTTGCTCTCAATGCCCTCTTCTAAGTCATTTATAAATAGATTAAACAGAAGCGGCCCCGTACAGAACCCTGAGGCACTCCGCTTAGAACTTTAGCCCACATAGATGTAGCTCCATCAACCACACTCTCTGTTTGCGGTCCAATAACCAGTTCTCTATCCATGAACAAATGTTTTCTTCAAGGCCAACAGTCCTCAGTTTATACATTAGTCGCTTATGTGGCACAGTATCAAAAGCTTTTGCAAAATCCAAATACCACATCCATGCTGTGCCTGAATCTAGCTTCTTACTCACTTCTTCATAAAAACCAATTAAATTTGTCTGGCATGTATTATTCTCATAAATCCATGCTGACTACTACTAAAAGATGATCCCTGGAAACAAAGTCAAGGATATGATCCCTTAACAAGGTTTCCATCACCTTCCCTACCATGATGTTAGGCTTACAGGTCTATAGTTTCCAGGCTGTGAACAACTACCTTTTTTGAATATTGGTATTACATTGGCTTTTTCCAATCCAGCGGCACATCCCCGACAAAAGCGAATCTGAAAAGATGAGAAACAGTGGTCTAGATAGAACTGAACTAAGCTCCTTTAAAATCCGAGGATGCATCCATCTGGTCCTGGCACTTTATTGATATTAACCTTGTCTAATTGTTTCCGTACCATATTCTCTGTTATCCAATGTGAAAACTCTTCATTTCTTCCCTGCATATTATTACAATCCTACTGTAAGGACAAGGATTCTCAACAGTAAAAACCGATGTAAAAAACGGTTTAGCAGATTAGTCTTTTCGGCATCCTCTACTACCACCTCAGCTCCATTATTTAATGGTCCCACATTCTCAGACCTCATCTTTTTACCATTTATTACTTAAAAAACATTTTGGGGTTGGACTTGCTTTGTCGGCAATCCGTATTTCATTTTCTATTTTAGCTAGTTTAAGTACTTTCTTGCACTCTTTATTACAGCTTTTGTACTCCTGTAAGCCTGTTCTGTGCCTTCTGTTTTCAAAATTTTAAAAGCCTTTTTCTTTTTTTCCCATCTCCCTTTTTACCTGTGCATTAAGCCATGCAGGACTGGATCTAATTTTTTTACACTTGTTACCTAAAGGTACCGATTTAGAAATGTAATAGTTTAATATCCCTTTAAAAGTGGTCCACATCTGCTCAGTATCCTTACCTAGAAACAGTTCCCCCCAGTCTATGAGCAGGAGTGATTCCTTTAACAGCATAAAATTAGCTTTCCTAAAGTTAAAAGTTTTTGTTAACCCAGTGCACTTTTTTGCAACCTATATTAAATGACACTATATCATGGTCACTATTCCCTAAGCTTCCCATTACCTTTATCTCCAAAATGATCTCAGGGTTATTAGATACACACCAGCCAATATCTTCGGCATTTGTCCCGGCTGAGCGCTCGCTCGTATCGAGCCCTCGGACGGGACAAAAAGTCCCTCCGTGTGTACCCAGCCTAAGGCTAGCCATACATGGGTCATTTTATCTTTTCAAGTGATAAGTGTACTTGATTCTTTAAAGGTACACATACACAGGCAAACGTTATTTCAATAGGCCAAAACAATCGGAAAACCGATCGAACCTTGTGCCTCAGATTTCACCTTGAAATCGGTGGGAGAAGGAATATTTTCTGGCCCGATCTCTGTTTTTTGATAAATCAATCGATATCGTTGAAAAATGTGCATGGGCTTTAGTGAATGGCCAGCATTTGGCTCAAACATGTTGACGTGATCGATATCTTATATACTAACCTACAGCTGTAAACCTTTACAGATGCATTTGCTCGAACGCCCCATCACAAAGTGGAGGGATGGAGGAGGTTGCGTGGGGCGATGCACTTGCTAGTTGTGTATAAAAGAAAATGTACCTTGATCAATCAGGCCAGAAAATTACAGACCTTTATACAAAAATCTAACAGTTGTCTCCCATTCGGTTTCTAGTCCAGTAAAAAATGAGCTGGCAGGCCACCAGGAGTACCAAAAAAAATGTCCCATGCCCCCCATACATGCCACCGATATTTTAAGTTATTCGACAAATTTGATTGCTCAAAATATTAATAACATTTTGGATCAGTTCTCCATTTTATCTGAAAAATGAAGATTGGGCCAGGCAGACATCAGCTTCAATACCCTTCTCCTACGGCACATCTCACCGAAATGGATGTTTGTCCTACAGTTGTGGGTCATGGGGCATGATTATGTCCCAATTCATTAAATCCATGGCTATATTGAAATCATTGCAATGTAAACACTGAGCAGCCCCAACCTACTGATATTGAATGTATTTGGTTTAAGGAGGTGTCAACCCTAAGGGCCAGTACACACTAGCGCAATTTTTTTTTGTGTTTGCGATTGCAATAGCGGCAATGCATGTTATTGCGTTTCCGTTGCGCAATCGCATGCAATCACCATTTAATGTGCAACCGCATGCGATTTCTTCCCTCAAAGGGAGAAACCGTATGCCCAAACGCACTGGAATCACGTGTGATTTCGTTACCCAGGCTTTTCTCCTCCAAAATCTTGCAAAAAAATAAAAATAAAAAATCCTTCAGTTGCAAACAAGCGATCCCCACCTCCCAGCAAGCTAAATGTGTTCGTATGAGACACACAGCGTAGGGCTCTCTGAATAACAGCCAAAGGACCCAGGTGGGGGTGCACACACAAAGCGACCAGCCTCTAATCGCAGCCTGTCACGTGACCCTGCCTGGAACGTAGCGCAGCATTACATCAGCCTCGGAGTCCGCACGCTACCATAACATTGTGAGCCTTAAAGCGGCAAACCTTCGCCAGGCTATTATTACCGCGTCCACAAGTTAAAACTGCTTTGTAGCCTGTCCCATTTTATTTAGCCCTGTGTTTTAACTCCGGTGGAACATTATCCACTTAATGCAGGAAATGGTAAATCACAGTGCAAACGCTAATTATCTATACGGTATCTGGACCCTCAATAATATAGGTATTGCCCCTTTAAATGAAGTCTCCGCGGGCCTTCATTCGAATTCAGGCTACTCGGACTCTAAAGCCTGATTGGGTTTTGGTCACGTGAGACCACAACGCCAGATCGTTTGGATTTGTGCCGGAGAACGCAGACACTACTCTCTGATTGGTCGATGCGGGAATGCCACATGACCTATATAAGAATAGTGAGTGTGCGCGCCCGCGCTTAGTTGGCGGTGGCGCATTGAGGGGTGAGGTTGCTGTCGTTTCGGTTTAAACAAGGAAGTCGATTGTTTTAAACGAATTTGCTTCGGTGCTAATAAAAAAATGCAAGGAGAAGCGCCAGATCAGCAACCCCGCGACCCTGACTGCCAGGAGGCGCAACACAGTCTTGGCTTCCGCCTGGAAGCTCACCGTATAGTGAGCATATCGTTGGGGAAGATCTACCACTCACGGGTACAGCGAGGTGGAATCAAACTGCACAAGAATCTGATGGTTTCACTCGTGCTCCGGAGCGCTCAGCAGGTTTACCTGAGCCAAAGCCCCGAAGAGCTGCACCAGGAATTCTACCAGAGACCGGCACAGGACTGTACGGAGGCCGAGCCTGGTTCTTACTCCGAGGAGACTCAATGCTCCTGCCCAGATCCCCAGGACCAGAGCAGTGTGCGGGAATGTTCCTGCCACACAGATGATGATGCTAATCCCCGTGGAGTGCCATGCTGCTTGTGCCAGGGGCACGCTGACTGCTCCGGGTCTGAAACATGCCGAGCTCGGGCTGTGTCTTCCCACATACCCGACCACTGTCTACAAAGAGAGACGGAAGAGAGCAGTTCAGATCCCCAGGCCCCTTGCTGCCGGAAACGAAGCGGCGGTAACCCGCCGGATGGACCAGCCATGAAACGAGCCAAAAGGGAGCAAGGCGAACAAGAGGTCCCGGAGCCAGGGGACGAGGCAGAGGAGCAAATGGAGACCGAGAATGTGGCCAACCTCATCAGTATCTTTGGCTCAAGTTTCTCGGGACTTCTCAGCAAGGAGCCAGGGGCAGAGGTAGCGGAGGAGCCGGTACAGGACATTCAGGAATTGGACTCTGCAGCTCCCGCTGGGCCGGGTTGTAGCGAGAGGGCGATTGGTCCAAACATGAGCCCCTGGAGCACAGCCATCGAGGCGTTCTGAACCTCCATAAACCTGCAGCTTCTCATTTGTTGAACTTTCTCTTCCTAGAATGTTATTTTACGTCGAGAGTTGCAGTTCAGCATCTGATGTTCCGCAGGTTTAATTCTCATCGTTAAGACTATTAAGAGACTGCTGGCACAGAGCACACTGTCTGGATCAGGGTATATTTAGTGAGGATCTTGATGCAGGGTTGACTGACCTTCATTAATGCTTTTGTTACCCAATGTTCTGATACATCTGGAGCCATCTACCAGCTACTAAATGTTCCTGCTGGATCTAGGGCTAAATTTGTGATTTCCAATAAGCACTTAACAGTAGGGAACCTGGTGAACTACAACTCCTGGGGCTGACTGAATCGATGCTGGCAGTTGTAGTACACATTAACCTTTAAATCCACATGCAGTGAAAAATCTTATGATAAATTTCTAGATCTCAGATTGCTAGAAGAATTAACATTGATTTCTATTTTAAAACTCCTTATAGGAAGAAGCAAGACTTCCTTCTTAACCCATTTGAATGGTTTAGGTATTTCCCAGCCCACCCCCTTCCCCACAGGCTAAATGTTAAAAAATAGAGGTGCTCAAACACAGGGATTGGTATGTATTTCTCTAGGGCAATGTACATGTCTTATTTGAGCCCTTCCCCCATTGATAGAATGTATTTCCCAGCCCCCATGTCTACGGGTCACCACGTGCAAGGGGAGTTCCCCATGTGGGGAGAGGGAGGGAAGTTCCCATCTGCTCACATTGCCCCTCTCCCACCTATTGTGTTATGCCTCCTCCTTCCCTTTTTACAGCCACTCCTTCCTGTTTCATGTCCTGTGTAAAAATATGCCAAATAAGTATACAAAATGCACTGACTACAGTTTACTCACCTTTGAGTACAGAGGGGGGAGAGGCAAGATAATAAACCTATTTAGTGCCACTCAGTGGTTCACAAGAAAGATTTTCTAATTTATTAATTAGTCTTGGATACACTTCATATAGAACTGTAATTTGTTTATGTGAATCAGATAAATAATTTGCCCACAAATAGCATAGAACGGAGTGCAGTTTACTCATCAATGTCTGGCCTTTAAATTATGTAAGCAGGAGGAAGCTGGTGTTAATTGTATCGGGGTAAGCTTATTAAGGAGGAAGAAAATCCCTTCAAGTATATTGATGTATTTCTTGAAAGTTCTGATCAGACCTGGTGCTCATGTGATTTCATCCAGCCTTGCAGTCAGAGCTCTCTTTGTTTTAGAAGATGGGTTTTCTGTCTGAAGGTGATTAATACAATGGTTTACAGTATTTTTATGCACAATTCTGTAAGTTTGATCTCTGTATGTTTCTACGTGTTTAACACGTATTAAATATTTTGAAAAATTTAAGAACTGTCTCTGTTTTGTGACTGAGATTGGTGTTTTAAACAAACTGAAATCCGGTTTTATTTTAGAAATGTAACCGTGCTGGTTTCCTGTGAAGGTTCTCCTTAGACGGCAGGTTGGTATAGAGGAAAGCAATAGCAGTCATTACACATTAGCTGTCTTATATTTTATTGCTGGTTATAAAATGTTTGGATATATCTGTCACAATTAACCAAATGCACAGTTTCATGGCTGAGAATTCCTTATTTCAATAATTGTTTGGGGACTTTACCCAAGCAAAGTATTTTGTGTGGTAGATATTAAGCACATTTAAAATTAGATTGTCTGCACAGATGCTTATTAAGTAGATATGTAATACTATATATATATATATATATATATATATATATATATATATACATAGCGAGAGGGACATGAAAACCGTTTTGTAAACATGTAAACAATATTCTTTATAGGTTTTCAATACAGTAACAGTACTAAACTTTTATACAGTAAACCCCTCCAATATTACCAGCAGTTTATTTGTGTTATATTTTTGCACAAATTGAGTATCCACAGCTGTGGGTTTTCATAATGACCATATTCAGAATTTTTAATTCCTGAAGCTTGTTCTATTAGCAGATTTTGAATGTTTGCTTTAAACTTTTTTCCTTAACAGTGGCCAAAGACTGCTCTAATGTTTGTAATTAACTTCCTTGTTTGTTTCACCTTTATTTGGTATTAGTTGAATTATCTACATAGATAAGGGATTGGGGGTTTGGAATGGGACAGGTGATCCCTAGTCTGATGGATAAAGCGTATGATCTTGTTTCTAATTAAAAGTTATTAATTAAAATTAAATATTAAAGGGGAATCCACATTAAAGGGTTGAATTTTTAGTATTGTGTTTTATATAATTAATTCACTTGCATGAAAATCCTTGAAATATTTGCATAGGAGAGGAAAGGCTAGTACTTACTGGGTTACAGTTGTTGGCACACGTGAGCAGAAAGAATATTGGAAAAAATTAAAATGGCTAAATTGGGCAGGTTAATGTGTGCAAAATGATAGGATTTAAATGTTTTGTTTAATGGTTTACAAGCTTGGGGCTCGGTCTTATGTGTCTGGTTGTAAGTGCTGTTACAAAGTTAGCAGTCAGTACCATTTCACAGTTAGCTTTCTAGTGTTACAGGACATCTGGCATGTTTAGGACCACACAACTGATTAGACAGTTGCAATTCCATGGATGGCTGAACAAATGTTAGGCTTTAAATTGTTTAGCACATGTAGCCCAACCAACCATAGAAAGTTAAGGAGTTACTATTTCATATTTAAGTAGGGAGTTTTCCTAACACTGATCTTTTGATAGCTAAGAAGGCCTAGTATACTATTGTGTCTGTATGGACACTGGGATCTGAGGTAAAACTACTGCATGAAAGGTATTGTCAGATAAAGAAAAACAATTACTGGTGTGTGTAAGTTAGAACTGTAACAAGCTAAAGCCAATGTATGAGCTCATGAACTGGAAATTCCCTGCTGGTGACCTTGAAAGACGTGTAGTAATGATATTTAGTTGCTGTTTTAAAACTTCCTTGTTTTTTTAGTTCTCAAGTAGCAAACTCTCCTTGTTTATATGATCTGTTTTCCAACACTTGCCTGATAATTACGGTATATTCAGGGATATGTTATGTCAAACCCAAGGAAAGTAAATGTTGCCAAGTGCCATGGCTGTCTGTAGAGACACATTGATCATGTCTTTCTAGTCCTACATTAAAAAAAACTTCTACGGGTGTAAACACTCGTAGACAAAAGAATTATGTAACTGCAGTATACAGGGTTATGGTATATGTACTAAGACAATTCGTTTTTTGCAGGTTAGAATAAAAAGTTGTATTTTGCAGGTAAGCTCTTATTATATGTAGCCAGCCTGTGAGCTCTTAAGCTGGGTACATACAAGATAAAGGGACAATTCTGTTGATTTCAACAGAATCGCCCCTTTTTCGTTAAAGTATATTGCACAGAAACAATTGATCCTGCCGCCTGTCGGCATTGTGAATGGTCTCTACCTTCTGAAATTTTCCCTCTGCCCCCTGTAGTAAAGTATAGGGAGTCTGTTGCGGACGAATGGAATGTGGCACTCCCAAATGTTCCCCCGATACTTTATATAGTGAGAACTCTCGGGACTGTGTGTAGCTTGATGACTGAATATTAAAGTTTGTCTGTCATTTTTTAAACATTGTGACAGTGTGTAACCAGCTTAAGCTTTAAAGCTTTTTGCCACGGCTAAGCAATAGGTGCAAATCAGTTGCTGAAGGGAAGCCAGTTGGTCTCCTACAGCCAAAGTAAGTATTTCATTATTTTAGGGTGCAAAATACCAGTTCTCACACTTCTGACTGAGCCAGCAAACCTTTGCTGGCCCCTTTCAAGAGACATTGGGTGGGATTCTCAGACAGATCCTGTTCTTTCTCTGAATTTTCCATACAATCACATGACAGGAATACCGGCCTCGCCTGCCCTCCCTCCCCCCTCGTGTCTGCCTCACAGCTCTGGAATCCAGTGAGCTGGAAGAGCTGGCTGCATTCCTTACACAACCATTCTCTCTGGGGAGAAGTGGGGGGAGGCGCTCACATCCTGCCCTCTTTAGGAAGATGTGGATGAAGAGGGGAGGAGATGAGTTTTTGTCCTGTTTAGAACACTTTAACCCTTTGTAATGTCTTTGATTTATCATTGCAAAGCTGTGGCGTCCAGCATGGTTTCAAGAGATTTTCAAACTGAGCAGAAAGATTCTGGTACTTATTATTTTGGTCCAAATCTTTAATGTATTGCTGTATGTGCAGTGGATATTTTCTCTTACTGGAAGTTATTGGAAAACAGACCACTGATGCCAAAGTTTGGGGCTTTGTGGAGCTGTATGAAATGACTCTGCTTCTCCTGAGGTGCTGTGGCTTACATTGCATTAATTCTGGACACTGTTGAATTTAAATTGTAGTTTCCTTCTGTTTTTTCAGGTTAACTCACTAAATATTTAGCATGGGTATTTAAAACCAATCTTTTATTTTTTTCCTTTCACATAGTTTAAACAGGAAAACCAAACAAATAAAGAATTTTAGCATTGTAACAGACACATTGTAGATACCTTACATATGAAACATTCCTAGATTTCCGTTTGAAATTTAATTTAACTGTAAAATAAACCATCCATCCATAATAAATAACTTTATAGGGTCTCTCATGGGTGATCACTATTCAGCCATACAGTGTTCAATGTTTCCCTGGCAAATTACATGGTACTTGATAAAAATGAATCAATGGGATTCATTTATATCACATTCCATCATAATAAGGGATTTAGTTTACTGTGGCCTTGACCATTAGGCTGTGTTTTTGTCTGATTGACCAATAGTTCAGTGTATTGGTTGAGCGGGACATAAAAAATGCATGGCTTTTTGGCAACCTCAACTAACGTCCAAACGTTCATTTGTCCAAATTGGATGGGTGGGCGATCAGACGTTTCCTAAGTCCTGGTCCTTTAGTGAAGAAGCCAATAGTCATGGCTAAAGCCTTGTACACGATGTCCGAATGGATGACACATGCTCGATATTTTGTACAATGACCATGTGTATAGCTGTTCATTTCATCTGCCGGTCACATCTATGACGGATGTCTAAACAAATGGCTACACGTGTGTGATTAACGTCTGAAATGGTCGTCGCATGTGTTGACCACTTGTGCGTGTTGTGCACACAATCGGACATGTAAAGCAGACTTAACTGATTTCAGCCAATGGCCTAACTTCTGCTTCCTGAGCTACCTCTTCTTCAGCTGCACAAGCTTGTAAAGCTGTCTGAGGTGGTACGAGACTTTAGACGATAAGTCAGTGGAGTTGGTGTTACATTAATATTGCAATTGGAGTTGTCCCGGCAGTCTAAAGAAAATTTACAGTGGAGGGGTGGACATGCCATTAAATATACCAAAAAATCTGCGTTGATTAAAAATTAGGATGTACAGCCTTTCTCCCGACTGGTTGGTCTTCTTATTGGTTTATCAATTGGTGTGTGGGGGTGCTATTCAGTGTTCTGCTTGTTGCTTAAGGCCCGTATACACGTGTGGGATAGATGGACCCGACCCGCAACGTACAATAATGTACGAACGTCTGTTTTGGCCGACTCTCTGTAAGTGATGGAGAGCTTATTTGGCCTAAACGACTGTTTGCTCAGGCATCATTGATGATCCACTGGATCAGATCATCAACTATGCTTGACCGAGCGCCTGTACCCTTACCAATACTTGGCCAAAATGGGCTTTCGTACCATCTTGCGGCTTGGTTTAGGCACCGCGATCGCATGTGTGTACTAAGCTTTATATAATGTGTCTGTGTTGCTCTATGGAACGGAGGGGGTAGGGGGTGGCGCCGAATGTTCCTCCGTATGACCAGGAGGCTATATTTTATTGCCAATAACAGTAATGTAAAGATTTTTGGAATTAAACAAACTCTACTTTCACAAAGGTCAGTAGTTATTGTTTAAAAGGGGAATAAAACCCTATAGGAATTGAGTAGAAAACATATAACGCAATGCTTTTACTTGCAGTCTGGGAACAAGATAGTACCTGGCCCCTAGGGAACTGGTTTGGGAATGTGTCAGTTTATATATTGTTAGTGGTCAGTAGGAGAGCTGGATGTGGTATGGGCATGATATACTGCACAGGATAAGCTTGCATCAAAAAGCTTGATGTTGCTCATTGCCTCCTTATCTGCTAAATTTAATTTTTCTTAACTTTTTTTTGTCTGCTACCTTGTTATGCCACTGAACAAATAAAAAAAAAAAAAACACTTTTAAACAAAAGTTAATTATTATTATGGATTTATATAGCACCAACATCCTCCATGGCTCTTTACAATTACATAGTCACACATCACATACAGGGTAATACATGTTATACAAAGTCATACATATTACGTACGTAGGCAATACATAATATAAGTAAACAAAGTGATGAGTTACTTAGGCTGGGTACACCCCAGCAGAGATTTCCAACGGATAGTGCCGTGTATCGGTCGGCCGGGAATATCTGATGGTGTGGGGCAGACGTCCGTGAACGAGCTTGAGCATCGGGACTGTCGGTAAATCACAAAAAACTTGGCTGGTGTGTACCCAGCCTTACAGCAATACCGTGATACAATAGGAAAAAGGACCCTGCCCAAAGAGCTTACAGTCTGGAGAATTCTTGTTCTTGTATAAAGGTTATAGGGCAAGGGTGGGCAATAGGTTCAACCCAAGTCTCACTATAAAGAAGGTGTGTAATATTTTAGATCAATTACAGGTACAGGTCAGGGGCAGCCTACGGGCCCATATTGCCCCTGGGTCTGTATAGGGTAACAAAGTAGCTTGTAGTCTCCATGTGGGCGCTGCATTTTAGTCTGCATTAGTGACCTGAATGGAAGGCACTTTCCCCTGCACAACTCTCTACATTGTGCAGACAAGAATGTTCTAGTGTGACCCCCTGTTCTAAAATGTCCTATAACTGTTCTTGCTCTTATATGCTGGGTTTCATAAATCCTGAGGTCATTGCATGGAAATCACTGTAAAGGGAAATAAAAATAAATAGTTGTGCTGGCTGGGTTGGGTTTTACTATTTGTTACAACAGGATTTGTTCATGTGGATCAGTTCTTTTCCACCCTTCCCCCTCCTTTTGTCTGCTTGAGAGATCTTGTTGAGAAGTTGGTGGGGCAGGTTCGGACATGTTCTGTACTCGGCCTAGGAGCTAACATAAATGACTCAGACTAGAAATACCTTGTAGAGCCGGGAGAAAAAGCAAATAAAAACTGCCACATACAGAAAGTTGTAATATGAGAACTGCTAATTGAGAGGATTAAACACAGAGAGGTTATGTAAGGGCAGACATGTAAATACAGAATGAAGCCGGGGCAGGACGAGAAATCAGGTGAATTATTTTACCAGATGACCGTCCAACCCCCCCCATCTGGGGGTTCGCAGGGGTTGATAGTAATTTAATGTTACTGTGATTATCCTCTGCAGGTTTTTACTGGAGCTACTGCAAACAATAACAATGAATGAATATGAGGGGGAACATGTAGGCAAAACTGGAAATCTAAATATTTGGGGAAAGATAAAAATACAGGCAACAAAAATACAGCACAAGGATGTATAATAGTAATACCAAAATTATTTTGTTCTATTCTTGTCTCTTTCTAGGCTCCTGGCTGATAATCACTAAAAAAGTTAAAAAAATTAAAAATGTAACTTGTGGTTTTACTATTATGTATTTGCCCCCTTCTTATTTTGTTATTGTACAGCGCTGCGTCCCCAAGTGGTGATTTATAAATAAACCATACTTACATTGTGGTTTACAAGTGTGTCGCCAGTATACAGGGTGAGTCACTAAGTGAGAGAAACAAAACAGAGCCGTCTCGCCCACACATCAATGAAAACCGCCTAAAAGGAAATTGGAAAGACGCCTATATTAACCCCTTCATTTTAAAGGCTGTCAGTTCTGTAGTATGGGGCGTGTGCTAGATAATGAAAGGGGTAGGGTATTTCCATGCAGACATTGCTGCACTTTGAAAGTCATAATGAGGCAGCCAGTAGTATATGTAGGGTGTGCCTTCTTGTCTTCCCACGTACTGCTGTAACATTACAGGCTGGTTTGCAGATTAGGTTCTTAGCTGTGTTGAATGTAATACACTGAATAGTTTATTTCACTGGCAATATCACTGGCTACTGGATTAACAAATTGGATTTAAATAACGCAGGTCAAGTATTTATATATGGAGAAATAGAGAGATAATATATATTACAGAGAATGCCTATGGTGCTCTAAATATTGGTAAACTGCCTGTTTATGGGCTATTTTTATTGTTTATGTAATTTTTTTAATGTGTATAATTACTTTCACGTATATATATGCCACATCTGACTATTACCATTCAAGACAATGTTAATTATAGTGTTAACATTTTCAAGTGATTTTTTTTCGTAAAAGCAACATTTCAGTCTGCAAGATTTTGACTCAACGGATCGCTTCCAGTCCTAAATGTCACTCAATAGTCCACCCCCAAAAGTTTGCCCAATGTGTAGTGTTAAATAATTCTTACCTCCACTTTCAATCCTAGTATTTTGTACATGTAAGCTTTCATCTACCAGGCCCCCTGTATCCATCTTTCTATATTTATTTTTACATCTGAGGAAGTGCAAGATTTTGATTTGTGTTGTCTGAAAGGGTATCTATACTCGATCATTTGCAATGATATTACAGTCATAATATCAATTGTAATTACAATTGAAAATGTGATCTAGCTGGGGAACATCGGCAGGTAAAACTGCTGCTCCACCCAATATTGCAATTGATTCGACAATCATCTCATATTGAATGTCTTATTGGTGTAATGTCAAGGTAGTGTATGGCCAACTTAACCCTTGGTACATTACAGCAAAATGGGTTGGCGTGACTTCAAATTATAACGTGTTTCTTTAAAATCCCCTTATAATGCCACAGAGATATTGATTTTTGTAATGTGATATAATTACATTTCTCATTTTTGTATTTTTTAGATTCATCTATATACATATCTTACTATGCGTTTTATTTTTACATTTGTAAGTCCTTGTGCTTCCTTTTTATATTGAATAAGATACATCCCTTTTTAAATAATTCCAAAGCAAAGCTAAACTATTCACTACAGCAAGCACTGCAGTTCATTTTACCTTCACTCACACTGTGGAGGGAGATGCAGAATAACCACTTGGGGATCTCCTCTCACACTCTGTATGTAGCATACCGACCATGTCTGAGTCATACACATGGCAAGCTAGAAAAGTACAAAACGAGTAGTGGTTTTCATTTCCATTCTGCATAACAGCTGACACTTTATTTTATCAAAAGATAAAATCAAAAGAGAACATAAATTATTTTTTAATATTACTTTATATTGCCATGAATTGATCTACTGACTAGATTACTATAAAATGTCCAGTGGAACAAGGACCCCAAGACAGTGCAGGAGACCCCAAGGATTCAGTTATCTTGTGAAGTGAAATACTTCTCAGTATTTGATTGCAGATGTTTGGCAGATTAACTGCTTACCTTTGTTCAAAGTGGACACTGGGGAAGTCCAAGAGCAAAGAGAAGCATCAAAGTGTGACCTAACTTCTCATTAATCACAGACGATGTGGAGATGGCTGTCAGTGAATTGTATGCTTTATTTCTTATGTTATTGTGTTGGAATGAAACATTGCCATCTCAGAGGATTTTCAAATCCAAATTCAATTGCTTTTTAAGTTCTATTGTTTGGAGAGTCCAAAAGTAGGGTTGCTGCAATAAATGTACCTTATTCAATGTGTGCAGGTATACTGTTTTGCATATAAAGTGGGGTATACGGTAAATACTTGTATGAGATCACATATTAAAACTGAAATTTGCAAGACGGTGCCATAAATAGACCAAGGACTACAATGACAAATGAGCAGCCTTCAGTGTTTGATCTGTGGTTCTCTGGATTTTCCAGTTTTAAGCATTCCTTCACACAAATGATTTTTGGAACATTTTCTGAGCTGGTAGAGGTGGATAGCAGCATAAAGACGGTGTGACGATATTACAGTATAACCACTAACAAGCTGCTACAGATACACATTTTTGTATTGATAGAGGTAGATTTAGTAGAAAATAGGTAAAAACTGGATATAGTATTTGGGAGGGGAGGTTACAATAGCTCCTCTGATCTACCCCCATTAGAAATGTTAGTGGGCATCTTTATAACATTTGACATTCATTTCTTATCGAACATCAAATAAATCATACATTGAGGCAGTGTTTAGCTAGCGTTAAAGCAATGTACAGTGCACACAAATAGGTTGTATCATTTGTAGCACCTGCTTTAAAGCCTGTCAATTGCCTGCTATTTTTTTTTTCTTCTAGATTTTAAACAGGAAATATCCAGCCGGATGTTTATTGCAGATAAATAGGTTATGGCCCATTTTTCTGCATTTAGTGTTGACCCAGTGTTTGCTTAGTTGCCTTTTGTGTACAAACATTCAGGCAAATAACGTCACCCTTTATTTAGCATCTACCAGCCATCTGTCAGACAGAAATCATGGACAACAATGGCACAGCAGTACAAAATCTGTGTTTTTGCAGTTTCAATGTTTAAACTAAAACCAGGTGTCATATATATATATATAATTATATATATATATATATATATATTATGTATCCTTTATCTGTGAAGTATCTGCTTTAACTCAATGACAAAACCAACCCAAAAATTCTAAAGCTGGAAAAAAACGAGCCTAATATATGTAATAGTTGAGGTTGAATAAAGAAATGTTTATCTAGACCAACCTACTCAGCAATATCCACATTTCATCCCTAAAAAATATGAAGGGGACGCCAAGTGGCAATCAGAAATATCCCTGGATCCACTCTAACTGTGGATCTTTTATGATTAGTTTGTGCTATTACTATGCTTCCCTGCATAATATTTGTATTATCTAATGCAAGCCATATACACACACTGCAAAGTCTTGCTTTGAATGCTTGTTTTTTACTTCCACGCCATCAGAGGTGGTCAATAAAGAGCCCTGACCTGGTTAGTCTGCTTCTTAGTAGGATTTTGCTGCTGGTGTTCCATAGGGGTAACAAAATATCTAAATTAAAAATTGTTTCCTCAGGTATCTAAGAAACAAAATATTAGTAATGCATTTGAAATTACAGGTGAATAATGGGTACAATTTGTGGATAGATGGAAATAAGGGTCATCATTTCACAATTGTTTGATAATGTAAGAAATTGAAGAGGAAAATAAAGAATTGATTTGCAGCCCTGGATTGCTGCCTTATGTTCTGTACAGCCACAAATATTTTCAGGGAGATTCAATAAAGTTCTTATTGTTTAAAATGGTGCTAATTTTGCCCCAACCAATCAGATCTTATTTAACATTTGTAAGCTAACATCTGATTGGTTGGGGCAAAATTAGCAGCATTTTAAATGATAAGAACTTTTATTGAATAACCCTGTATGTACAGATTATATAACACAATCGAGATCAGCATAATCCAACCTCTCTGCTAATGTCAAAAGACCAAACAGCAGCACCAGATAACTGTATAGCACCTACACATATAAGCTAAAGGGTTTATTCTTTAAACATTTTCCAACTTTGTGCTGTTTTAGTCAACATATTATTCACTATATTGTACTATTCATTTCTTAAACCATTTCTGTTTATACACAGCACATGTTAGGATGATGGAATACATGTTGCTTGTCCAAATGTGTATTTTTAAGTAGAGTTTCAAAAAGACAGTCTCAAAACACTAATTTAATAAGTCCTAAGAAGAAAGGAATCACCCCTTCAAAAGTCTGTTGGGGCATATTGTGTTCAAATTTTAATACACTACCATATTCAAGAAAAGAATTAACCTAGAGTAGGCTATAAAAGTAACTAGTGCTAGGGTTGGGCAAAACTGTAGTTGTAAACCAGTCCATTGCTAGGCTATAAAATTAATTGTGTTAAAGGGTCACTATACTCACTCAAACAACTTTACATTATCTGAAACTACAATTTGAGAGTAAAATGGTTGTACTCACATATTTTTCTGTGCTTGCTTTGTCATTAAATTATTAATGTTTAGTGAGTGCTCCTAATTGCCCCCACCCTCCCTTACTCACTGCCTTATTTTAGTGTCTGCGACACTTGTAAGTTCTGCACAGCCTCACCATAGACACTGCTCCGCTTACACATCTCCCTCCCCTCCCCCCGCCGCCTTTTCTCTGCTGATTCTCTTAATTGTTGCAGAAAGTGTGCTGGCAGACAGCTAAATAGAGGTCAGGGATGGGACACATGGTTCACATATTACAATTTCTGCTCCTGGAGTGACAGGTCTTTCCCTGTAAATGATGTGATTAAAATCATGATTTCTCAGGATCTACAGATCAGATTTAAAATCTGAAAAAAGTTTTGAAGCAGTGGCATCTTGCTTTATTTTTTGATTTGATTTTTTAGAGTATAGATACACTTTAAAATCTGTTACAAACATGGACATTCATATTTTGATTGGTTGAGCTGCACTTACACCATTTTATTTACAGGCTTGGCAAGAAAAAACAGAACAGTATAAGAAAAGGATCACAACTGACAGAAAAAAGAATGAAAACACTCTAGAACCAAAAGTAAAACTTGTGCAACGTGTACAGTATATACAGTACGGCATGTGTGTATCATTAGCTGTAATTTGATGTATTTGTACAGACCTTTGGAAACTTAGTGCAAGCTTTCATAACCAAATAAATGTATTTCCAATATATATATATAAGATAAAATTCCATTCATTTTTTCCCACTAACCTTATGTCTTTCTACTAACATCAACATTTTCATCTGCAAGGAGTTTGTATGTTCTCCCTGTGCTTATGTGGGTTTCTCCTGGGCACTCTGGCATCCCCCACAATCATAAAGACATACTGATAGGTTGTATGTGTCAAATATGTGTTTAGATTGTAAGCTCTTTGGGGCAGCGCCTGATGTGAATGTATACATGTAATTGTAAACTCTATGGAAGATGTTGGCGCTTTATAAATCCATAATAATAATTTGTAAATAGATTTTATCACTTTTTCCAGTCTAACTTCATCATATTGTAAAAAGTGTCCTCCCACTGGATTTCAGTGAAATCTAATGCTAGCTTACATTCTTGCTAAGTCAGTGTGTAAAGGTGGGTACACGCACTCAAGATAAAGCTCAGATACCATCAGATCCTACGGTATCAGGCCATTATCAGTAGCATGTGTAGCCCTCACCATTGGCCCAGCGGTCATTTATAAATGCCCAAACATTTCCCTCTGCCACGGTCGTTTATCTGTACTTAAGCCAATGATAACTGTGTGTCTGATGAAGAGACCACACCGGTTTTAGAAACGTTACTGAATAAAAGGATATTCACTTAAGACTGGTGTGCCCAGCGGATTCTATTATTTTGGATATATTCACTGTTGGCTACAGTCTTGGAGCACCCAGCAACATTTTCTATTTTTTCATGACTCTAGTTTAGGTGTGCAGGATCATAATCCATTGCATTTGGAAAGCCAATCACAGACGCAGCTGCCGGTCCAGCCCTGTTTGCAAGTTCTGACAAATGGAGCTGGGGAAGACAGCCGCGGGAGTGAAGGGCTGTAAGTATGTCTCTTGATTCTTTTTTTAGAAATGTAACTCAGCAGGTTGGGGGTTGGCCAACAAGATATTTAAAGTTTTTATTTAAAGGGGACTTACCCTTAAACAAAAACTTGGAGCCAGATTGATCTGCTCAAATTGTCATCCATCTTCAGGTGGATAAAAATTGCTTTAAATCTGCCACAGTCTCTAACAAATTGCATTTCATCTGCATACCCTTTAATTTTACCTCTGCAGAGGGAGGATAATGAAGTGAACCTGATCTTGTGAAATGCATTTTTCAATAGTGTACCTATATGAAAGTAAGGCTGCAATATTTTGGCCTGATCGGCCAATACACAACTAATGCCTGGGTTTTTGGCTGCGACTGACCGACCGTTTGGATGAGTGGACAATCGGACATGTCTGAATACCACAGGTGATCGTGCAGTCCTCTATGGACCACACGCTCGGTTTGCGGCAATCTGTTGGCCGCAAAAGACAGTCCGAACAGTTGGTCACGAGGAAGGACCTAACTGTTTACCATGCTTAAATGAGATCTCAAAGAAATTCATTGGGATGAGACTCCTTACTATATGTTGGAGTTAGAGTGGAAAAAGTGATAAAATCTATTACAAATGACGGAAAAAAAATGAACAAGGCAAATGAAAAAAAAAGTTAGACATAAAAAGGTACACGTCCATTAAGATTGTGATGCCAAGTCATTGCAGAAACAAGCATTTAAGAATGAGGTGTTTATTCCATAATCTAAGGCCTCAGGAGAGCAAGTGAAATCAGAAAGCACCCAAGCAGTTAATACATTTTTATGCCCATATCAGCAGATGGGGAATCGGAACTCCCTGTAGTGAATATGCATTTGGAAATTGATGGATGATGTTTCTAAGCTTTCTCAAACAGTCAGAAAGGTCTTACAGTTGCATTGCTTGATACTGTTACAAATAATCATTCAGGAGATGAGGGTGGTGATGCTGAGAGCTTGTTATTTTTGTTATTGCAGCTGATAAACTTAAAACTTTTACTGGTTCTTCATCACTTTAGGCTCAGGGCCACATCTACCATTAGGCAGAGTGAGACATTTGTCTCAGGCAGCACCTCTGCACTGAAGAATAAAGGCGTCAGAAAGGCCCACCAGCGAAGCAACAGTCAAAATCACGCCCATGGACAAAGCAACACCCACTTTAACGCGGCAGGGCGCAAATAGCGGGATTCAAAAGTTTGGCTCAGGCAGCAAAACCCTAGAAGTGCCCCTGTTTAGGCTTGCATTATTAAATAACAAGGTACTGTATATATTATTTCTAGGATGTGCACCATGGGACATATTTCTCTTGTTAACAGAAATATAGTGTATATCGTACCTCTTATTTTAAGAACAGTAGAAGTTACCATGGAGTTCCAAAATCATATAAAAACTCAAGGCCTTTATACACACCAGGAAACAATAAGGGGACTAATAATATGCTTATGAATTATTTTAAATAACACACATATTTCATTGTGATATTGATGACATCATATCTAAGCACAGTTTATAACAGGCTATAATGTATAGGATTTCTGTGGCTCTGGACTGTAAAATCATTCAGGATACACCACAGAAGACCTTTAACTTGTTAATCATGAAAATAGTAATTTCAATTAAAGGTTGATGCACTTGCTAGTGGTATTTTCATGTGCTCAACTGGTTGAGAAGTTGGTGGGGCAGGTTCGGACATGTTCTGTACTCGGCCTAGGAGCTAACATAAATGACTCAGACTAGAAATACCTTGTAGAGCCGGGAGAAAAAGCAAATAAAAACTGCACATACAGAAAGTTGTAATATGAGAACTGCTAATTGAGAGGATTAAACACAGAGAGGTTATGTAAGGGCAGACATGTAAATACAGAATGAAGCCGGGGCAGGACGAGAAATCAGGTGAATTATTTTACCAGATGACCGTCCAACCCCCCCATCTGGTTCGCAGGGGTTGATAGTAATTTAATGTACTGTGATTACCTCTGCAGGTTTTTACTGGAGCTACTGCAAACAATAAACAATGAATGAATTGAGGGGGAACATGTAGGCAAAACTGGAAATCTAAATATTTGGGGAAAGATAAAAATACAGGCAACAAAATACAGCACAAGGATGTATAATAGTAATACCAAAATTATTTTGTTCTATTCTTGTCTCTTTCTAGGCTCCTGGCTGATAATCACTAAAAAAGTTAAAAAATTAAAAATGTAACTTGTGGTTTTACTATTATGTATTTGCCCCCTTTTTTTGTATTTTGTTATGTACAGCGCGCGTCCCCAAGTGGTGATTTATAAATAAACCATACTTACTGTGGTTTACAAGTGTGTCGCCAGTATACAGGGTGAGTCACTAAGTGAGAGAAACAAAACAGAGCCGTCTCGCCCACAACAATGAAAACCGCCCTAAAAGGAAATTGAAAGACGCCTATATTAACCCCTTCATTTTAAAGGCTGTCAGTTCTGTAGTATGGGGCGTGTGCTAGATAATGAAAGAGGGATAGGGTAGGGTATTTCCATGCAGACATTGCTGCACTTTGAAAGTCATAATGAGGCAGCCAGTAGAGTTATGTAGGTGTGCCTTCTTGTCTTCCCACGTACTGCTGTAACATTACAGGCTGGTTTGCAGATTAGGTTCTTAGCTGTGTTGAATGTAATACACTGAATAGTTATTTTCACTGGCAATATCACATGGCTAATGGATTAACAAATTGGATTTAAATAACGCAGGTCAAGTATTTATATTGGAGAAATAGAGAGATAATATATATACAGAGAATGCCTATGGTGCTCTAAATATTGGTAAACTGCCTGTTATGGGCTATTTTTATTGTTTATGTAATTTTTTTAATGTGTATAATTACTTTCACGTATATATATGCCACACTGACTATTACCATTCAAGACAATGTTAATATAGTGTTAACATTTTCAAGGGTGATTTTTTTCGTAAAAGCAACATTTCAGTCTGCAAGATTTTGACTCAACGGATCGCTTCCAGTCCTAAATGTCACTCAATAGTCCACCCCCAAAAGTTTGCCCAATGTGTAGTGTTAAATAATTCTTACCTCCACTTTCAATCCTAGTATTTTGTACATGTAAGCTTTCATCTACCAGGCCCCCTATCCATCTTCTATATTTATTTTACATCTGAGGAAGTGCAAGATTTTGATTTGTGTTGTCTGAAAGGGTATCTATACTCGATCATTTGCAATGATATTACAGTCATAATATCAATTGTAATTACAATTGAAAATGTGATCTAGCTGGGGAACATCGGCAGGTAAAACTGCTGCTCCACCCAATATTGCAATTGATTCGACAATATCTCATATTGAATGTTATTGGTGTAATGTCAAGGTAGTGTATGGCCAACTTAACCCTTGGTACATTACAGCAAAATGGGTTGGCGTGACTTCAAATTATAACGTGTTTCTTTAAAATCCCCTTATATGCCACAGAGATATTGATTTTTGTAATGTGATATAATTACATTTCTCATTTTTGTATTTTTAGATTCATCTATATACATATCTTACTATGCGTTTTATTTTTACATTTGTAAGTCCTGTGGCTTCCTTTTTATATGAATAAGACATCCCTTTAAATAATTCCAAAGCAAAGCAAACTATTCACTACAGCAAGCACTGCAGTTCATTTTACCTTCACTACACTGTGGAGGGAGATGCAGAAAACCACTTGGGATCTCCTCTCACACTCTGTATGTAGCATACCAACCATGTCTGAGTCATACACATGGCAAGCTAGAAAAGTACAAAACGAGTAGTGGTTTTCTTCCATTCTGCATAACAGCTGACACTTTATTATCAAAAGATAAAATCAAAAGAGAACATAAATTATTTTT